>QEPC01003705.1:719173-765019 GCA_003113815.1 Sphenodon punctatus
CAGCCTGGGAGGGGGAGGGGGGAGGAATTGTATTCCATTGATTTCAATGGGGACACAGTGCCCCATTGAAATCAATGGAATAAAACCGGTACCGGATACCGGATTTAATCAGAGAATCCGGTTCTTTGAGAACCGGAAAACCGGTAAATCCGGTATCCGGTAATTGCCCCGGGGTCCCATGCCTAGTATTTATTAATGACCTTGAAAAGGGCGTTAAGAGTGAAGTGATCAAATTTTCAGAGGACACCAAGTTATTCAAGGTAGTTAAAACATGAGCACACTGTGAAAAGTGCAACAGGATCTTATGAGACTGGGTGCCTGGGCATCTAAATGGTAAATGAGATTTAATGTGGACAAGTGCAAAGTGATGCACATAGGGAAAAATAATCCAAACTATGAGTACACAATGCTGGGTACTAAACTAGGAGTTAACACTTACGAAAAGGATCTGGGAGTGATTGTGGACAATACACTGAAATCCTCAGCCCAGTGTGCAGCAGCAGTCAAGAAAAGTAAACAGAACGTTCGGAGTTATTTGCAAAGGGATAGAGAATAAAACAGAGGATGTCATAATGCTTCTATACAAATCAATGGTGCGACCGCACCTGGAATACTGTGTGCAGTTCTGGTCGCCCAATCTCAAAAAAGACAGAGCTGAATTAGAAAAGGTACAGAGAAGGGCAATGAGAATGATAAAGGGTATGGAACAGCTTCTGTACAAAGAGAGGCTTGACAAGCTGGGTCTCTTCAGCTTAAATTGAAGACAAGACTGAGAAGGGGACATGATAGAGGTTTATAAAATCTTGAGTGGTATGGAATGAGTAGATAGGGAACGGTTATTTACCCTCTCAAATAGTACTAGAACTAGGGGACATGCCATTAAACTAGTTGCCAGCAGCTTTAAAACAAATAAAAGGAAATACTTTTTCACTCCACACATAATTAACTTATGGAATTCGTTGCCAGAAGATGTTGTCAAGGCCGGTAGTATAGCTGGGTTTAAAAAAGGACCTGATAAGTTCTTGGACAGTAGGTCCATTAATGGCTATTAACCAAGTAGCTTACAGGATGAACGTCTTACTGTCGGGAGCTGGGAGTGAACAACGGAGAATGGATTGCCCATAGTGACTGCTGGTTCTTCTCCCATGCGATCGATATTGGCCACTGTCTGAGGACAGGATGCTGGTCTTAATGGGCCACTGGTCTGACTCAGTATGGCACTACTTATGTTCTTATGTGTTAATTAAAAAAATTCCCTACACAGAAGAAAAACCATCCAGGTACATCTCCACTATTCATTCATTGCCATAGGGCTGCACCTGGCTGCCAGTGAACTCGTGTTCCAGCCAGGATCTAACATGGAAATGGAAAAAATTCACGCTCCACTCACAGGTTGAGATCCTTTGTCTTCAGTGTGTCAATCACAACAGAACAGGTAGACCTTTACAATATAGCCATTCCTCCTCTAATGTTTATGCTTTAAACCAGCAAGTTTCACGTTTATTGGGTCAGCTTATGCCATACTCCATAACTTTAAATCAGCAGTGAAGTAGCTTACAGTTGCCATTAAAATGTGCATCAGAATTTATAACCTTTTCAAAGAATAGGGTAGGTCCTATTTCTACTACAGGAATGGTTTCCTTTGCCAGCCTTATTCTTCAGATTAAAATTTAGCTTCTGCAGCACAAGTTGGCAGCCTGCAAAAGACCTCACAGAGCTGCTACCAGTTGGCCCGTCATGCACCCTGGTTCCAGCATTTCAAGGGAGTTGGAAAAGAAGCACTGCCACTTCTAGTGCTAGCTTGAGATACTGAAAAGCACAGGGGAGGGGAAGGTAATTGGGAGCAGAAAAAGATGAAACGGCTGGCCTTACCACAGGGCAACCTGGGGTGACCGCTCCGTGCCCTGTTCTTTCCAGGGCCGCACAGTAGCACTGTGTTTTCACCAGGGCAGTGTATGGGGGTCCTATTTCCTCCCAGTCGGGGCCCACATTTTATTTTCACCCTGGGCCCCACAAATTCTAGGGCCAGCCCTGAGAAGAAATAAGTGAAGACAAAAGTGAGGTAGGGACAAAACGCACATCGTTAACATAGTGCTTCCTGTTGGTCAGAGCAAGAAATGCTGCCTACGGAGTATCCATTCAGGCATAAGGAGTTGGCAGAACAGAGATGGGGAAGAGGCATCAGACCTACGATTGTGCTGAGTTGGCCCTTCCTTTTATATTTTGATCCCTGATCTGTAGACAGGCAGATTGGGGGCTTATGCATTAGAAAATGTTGGGTGCTTGCATTTTCATTTGACTTTTGGGAGTTTACAAACTGCAACTTCATCTCATCTCCAATTACTCAATCATAATGATGCCATTTCAGTAGTGAAGTTGAGACACTTCTGCTTTCCATGCACTGGGAACAGAAGAAAGGAGGAAGAAAGGGCTGCCCAGATAGACACAAATGATGGACAATACCTGGTGGGGATCAGTAGAGGCTTCAAGTGAGACAAACCTTGCACACTCCACATGGAGAGGAAACGTGTGTCCAAAAACAAAGAAATGTCACCAAGTTCTGCAGGGCTTTTTTTTAAAAAAGAACAACCCAACCACAACTACAGGGGGAAGTGGTCAGCAGAGCAATAGCTATGTGCAACCATCACATCACCTCAAGGTAAAGGCTTCCCAAACAAACACAACTGAGAATGGCAGGTTGTAGGAAGTGGAGAGGAGACCAGAGGGTTTCAGTCCAAATCTAACTTTTGAGGCTAATCTCATTTTTTAATTTACCAGCCTTTACCATATGCTTCAATGTAAGAGACAATGCAAGGAGGTAGCATTGTAAATCAAGACACAGATTTTTTCTTCCATCCTGTGAGTGGCAACCTCCAACTATCTCACCCTGCAAAGTTGTGCAACTGTAAGAATCATTATAATTAAAAGCACAATGAGGGGGAATGTTAAGATTCTATCGTAGCAACAGAAAGGCAAAATTCAGAGGTCTGTCCCTGGAATGAAAGGCTATTCCTGAAAGTGTCAGCTCAGTGTCACCTGCTGTGTTGTGGAGAGAGCTTTTAGTCTTTTGAAGCAGCACTGGAGAGAACTGTGGCCAGAACTGATTTGGAGACAGCTCCACTTCTAACTACCACCGCCTGCGTTCACCATAGCATCTGAGAGATCTGCAGGGCCATATTGGAAAACTCCAAACCCCAGTTAGCTCTGGTGAGCCAGTGCCCCTATTCTGGGACTAGCTGAACCAAATGGAGCAGCACATAGCTGGAGAGATCTGGGATCCCTTGTGCCAGCATATCAACCACAATGCTAGCCCCAACACCCACCATCAGTAACAGCTTCATGAGCATTTTAAATTATTTAAAAGTAATTTAAAGTAAACAATTTTAATATTTTTTTTGTGATTTCAGCAAATGCTCTAAAAAGGGTTCTTGTGTGTCACTGTGTTTTCCTCTGGCCCATTCGGCTGCCCTGCAGCAGCGGGATGACATCTGTTCCCGCCTTGATCCCCATCCTCTGTGCCATTTCCCACCCAGTGGCCTTTCCCTGTTCATTCCCTATTGGCATTTGCAGATTAGCCATCTGCAGGCCTCAACCTCTGTGTTTCTTATTGGTATCTATCTGCAGGCCAGTCAGGTCTGGGAATGGCAACAGGGAGCACAGAGGCCCAGTTGTGCAGCCGGCTACTCTGCAAATGGCCAGAGCCTGGCCTTTGTCTATAGCATTCTTATGGTACTTTAGTTTGCACCCGGGCTTTTCCCCATTGGGCTAACTCAAGAGCAAGTGCATGGCCAGTGGCCACCTCACACCCATTTTTGGTGCACCCCCCCCTTCCCTTCAAACTCCCATCCCCCCAAATTGGTATATTGCTATGCCATACTGCTATTCTCCACACACACACCAAAAATCCCTCCCTTACCAAAAGAAGCACAGAAACTATGGATTATACAAAATAAAATAACTATTTTTTTAAAAAAAATAGAACTATTTCTTTTTTTGCCTGCTTCTTTTGGGGGCAGCTTGGCACGATCCCTTGGGTGATGGGACAGGCAGGGGCACATTTTCCCAATCCTCCTCCTGTGGATCGGACTATGAAGGAGTATTCACAGGAGGTATGCGGGAATGACTGGTAATGGGGAACGTGTGCCTTGCCCAGGCAGTTTTCTCAGGTGTGGATGCAGTATGGAGAAGGCTCAGTGTGGAGAAGTGCTTTCCCTGGGGGTGGAGTGCGAGGTGCACCAAGGTAGGCAATTGGGCTCCATGTAGGAGGGTTAGAAACTGGTGCCTGTCTCTGAGCAACAATGTCCGCAGGTGCGGGAGCAACATGCCTAAGCAAGGAGCTCTGGAGCTGAATGGCCTGGGAGAAGCTGTTTTGTGCGTGCTCACGTTTCACTTATTACCGTGCTTGTCTGCTCTATAATACTGTTTGACCACTCAAACTGCTGCCAGAGGCAGGCCCAGTGCCTGTCCTCTTGCCAGTGGTCCAGAAGGACCTCATCCACAAAGGCCTTGCATTCTGCAGCACCACCCGCCTGTGCTCCCTAGCCCTGCTGTTAATAGCATCATGGATCTTGGCCGCCTACTGCATGGTCTCCCCAAGCAGCTCCCTTGCCAAATCTTCCTAGCACCGCTAGTTGCGACCCACATGTCCTGGTTTGACTGGGCGCTTGCGCAAGGTGGGTTCCATCTCTGCCAGTTGCAGTGGCAGACGTGTAGCAAAGCAACAAGGAAAGCCATTACTTCAGACCACTCACCCGCGCGAAGGGAGGCGGGAATAACTACCCGGCCTATGCGGCTGCTGGGGCAGTTGCTTCAACGGGATCCCAGTACCATGCAGCTCTTCTCCTGTAATCGCGGCAGAGGAGTGAAGAACATACACAAATCCAGCACCACCATTTGCGCTATCTCCCCCCAGGTCACCATTTTGGCTGCCACCCACACACCAGTCCACCATGGTGCCTTTCACTCCCCTCTCCCCCAGCCAGCCTGTGGGCCCACCATGGTGCCTTGCACCCACTCCTGCACCTACCGTTCCTATCCAGTGGAGTGGTTTCCTAGCAATTTTTCTTGCTCCTCCTCTGCATTCTCCTGGCCACACAGTAAATAAAAAACATAATAAAAATAAATGGAAACCCTTATTATGCAGCTGTATAAATGCAAACACCCCCCTTCCCATTCTCCTCTGCCTCCATTAACTTACCATTCTCCTCTGCCTCCTCTACAGAGGTCACATCCAGGTACTTCATGCCCTCGACCAGAACCTCAGGTGGGTCCTCAAAGGCTGGCTCTCGAGCTGGAGGCGACACACCATAGGAGTGACAGTGTTCATGTCCGCATTGACCCATGTTAGCTCTGAGGTGGGGACAAGCATGGAGAGATGTCCACCTGTAGAAGCAGTTGCAGCAGGGGAAGCCATATCCACCCACTTCTGGCCCCTTGGAAAGGCTCAGCCTTACAGGCGGGATGCAAGGATGGCTCCAGCCATACAGAGGAACCAATCAAGGAGCTCGTAATAGGGTGATGTTTGCTTTCCATGGCTGGAGGCGAAGAGGTTGTCTCAGATCTCTTTATATCCATGCCTCAAGTCCGTGGCCTGCTGCCAGCATGGATTCATATTCCAGTTGTAGCCCTTCTGCACCATTTGGGCTCAGATCTCTTCGAACACTGCCTTGTTCCTGTAGCACTTTGCCAGGGCCTATTGGAACTTTTGCTCCCCCCACCCCCGAACAATGAAGACCTTGGTCTCTTCCTCAGTCCAGGGAATGCAGTGCGGGCGGGCAGATCAGTAGGCGGCGAGCAACTGAGACTAGGAAGTGGTGGTAGCAGTGCTAGTTGTTACCTGGCTGTCGGTATGAGTCATGGCCATGGCAAAGGTAATCCTCTACAAGCCATTAAGGAGAACATAATGGCTGGGAAAAGAGCAAGCATCAGGCATATAGTGTGAACCAGAAAGAGTTGAGAGAACTCTTTAATGCCATGTTTAAAAATGGCATGGTGGGCTTTTAAGGTGAATGTTATGTGCGCGCTAGTGAGAACGAGAATGGGGCCAGAAGTGGTTACTCCTTGGAATGCTCTCCCATGACTCTATGGTGCTGGTGGACCTGTATGCGTGGAGGCTGCACGCAACCTAATTGACAGGACATGGACACGTGCCTGCACATTAGCTCACATTCCCTTCATGGTGAGCTAGACATGCTCCAAGAGCCTGTTGTGAGTGGGGGCTGCATGTCCAGTGGGTGATGGCCAAACAGTTAGATGGACACTCACCTGATGTGGGCTACCATCCCATTTGTTAGTACCCTTAATCTCAACTGAACCCAGTGCAGTAACTGATGAAAGAAAGGCAGGGATCCATGTGGATTTGCACTCACAATAAATCTGTAGGCACAAGTTAGAAATCTCCCTTGTTCCCTTGAGAAACTGCCTCTGAAGATCTCCAAACTGAAACGAAGGACAAAGGGAAGGAAGACGACAGGTCAGGAGCAGAAAAGTACTTGAGGGCAGGTCCAGATTCTATCTGACGAAGGCTCAGGGTCAACCTTGAATTTGCAGGGCCCAAGGCAAAAATAAAATGCAGGATCCCCATAGCCCCACTCCTTTTAACGATGGGCAGTTTAGTGTTCCCCTATCCCAGTACACCTACTGATGAAGGGAAGGAGGCAGCCACTGCAGGAAGGCATTTTCAAGGAGTTGAGAATCACAGATGGATAGAGGGCCCCATTGAATTGGCCTATCCTACTGGTCCTTTGGCTACCAGGACTAGCCTTCCTGTGGGACCTCCTCTGGCCCACGAGGCCTGGACCATGGGAAGTCCAGCCCTTCTCACAGCTGCTATAGCAGATCAGAAGTAACAGCAGCCCCTCTACATCTGCAACAAAGCCAATACTGGCTGGGTAGAGAGTAGGCTGAGGTTGGGGTCATTTTGGAGGATCCTCAAAATCTGAGGCCCAAGACAACATCCCCCAAGGCTCCTGTGTTAATCTGACCTTGTTTGGGGGCTAGGGACGCTAAAAAAAATATCTCTCTTTCTAGAGTGTTCCCTATTAGTGTAAAGATGCACCATGAGCAGTCAATAGATCAGGGAACAAAGGAAGAAAAAAGGCTTTTTTTTCTCCACTCTAGTGGGAGCAGGCAAGAGAGAAGTGGTTCCTCTCCAAATCAAGGAGATGCTACAGGATGGCCAGAGGGAAAGAATCACTAGGAGAGACAGTATCACAAGCTGATGCTGGAGGTCACACTTTTGAGAAGTGACTGACTGAACAAGCAATCAGGGGGTGAAAGAAGAGATGTGCCCTCAGATCTGGCTTGGAAGTGGTCAGTGGGGACCTTGGTGGGAACTATTTGTATGAAATGGAGAGGACAATCCAACATCTAAAAACCTTTGCTTTTAAATTCATCGTTAAGGCGAATTGGTGAAAAATTATAATTTCACTACTCTACCACCTAAAAATATGTTACTATTATAATACATTCTTTTCAACTACATCAATAGTACTCAATCTCATACCTTTCATTAACAACTCTGTATCCATGTCTTCTCAACATCATAACTCTAATTTTTCCTCAAATACCATCAACAAAATAATAAACAAAAAAATCCCACTATTTAATCTCTACTAATAAATTCATTTTAATTCAAATGCGTTAACGAGTTAATTTTGGTGTTGAAATTGTATAGTTAATTTGGAAATCCAGAAATGAAATATAAGTTGTTATACTGTAATAAACAATTAACTTGTTAAGGCATCTGAATGAAAATGAATTTATTAATCAGTAAAGATGTTACATCTGAATGAAAATGAATTTATTAATAAGTACAGATGTTGAAGCGGTGGGAATATTTTGTTGTTGATATTATGTTTAAGGAAGAGTGAGAGTTATGATGTTGAGAAGACATTGATATAGAGTTGTTAATGACAGGTATGAGACTAAGTACTACTGATGTAGTTTAAAAAGATGTATTATAAAATAGTAACATATTTTTAGGTGGCAGAGTAGTGAAATTGTAACTTTCCACCAATTTGCCTTAACTATGAATTTAAAAGCAATGGTTTTTAGATGTTGGAATTTAATTGGGTTTTTAAAAGGTTATATCAGACTAAAGTCTGGCAACTGAATCTTTTTTTTTTTGGCTCATGGAGTTTGATCTGAAATTTCATGCCCTGCACATACACTTCTTTCTCTCCCTCTCTCTCACACAGACACACACTCACTTTTCTGTCACACAGACACACTCACTCGGTCACACACTAAAGACTCATGCAATCCCCTCTTTCGTACGTACACACACACACACACACACACTTCCCTCCCTCCCTCTCACACACAATCTCTCTCCCTCTCTCACACACAGACTCACACATGCACCTCTTTCAAACACTCTCACCTCCCTCTCTCACAGACACACTCACCTCTCTCACACACACAAACTGACACTCCTTTCACTCCCTCTCACAGACATCCACTTACTCTTCTCACAAACACACAGACACACACGCACACTGATACTCAGACTCACCCCTTACTCACCCCTTTCAAACACACACACACTCTTACACACAAGAGACTTTTTGGTCATACTCACACACTCCCACTTCTCACACACACATACATCATGCAGCTCTAACCCACTCTCCGTCTCTAACTTCTAACAAGTAACCCCCTCCCTCCCACCCCACAAATTCAACCAGACCTGGGGGAATGAACCCTGCATCCCACACCTCCTATCTCCTCAAATTACAAGCTCCAGAACTGCCTCCTGCCTCTTTCCCAGGAGGTGCTACTTTTCACACCAGGCATCACAACTCTGGTGTGCAACAATTCACATACACACACACACAGATCTTCCCCCTGCATGCACAGACACAGACAGCCTACCCCACACACAGCTCACATCTCTACACACACACTACCTCCCTGCACACTGAACTCACACACACCACACAGATCACCCCGTGTATGGGCACACGCGCGAACACACAACTTACATACACCACACAAATCACCCAGCGTGCACAAACGCAGAGCTTACAGACCCCAACACACAGATCACCCTGTGAATGCGCACACACCCCTGCACAGATCAGCCCCCCCCCCCACACACACACAGTTCACCCCGACACACACAGATCACCACCCTGAACATGGACACATAGTCGACTTGCACGCACACAGACATATCACCCCCATGTACACATACACAGATCACATACACACACACACCGACTACCTCCATAGACACCTCCCAAACCATGCTGGTGGGAGAGTGAAGAGAGGCGACTGGGAGCTGCCGCCTCTCCTCACCAGCCCCAGGTCACCCATGCGCCCCAGCTCAAACTTGGGGGTGGGAGAGAGGCACTCCCAGCAGCAGACTTTCCAAGCTTGATCCAACTCCCATGCAATGCAGGGCAGGCAACTCCCAGCCCCCTGCCAGGATGAGCCTGCCCAAAATACAACCCAGGTACTCCAGCCCCCTCAAGCCTCCTGGATTCAAGTGGCAGAGGCTCCAGTTGACCATGCTGGGAGCTGCATCCAGCTCCAACATGTCCCTGCCTGACCTGCAGCCCAGCTCACCTGGGGGTGGGGGGAGGGAAGAAACATATGCAGGTGACCCCAGCACATACCTGTAACCCCAGCATTGTGGCCACTGCCCCTGGGAGTCACCCATAGATCCCCAACTCACCCCAGTCGAGGGAGGAAACCCATTCTGGGAGCGCCAGTTCACCCTGGGAGTCGTATGCGCGACGGGAGGCACCCAGCAGCAAAGTGGCTCTTTTCCCCTCCCTCCTCTTCCTCGGCTGCAGTTTAGCCTCCGGACTAGCTCCGAGACTCCTTCACGATGCTGCCGGTCTGTCCTCTTCCTCTCCTGGGATGATCTGCAGCAAACCGGACTGAGTCTAGGGAAGCAGCCGCCATGCCTGCCATGCAACTGAGTTCATTGATCTGGAAGTGGTTGCTAAGGGCATTTTTAGACGAGACAAAAAACGCAGCTGATCCTTTAATCCGCCGCCTTACTTTGTTCTCGTCTAAATGCTTCATGCGGTCTGCAGCCGCATCTTCCGCGCGTCAGACCGGCCCTGCAATCCTTCCGCCTCAAATCCGCATCAGCGAGCTGCCGTCACAGTAGTGAGATGGCAGGTAGTGAGACAGCTTTTGCGCTTCTTGTTTAAAAGTGCCCTAAGACTTCCCCAGCCAGCGGGAAGGAGCGATCAGGCAGCAGCACAGCCGATCCCCACCTCCCAGTGGCCTCAACCACTGCTCTGAGTGAGAGGGGAGCTAGAGGCGCAGCCAAGTGCAGGTACCACACCCACTTCCTGTCCTAGGGCTCGGCAGGAGGAGGCAGCCCCGTCCCACTGTGGTCACTCTTGCTTGACACCAGGGAGCTAGGCTGTGCCCTGCAGTGCAGGGTCCCAAAGCAGGAAGCAGAGCCATTCAGAGCAGTCTGGCTACTCTGCCAGCAACTTCCTTCAGGTGGCTGGTTCTGGACCCAACCTGACCTCCCCCCACATCCAACCTGGCACCCATGCACCCTCCCCTCTAGACCCGAGCTGTCCACCACCTTTTACATGGGTGTATGAAGTGTTAAAACAGCAAAGGCACATTGTATAAATGACATGTATGTGATGTTATGCCACCGATCTCCAACATGCATGCGCAACTTAAGAATTTCCCCATTGATTATAATTAGCTCTTCTACTTATGATAACTTTTCCTAGGAAATACAAATGTCTTCTATAACCACCAGCAATTAGTCAGCTTTAATTTTCTACCACATTAAACTTAACATACACCACTACATTCATGAGAAATCTCCTGCAAAAGATCTAAATCGCTACCCGGAAGTAAAGAGACTCCAAAGTCCCATGTTAGATAGGCGGAATTGCATGATAATTGCGTCTTGCCTTAACTAAAAGAGGGCACTATTGCACACTCTATAATAGCTAGACTGAAGGAAAAGCAAAAGTGCTTGTGTAATTCTGGGCTTCTCCAGGGATGTCAATAAAGCAGCCAACAGCAGCTATAATCTATAGACTTTACGGGTATATGCATAAGAGCCCCACATACATTCTAGGAGGCTTATCAGCAGCTTCCTCAACAGTAAAGGTATGAATTTGTGGACATATAAACCTGTTAGAAAGCATTTTCAATGTGGATAAGAGAAGATGAAACCTTGAACCTGTAAGATTTTTTACTCTTTGGTTTGAGGTATAAGAGACACCCAAACCTGGGTGAGGAGAACACCCCTCCGCTAAGACACTGGGAACATGAGGGCCCCGTGTATTCTGTGTTTCCCCACTGGCAACAATGGTGGAAACACAGAATACACAGGGGTCTGGACTAGTGTCTGTAGCAGGGAGCCCTGAGAGGGTCCCTGCTCCTTTAAGAGCCAGCAGCCCAGGCAGAGTGCTGGTTCTTTCAATGAAGAGTCATGTGGAGACAGGGGCAGGGGGCGGCTAGTAATAACATGAGACCACAGGTGAGGGAGGGCTCACCTGCAGGGTAGCATCAAAGCCAGGTCCTCAGAGAGGAGCTGCTGAGAAAGAGAGAGAGAAATGGACCCCAGGTGACAGTGAGAAATGGGCCAGTGGGCTGAAATCAACAAGCTGTTGCAGTGAAGCACCAGGCCCATCGGAGAGTGGAGCCAAGTAGCTGCAGGAAGCTCACCAGGCCAGCTTGAGCATGGGGCTAACAGGGAGTGTGGAGCTAGCTGTCCCTGGACCCTGCTGGAGCTGTGGGCACAAGAGTGATTGGGGATGGTGGCATAACACAACCTGACCCAAACAGGTGGCGAAGGAGACAGTGACACAAGGGCTCAACGTGAGCAAAGAGAAAGGCAGGAGGCAACAGACACTGAAGCTACAGTGGGCACCCTTGTACAGTGTCAGTATCAAGACTGTGTCATTATCATGGGGTTTCCTATTAATCTTGGTTACTGTGCTGGGGAATAGCTCAAGCTTCTAAGACGACTATTGCAGACACTACAACAAACAGACTCAAATGAGCTGAGACAACTTCACACCAAAACCTTGCCTTAAAATCCAGGTGAGAGAGAGAGAAGAGATTCCATGACCACAAGAGTGCACAGAAAGAGAGGAACTAATAATTGATTAGAGGGTAGGATCTTTATCACTCACAACTCTACAGTTATTTGGGGTGGAAGATGCAAGCAAATACTAATATCTTTCTTCTGCTATTAGCAGTTTTGTTGCTTCCGAGACCAAGCATGCAACTGCTGTACAGGATAACTAGAGATAGTGTCACTGGGAAGAATACCCCAGTTCCAACCCTGGCACTTTTAGTGACTTCTCCTCCTGTCATAAAAAGCATCAGTACCTACCTTTGTGCCTCAGTTTCCCCATCTGAGGATGATGGATAATATGCATCTCCCTCACTAGGCATTTCAAAGTTTCATGTTTGCAGAGCATATTGAATATTAAGAGCGTAACATAATTGCTAGGGATCAGAAGCCACAAGCCAGTGAGGGCATGGATAGGACCATGTCTTATTGGGGACAGGCACCAGCTAAGACATTCCCAGGCAGTGCTCCCTGGGGAATTAATGCATTTTCCAGAAGCTGCTTCCCCTGTACGCACACATAGGACATAAGGCTTAATTACCAATCTGGGCATGATGTCACTGGCAGCCAATCAGTGGCACAGTTAACCCAGAAGCATAGCCAGAAGCCCTAAGTTTTGCTAAGCAGGGTCTATATTTTATGTGAGGATTTCATGCAACAAAACCTTTCACCAAATGTTTCTTTGTTCAATCTCTATGCTTGCAGGAGGGAAGGTCATGCATGCATAAAAGACAAAGTTCCCAGAGCCTTCAAAATATCCCCAATAGTACACACAGCAGCAGCTAAACATTTGGCCATTCTTGGAATTCAAAAAACAAAACAGGAACCAGAGTCATTTTGGCTCTGTTCCCCTGGTCAGGGCATGCGCTACTAAAATAGGGATGGATTAGAGTCCTCAGACTCACTGTACACAAGAATCTGTCTCTAAGGGAAAATTTCAACTTGGCATCAAAGGAAGGCTGTTCTGAGAATGAAAACTGGTCAGTCTCTATCCTCACAGGACTTTCATCTCAGGATAAAAAATTGCCCATGAAGATGGTAAGCAGGCTCTCCCCCACAGCTTGTGATTCTACAGGATTCCAACTGAACACACTTGCTTAAAAGGAACTAAAAAACCAAGCTGTAAATTATGACTAGGCATTTACACTCCAGCTCTGCCATATTTTATTTAACTTCAACCAAATAACTACAGGCCATCTTCTGTAAAATGACATGTTTCGTTTATGTGGGTTAGCAGCATCTCTCTCAGTTAAGCAGGTCCTAAGCCTGAATCTAAACAGAATAATGCATGTTGGAACGGTTCCGGAGGCGAAAGAATCTAACAGCTAATCAGCACAACCAAGACTGAGAATGTAGCAACAGGAGTTTCTGTCAAACTCTTTCCCCTAAATTCCTGCTGAGAAGCAGCAGAGAGGAATGGATTCCTAACAGGAAAAACTAATCATTACAGCAGGCTGATGCTAAAAGGTTAAAGGAGCACCCAGGCCATATTCCATGCTATTGTCCAGAGCGTGTCTCCTTTTTAGGTAATCAAAGAACCATTTATCTTAACACCTGGTAAGGGACCCAAAAGCAGGAACAAATAAGGGAAGAGCCTCAAAGATAAGGAAAATGCATGTAGGGACATTTCAGAAACACTGGGGTAGATCCCCAGAAACATTCATGATGAGCAACTTTCTTTTAGAGAGATCTTTGAGGTTTTATCATCTAGAAAGCAGAAGTGACCGTAAATAGTAGTGAAAGCTGAAGAGCAGGTTCGGGTGTTGTGCAAGTTTCTCCTTCACCCCACACTAACGCAGTCCTTCCAATAAACCCAATTCCTGACCCACAGCAGCCTTTGGTATTCCAGTCCTGGGCTGCCCACATCACTCCAGAAATTAAAGCTGTCTCTTCTAAGATGAAGGCTTAGTGCTTTCACACATTGTGCTAGCTAGTCACTGAACCCCTAATCTATTTCATATTGGAAAAGAAATAGCGATTCAGTACTTGCCTTTGCACAAGGGAACCTCAGGCCCAGGAGCCGAATGTAGCTGAGGACTGGCCCCTGGATCCAGTTCCTACCCCCCTCCCCTAGTCACTGAAAGACTGAACTCATGGTAAGGGAGCAGAGAGGAGGGCATACACACAAGCACAGGGGGCAGATACATGGCACAGATCCATTATCTGCAACCTCGTTTTCCTGAGCGCACCTCCCTTTAGCACCTCTGCCACCAACTTCTATGCTGTCCTCTGAGCTTGTACTAATTTTCAAAGTGGCCCTTGGGAGAAAAAAGGTTCTCCATCCCTATTCTAACTTAAATCAAATACCATGTTAAATCACACACACCTCCCTTTACACACATCATTTTTCTGACATCTGGGCAATGTCTGACACATTCTTTGCTTTGTAGAGAGGGCGTTAATAGTGGCACCATACACAAACTGAAGTCCCAGAGCACAACCTGGGTATAGTTAAAAGAACAGTCAGAGGAACATTGTGCACTAAGATAGGAATAGGACTTGACTCCCACAGGCCCACTGACTGAAATCCATACACTTCTTCAGCTCTCAAACCCAGCCCAGCTGAGGCAGCCTCCCCCGGAGGTCTGACCCCACCAGAAGGTAGCTCGGCACAGAAGCACCCTTTCCGAAAGGCATTTGTGTTGCCCTGCTTCTCCCACATTATTTAAACTCAGAAAGAGAAGACCTGGACTCTATAACCACAATAAAGCTCCCACTTATTTCAATGGGAGGAGAGTTTTGCTCCATTACAGGGTCTTAATTTCAAATTAGTGACCCAGACTTATTTGGGGGCCTTGGAGGCAAACTGTCGAAACCTCCCTTCTCAACGCGAGTCCCCTTCTCCAGAGTTTGACCCAGGAAGCACATTTTAAAACGGCAGATTGGCCCAACACCACCCACCCAGGGAGCAAGCCCAGGCCACGCTGGCGGGAGAGATGCTGGGTTTGGAGGAGCAGCTGCACTTACCATCTTGCCCACCTCCATGGCTGAAGGCTGCTCCTGACTTCCTTTCCCCGGGGGGGCCAGGGCTGAAGACGACTGCCCTGAAAGCTCGCAGTAGCCAGGCACCTTCCTCTTTCCAAGGCTCTAGAACTCGGAAGCCCCCATGCTGGTCAGCAGCAAGCGCCCTCCGAAGGGCCCAGCCGTGGTGGAGCAGGGGCCAGCCTAGAGGTTGGGGAGAGGCGCTAGGGCTAGAAACAAAGGCGAGGGGCTCCGAGCAGCCCGGCGAAGACGCACAGCCCCGCCGTGGGGGGAGAGAGAGAAGAGACAGGCTCGGCCGCTGCAGCTTTCAGCCACACGCTGGTGTGTGATTTGAATAACAAAGCGCTCCGCTCTCCGAGCCTGGGGGATGGAGCTGCTCTTCCGAGCGTGCGTATGTCTGGGTGTGCAAGGGAGGAAGGAGCGACAACCACACTCAGGAAGTGGAGGCACGGCTCTCCCGAATGGGGGATGGATTTGGGCTCTCTCCCGCACAGATGCTGTTTCCTTCCACAAACACATCCGCCCATCTGCAAGGGGTTACCCTCCGCCGCTTCTCTCCAGGGAAGTTGCACGGGATTTCACAGAACCCAACTCCACTTGCACCTTCTACTCTAACAATGTTTACCACCGGACACACATGCTCTTGGCCAGAAAAAAGGGGAGGCAGTGGATACAGTGTAGCTGCCCAGCTTCATATATGCTGCCCCTAGAGGTAGTGGTCTTTGAAGTCCTACTGACCTGTGCTCCTTGACCATTCAGATGCCTTTGGTGATCAAAGTCCATTCACTGAGCAGTAATATCCCTGTGCTGTGTGTGACCCGAAAGCTTGCACACACTCAGTCAGTCTCCAGCTCTTCGTTTCCAAAAGTGGCCTATTCCTCCTCATAATAAGGTCTGAACTTGAGGGGAAGGTTTATCCTATTTTATATAGATTTGGGGGGGATTGTTCCAAAGCTGGGTGTTTTTTTTGTTTTCTTATTATCAGCCAACAGTAACAGATGACCAATAGTTGGTAACTGAAAAACTTCTATTTTCAGCACCAAAACATACCAGCTAACTGTAAAAGTTACTTTAAAAATCCAATGATTTTATTTTCTTCTTCTGTGGAGGAGACCTCCATGTTGTCTCTCCTTCAACGGCCCTTTGTCAGAAAATCAAGCCATGTCTAGGTCACACAAGCCTTTCCCTATGGCAGAGCAAGAGTGCAGCAGGTGAGATGCTACTGTAGGATCTGGGTAGGTAGGAATCGGAGAAGCTAGCCTGTGATTCTATTCTTCTAAGCTATAGAGAGAAAACTGAAGCAACATAGTAGTTCTGGCAAAGGGAGCTGGCAGAAGAGGGCTAAGGAAACAGAATTTGCTGGCAAAAGAAACCTAAATATGCATGCATCCCAACTCCAAATGTGAGGGAGTTAAAGGGGTCAGGTTTTGGACTCCAAAGATCCCAACTCCCTCTTCAGCAGATTTATAATTAAGTGGAGTGGGCTCAGGGTAGGCTCTATCATTTTAAATGTAAGGGTTGGCAGGAAAACTAAATGAGAATCGGCAGGAAAATTAATGAGAATCAGACACTCATTAGGACTACCTGAGAAAGCACCACCAAAAATGGTTATTTTTCTTCCACTTACGGGCAGTATGATGTGTATTACATCATACACTTCATTGCAAAAGGCAGTTCTGCAGAATTATTATGCATCCCCATGATCTTCACTTCCCCAAACACTGAAGTCATTACATTTTTCAGAGATCTTGCAATGGGAAGAGGAAGAGCAAAGAGTGAAGGAGCAGCTTGCTATTATTAATAAGGTGTGGAACTCTGTTACTAAGCAGAAGAAGTTCTTGATTACTCCATCTCTCTTTGTATCCCATAGGCATGTATGTGCCTCCATGCCAGGCAAACAGAACTGTAACCCAAGTGCCAGGGACAAACATGGATTCAGCAGCACAAGGAAGCCTATTAACAGCCAAGCATGACAGCCAAGCAGGTCTTTCACACACAGAATCATAGAACTGTAGGGTTGGAAAGGACCACAAGGGTCAGCTTCTAGTACAACTCCCTGCTCCAAGAAAAGGTATCCTCTGCCTACAGCATCACAGACTGTGAGGGAGATTCCACAACCTCCACGGGAACATTATTCCATTGCCAAACAGTTCTCAGAGGTAGGAAATTTTTCCTAATACTTGACCGAAATCTACATTGTTCCAATTTAAGCCCACCCTCTTGTTCGGTCTTCTGCAACAGTAGAGATCAAAGGTTCACTATCTAAAAGGATGCTACAAAGAAGCTGTTTTTGAAAACTGCTTGCATGTCCCCCCATGGTTTTCTTTTGTCATGGCTAAACATACCCAATTCTTTCAGCCTTTCCCAATTCTTTCCTCCTATGGCTTGTCTTCCATCCTCCTTTATCTTCTTAGTTGCTCTTCTCTGAATCTTTCTCTTCTTAGTTGCTCTTCTCTGAATCTCTCTCTTCTTAGTTGCTCTTCTTCTGAATCAGTTTGTCTACATCCTTCTTGAAGTGTTGTGCCCAAAACAGGACACAAATACTCCAGGTGAGGTCTCACTGATGCCAAATAAAGCAGCATCACCACATCATACATCTTGAAAACAATGCACTGCTAACACAACCCAAAATGGTATTTTTCTTTTCTGCGACAGCATCATATTGCCGACTTATGTTCAGTTTATGATCCAATACAACTCCCAGTGCCTTCTTACAGTGCCTAACCAATCTAGGTGCTTTTGTGCATATTGTACCTCAGAACTACTGGAATGTGATGACCATTTTACATAGCCACTGTGGTTCTTTATTTTACTTAGGACACATTCAGACATGACAGTGGACTGCACGATCTAGGGATTTTACATTTTATGTACCCACCGTGGTTCCTTATTTTACTTAGGACATGTTCAGACATGACACTAGATTATAGGCTCTAGGGATTGTGATCTATCACAAACTGAACATGCATCAGCAGTGAGATGTGGCTCCAAAAAGTCTAATGCAATTTTAGTCTTCATTAGCAGAAATATTGCTTCCAATCAGTGAAAGTAATAATTCCACTCTATTTCCACTCTACTGACTGCCAATAGTCTTTCGGGCCCGATTCAAGGTGTTGGTGCTTACCTATAAAGCCCTATATGGCCTGGGCCACACCTATCTGCAGGACCACCTCACCCCCGGCTTCTGGATCAACTCCTGCAGTCTGCCAGGAGCGCCTTTCTCAAAGTCCCCCAGAGTAACTGGGGGGGGGGGGCAACTATGGAAAGGGCATTCTCGGTGGCTGCACTTAAGCTGTGGAACTCCCGGGGCCACCCGGGCCTCCACTGGAAGGGTCTCCCCTCCTTTGGCCAAAAATGTAAGACCTGACTGTTCCGCCAGGCTTTTGGTGAGGGAGATGGGTAGGGTAGGTTTCTTTTGTTTATTTTTTAATAATTGGATTGGATTGTTTTATGTTTTTATCATCATCTGTTTATTACGGCTTTTGCCATTTCAGTAGTACCATGTACACCAAATTTAAACTTAAACAGCTAAAATTAAAAACAAAAGCAAAAAAGCATTCCAATTAATCAGCTTTGAACAAATTCCTCTTCCTGGCAGCCAGCAAGAAAAAGAGAGCAACTGCCTTCTAAATCTGCTGTTGTAAATACTTTTATAATCTTTTCACGTTCGGTAAGAGGAGCTTCAGTTTGCAACAGAGGAAAGAGCCAAGTAAGGCACAACTCCTCATAATAAGGGCATATAAATAAAACATGTGAAAGATTCCACCCCAGTTAGATAACAAGTATACAATCTGTCATTATAATTAATTCCCTTGGTTCTGCCCAAAGTGACCGCAGACTTTAAAAAGTTCAAAGTGGGCCAGAGTCATTGACCTACAAAGATGGAAATTAGTAAAATTAACTAGATAAGGTTAAAAAAGAATCAGAGTTTTAAATACTGAATACCATGGAGCAACTTTGGCAGCATAAACGTTGGCCAATATCTCCTGGATAGAGAAATCAAACACTCTTTACTTCTGACAGAAGGAATCTAGACTCTAGGCTAAAGCTATGAGCAAGGGAAAAGCCACATCTAGACAGAAACTTTGTGAGTTCTCCCTTCCACCAGTATTGATTGGGTCCATCAAAACAAATGTGCTCTGTCCAGCATTTACTGGGTAATCCGGAAGTTTCCATTACATGAACTTTACTCCAGTGGGCCAATGCTCGAACCTTGGCAATGACAGCCACTGGATGAAATGCAGTCTCAGCACAGAGAAAAGAGAGGGGGTAGCAGTTGGAATCCCTAATAAACCTCTAAGAAACTGGTTTTGCAATACTTCTATTTCCCTAGTAAGAAAAGGGAAACAGATCTCTGAGCCGTACAAAAGTTGGGGTAAGACTTTTGACTTAAAGACTGTAATCACTGACTGGACACATGAACTATTGGAAGGTCCTATATCATTTCAGTATCCCCATCACTGAGCTCTTATCTCTATTAATTAACCTAGACCTATGGGCACTCCAAGAACTTGATGCCATAAAACAAACGCCCAAATATATATACTTGCTAACTTGTGAGAGCTGAGAATCACCAATATGCCAGGGTAACTGGCCTGGGTCTTTCCAAAACAAATTAGCTGGGATTAAGCTTCATGCTATTAATTGAGCAAAAAACATCGCAGTTGGTCTAGATAGTTTGCAGATTTTTCCTAGTTTGAGATATTAGGATGACATCATCTGCATATAAAAGGATGGGGGTAGGACGCTCAGCAATTTTAGGTGGGGTACTACTAACTGAACCTATTGAGGAGACCAAATTGTTGATGAATAAAATAAAAAGGAGAGGAGCGAAAAGACACCCCTGTATAAGTATTAAAGGGCTTAGAGAGATTGCCAGTTCTATCAAGTTGTACCACTGCCTTAGAGACACGATGCAGCTCTATAATTAGGTCTAATAAACGACGATTTATACCCATTCCTAATAGTTGCTGTCATAATTTGCCCCGATGCACTGTATCAAAAGCTTTGTTAAAATCAATAAAGGCTACAAATAGTTTTCCCCTTCGAACATTAACATATTTGTCTACTAAATGCATCAGCACAAAGCAGTTATCTGTAACCGACCTTCTTTGCTGGAACCCCGCCTGTTCTTCAGCCAAAAGGTTGTTAGTATCTACCCATAGTTCTAATTCCTCCAGTAAAAATCTGGAGTAGATTTTACTGACTGTGCGCAGAGGCCGTGTAGTGGAGATTGGTGTGAGAGGATCCGTGCAGTGGCATGGTGAGGACGGGAGGCTACCTCAGACGGGCTACGGAAGAGGGGAGGAGCTGGTGACGTATCCCATCTCCCTGCATATACAGCAAGCGGCAGTCGGCGGTGCCGTGTGGTGGAGATTGGTGTGAGAGGATCCGTGCAGCGGCGTGGTGAGGACGGGAGGCTACCTGAGCCGAGCTACGGATGAGGGGAGGAGCTGGTGACATATCCCACCTCCCTGCATATACACCCAGCGGCAGTTGGCGGCACCGGCAGCGCGCACCGGGGCCACTCACCTAAGGGCTGTGCGCACAAGGGCACGCCCTTGTGCGCGCGGCCTTAGGCGCCAACAGGTGCGGTGTAGTTGCCCTCCCTGGTCTTTGGCTAGTGACTATCGTGTCGGCCCACGGAGATCTACCCGGTGTCTATATGTCATTAACGGTCAGAGGGAAGAACCGGGAGGAATCCCTGAGAATACCCCCAACTAAACAGCGTAGGTTGGAAGCTTATTTGCTGGGGTCCCAAACTAATGAGGAAGCCCAGGTACGGGTGAGCCCTCATGCCACAGAGACTCAGCTACCTAACCGCTATGCAGTTCTGGGTATGGCGGACCCGCCAGGGTCTGGGTTAGATTCACAGCCCCCCACGGAGACTGGGTGGTGAGCCGTGTAAGAGGAAGCTGGACCCAGATGGCGACCTGGCCTCCCTGGACGTTGGTGGGAAACGCATCTCTCCATTAAATTCACAGCCCACCAATCAAATGCTGTCTGAGATTGGAACTGATCAGGACTGGGCCCGCCTTATGGCGGAGCAGACAATACTTATAGGCACAACGCTGGAACATATTTCTGCTCAATTAAACATGCTAACTAAACTAATTGAGGGAGATAAGGTGGGATCGTTAGCACCAAAAACTGTGCCCGGGGACAATAGAGATCTTGGAAGCATTGGACCCCCCATAGGGTCAACTAATTTAGTATCAACAAAACTGGTTCATCTCCCCCACAATCGAGGGGTCAAAGAGTTAAGGGGGGAGAGCCTGGCAGGCAATTTTGTCTACTGCAGACAGGCAGTTGCCCTTACAGCCTCCCCCTTGCACTCGGGCCATGTGCTGCAATGGTCTTCACCTTATTTAGTGGCCTGGCACTTACGATTGTTGCATGTACCATGTAATCCCAGGGATGTAAAGGATATTAGAATTTTGGCAAAGACTAGGGCAATGTTTAAATGTGTAATTTCGTTTAGGACTAGTATGATACCGGATCGTATCTGGGGGGCTTGTGAGGAGCTAGCCCAGAAAGGGGTTAGCCTAGCTAAAATTTATGTTAATAACTTCATACGGATGGAAAATCCACTAGTGGCAAGCTCCCGGAAGGGCTTTGGGAAGACTCTGGTAGCCAGCCCAACCCTACTCACGGGAGGGACTGGAGTAAATAAGCAGAGTGGGTTAGTAACCTCTGAGTCACAGCAGCAGGCGACCTGTATTGATTTGATATCCATGGACTCAGAATATATTCCCGGCCCGAGTGGTAGTCAAAACTTGTTGGAGGATATGGAAACTGGCACTTTGGACCCCCCCTAAAAGTAATCAGGATCCTTTACTCAAGTCGTTCTTAGTATTGAGTCAGAGGAGTGAGGGGATGAGTGGGGACGAAAGCACTGCGACGGTTTTGAAAGAAAGACAAGGGGGAGGTGTGAAGGAAGATGAGTTTGTTGAACGTCCTCTGATCCCGTATCCATTGGAGGTGGGAGCGGTTGTGAAATGGCAGACCAAAGGCCCTATGCAGCAGCCACTGTGTGCTGGAGGGGCTCAAGAACCTGAGTTGGTTTACTAATTAAACCTCTTAAAATCATTACATGAAGAAACTAGTAAAAATTGGGTTAAATAAATATTGGGAATTGGAGGAGTTTGAGCGGGGAAGCCTCACCCGGATAAATGAACAACCAAAGCAAATCGTGGGGCTTTTCCCCGGGAATGTAGAATCAGAAAAGGGGGCTCTTGGAGGGGGAAGAGTTAAGTGTGTTAATTAGTTCCGCTGAGAGAGTACTGGGACTGCCCCAAGTTATCATGAGCTCAGATGGTCCAGGGCTAATAGAGGGAGCTGTGGGTGCTGCCAACGAAGGGGAGTTGATGGCTGAGACTTATGCGAGGGATGTAAAAGGGTAAGCCCAAAGTGGACTGATCCTTAGACAAGGGTGGGAGATGTTTGGACGTCCTAAAGGTCTTGTCGTGGAATGTTGCGGGCTGGAGAGTCCGTATACAGGATCCAGGGTGTCAGGATTTTCTGAAAGATTTTGATGTGATTTGGTGCAAGAAACATGGTGCACAGATAAGCCTTCTTTAGACATGTTTGAGCTGTTTTGGCACGAGGCTATATATAGGAAAAGGAGAGGACGCCCGAGTGGTGGGACAGCGTGTTTGGGGTCGCATCAGTTAAAAGTGGAATTAGTACCCTTGTCTGGGGATATTCCGGGTGGGTGTGGCTGCTTATTACAGGCCTCTAATTTGGCCCTTGTGGTAGTTAGTATCTATGTCCCCCAAGAAATTCGGAGTATTATGACGAGACAGCATGGTTAAGGCGGACTACTTTTGGGGGGCAGGTTGCATCTC
This sequence comes from Sphenodon punctatus, assembly GCA_003113815.1. Taxonomy (NCBI): domain Eukaryota; kingdom Metazoa; phylum Chordata; class Lepidosauria; order Sphenodontia; family Sphenodontidae; genus Sphenodon; species Sphenodon punctatus. The sequence goes on from QEPC01003705.1 coordinate 742,076, forward strand.
TCTATCCAGCGGCCAGGATTTTGCTGTATGGAGATTTGAATGTGCGCATGGGTATGAATGATTTGGAGTTAAGTAATGGTGGGGGTGTTTGCGTCTGAATTACCTGATAGATGGGTCAAAGGCCAGGGAATAAATGAGAATGGCATCCAGTTTGCCAATTTGCTGCAGCAATCAGATCTATACACGCCATTGGAAGGACTCCCCTGGAGAGTATACTTATTTATCAGCATGAGGCTGTAGTACAGTAGACTATATTGTTCTCTCATCTACTCTACTGCACTTGGTAGTATCCTTTCAAGTGGGCGCTCAGATGGAGAGTGATCATCTCCCCCTGGTTCTAACGCTGGGTGATTTATTGGATGCTAGGAAGGGAGTCCCTTCTGATATCCATTTAAAGCTGCCTTTGGGGCCGAGGCTGATAAGGAGGAAATGGTCTCCGCAGTTGGAGTCTTTCCTGCTGTCTTCCCGTGACTCCCATCAGGGGATGCTCTTTGCTGCAGGGATACATGATGCTGCATCCCAGGAACTATTGCTGGCCCGATATCAGGAAGGGGGCTCCTGCCTGTCTTATCCAGTAAACCTTCAGGCAGTGTAGTGGGGAAGTGGGAGCGGAGGAACTTCTGCTGCTGGTTTGATCAGGAGTGTCGTGAGGCACGGACAGTGCTAAGGCAGTTGTAACGTAGATTTCGGGTCTCTCAGGGTGTGGTTACGTTGGGAAGATTACTGGGGATGCGCAGGGATTATAGGAGACTTTTGGTCTCAAGGAGACAGGATTTTTTTAAGTGGTCCTGGGACAAGTTAGATAAGGCAGCGAAAGATATTAACTCTTCACGCTTCTGGAAACTGGTTAGAGGCATTGGACAGGAGAGAGGTATGTCTAACTCTAGAATCTCAGCGGAGAGGTGGGAAGATTATTTTGGTACTCTTTATTGTGACATAGAAGTTGATGTTCCTATGTCACCCTCTGCGGCCGCACATATGGTACATGCCTGGGGCCGGCCCTGCCCGTATCCCTTGTTTGCTTTATGCGGATGACGCCGTCCTTTTATCCTGTACCCAGGTGGGGCTTAGGAGAATGTTGGAGCGCTTTGGGGCTTATTGCGGGAGGAACCAGTTTGTAGTAAATTACAATAAAACTAAAGTTATGGTGTTCTCCCGCAGGAAAGCGACTTATAAGTGGCAGCTAGACCCTATTCCAATCTCCCAGGTATGGGTATATAGACATTTGGGTCTGCTGTTTCAGGCCAATGGAGGCTGAACCATGCAAAGAATGGCTGTGCAGAACAAGGCACTCCAGTTGCATAGGGCGCTTCTCTCGTTTTTTAAAGCTAGAGGTGGGCAACTGGTTATTCTAGCATTGTAGATCTTCTCTCTTAAATCTGTGCCACAGATACTCTATGGGGCACACCTTTGGGCACTAACTAAGGCATCTCATCTTGAAAGGCTCCAGACAGAATTTATTAGGGCATTATTATCGGCCCCGGCAGGAATAAATAATCAGGTCTTGCGGCTAGAATGTGGCCTAGTTCCTCTTCAAGAAATAATTTGGAGAATTGATCTCCGGAAGAAGTTTATCAGCCCACCAATTGCTGGTTCCCCAGGGAGACCCAGTGATGTATACGTGAGTTTTTTACTTGGTGATAGCTGTAAAGATGTAACATGGAGTGTGGCCCTTTTTGGGGGGCTTGTACATAATGTCAAAGTGAAATCTGCTATGCAGGTGGATGTGCTGATTGGGAGTATGTTGTCCTCCCACGATGGTGTATATATATATAATTATGCATATTTTACTTTGTTGCCTTTATATTTTATTATTTTATTATTACTATTATTATTATTAATTTCTGTATTTGTTGGGCCTCGCTGACGTGGTTCCTTTTACGTATGTATTCTTTGTCTATTGTTGTGTTTGGGTTTTGATATGGATGTTGATGTTGATTGACTTCCTTTGTTTTGCTGATTGTAATGACCATATTCAATCAATCAATCAATCAATCAACTTTATTTGCTTAACTAAAAGTTATTGGCAATACATAAAACGAAGGAGAATTTCTCAAAAATTAAATACATCCAGTCATAATTATTTACAACAAAGTTAAAAGCTTTTAAACATTCCCCAAACAGCTTACATCCACCAATGTAAATCAAAACCAGCCTCACCAAACATAACAAGAACTCCCAGGGGCATACCCGTGGAGAGGTATCTATCTCTCCACGAGTCTTATTCCTCACCCAACTTCCTCAGGCGTCTCTCATACATAACCAAATTGGCAAAAACTGCCACTGCCAAGGTTAATTCAGAGGCCCGATGGTCCAAACATAATTTATAAGGCGCAACCAGGGGAAACCTTACCTGGCATTGCTCAAGCGTCAGCAGAAGCTTGCCTCTAAGTCTGGCATACTTGGGGCAAACAAGGAGAATATGGATAACCGTGTCCGGCTCTTGCAAAGAGCAGGACAAACATCTCCTTTCTTGCAGTGGCAGGCCTTTATATCACCCGATCAAAATGGCTGAGGGGAAAACGCCACAACATAGTCACGTAAAAGCCCGCCTTAAAGGAAATTTAGACCAAGCTATCAAATAATTTGAGTCCTGCAAAGGTCTGGCTGGGGGCTCGTAAGAGGGGTTTACCTTTTGGCGGTAAAGCATATCAGTATCAATTTGGAGTTGCTGGTCCACAATCCTTTGTTTTACCAGGACCATAGCATGTTTAAGACCCAAAGGAAGCAGACATCCAGGGGAGAACCCAAGCCTCCCAATAACCACCTCCAGGTTATCCAACCAGGATGACAGCAACCCCTCATCCCTAGCTCTACCCAGGAGGGAGTCATCCCCTTGTGGAAGAAGTTCCACCTTAAGCCAAAAGCGGATGAGGGCTTGGAGAGCAAAGACCCTAATGGGGAGACAACCCGTCTCGGCTCGGAGGAGAACCAGCGGGGTTCCTTGGGGTACCCCCAAAATAGCCCTCAAAAACCCATTTTGGACTATTTCCAGCTGTTCCAAGAAGTCCAGACCCCAGACAGGGAAAGCGTATAACAACTGAATCCTTACCTTCGCTTGGAACAACCGGAGCGCAGGCAATATCAGCTCCCCCCCGCCAAAATAGAACCCGAGAATCACACTTGCTGTTTGTAAGGCCTGTTTTTTGGCCTTAAGCCAGTGGTCCCGCCAGCGGGGGGAGTTGGAAAAAGTCACTCCCAGGTATTGAAACTTATCCACCTGGGCAATCTGGTGCCCCCCCAATCTGCCACTTGTGAACCTCACTGTGCTTCCTTTGGCCTATATTCAGGACCTTTGTCTTATCGTAATTGACCACAAGGCGCTCATTGCGACGATAATCCTCCATCCACTGCATAGCCCGGCGAAGGCCCACTGATGATTGAGCAATCAGGGCGGTGTCATCAGCATAAAGTAAGGCTGGCACCTTTCTGTTCCCAATCTGCGGGGGGCGAGTATCAACTTCAGCCAAATAAGGGGGAAGATCGTTTAAGAAGATATTAAACAAGACGGGTGCCAAAAGGCAACCCTGCCTCACCCCTGTTCACCTTCACCTCCCGTGTCAAAGCACCTGCCCTTGTAAACTTCACCTGCAAAGTATTATTCTCGTGGAGGCGTGTTATCAGAAAGAGGAGTCTCGGCTCCATCTGTAGAGATCATAACTTTGCCCACAGCCAAGCCCTGCAGATGGAGTCAAAAGCCATCCTCAGATCAATAACACACAGGTAAATCTTCAAGCCCTGACCAAGAGTTTTTCTTGCTAAATGAGCAAATACCAAGGCATGATCCACCGTAGAACGGTCCTTTTGGAACCCGGCCTGCTCAGGCATGATAACTTTGTTACCCTCCAACCAGCCCTGCAGTCTAATCAATAAGAGTCTTGTATAGAGTTTACCTATGATACTGAAAAAGGCTGATTGGACGGTAGTTCCCTGGTTCCCTAGGGTCACCCTTCTTGAAAATGGGGACCACTATACTGTTGATCCATGATCTAGGGATCTTACCTGTGGCGTTGATATAAGTGAAAACCGGGGCTAGGAGGCCAGCCCACCACTCACGGGCTTCCTTCAGATGTTCCACCGTTATTTGATCGGCTCCAGGCGCCTTCCCACTTTTACATTGGGAGATCAAATCCATGATCTCCTCCTCAGAAACCGGTGGCCAGTGTGGAATAGAATCGGGTTCCTCAACAGGGGGGCTACGCAAGGATGAAGACGATGCCAAAAAAATGGCTTCGTAAAACCTCTCCCATGTCACTAGGGGTAAAACTACTGAGGCCATAACATCACCCCCTGATCGCATCTCACGGATACAACCCCAAAATTGGGTTGAGTTCACGCTCCTTGCGGCCCTTTCTAACCTGGCCCACTGCTGTTTTTGGAAGACTAGATGCTTGGAAGAAATCAAGCATCGATAACATATTCGGATTTCCAAGAAGGCTGCTCTGCTGGCCCTTGAGGGATAACGTTTCAACTGAGATGCAGTCCGTCTAAAGCGTGAGCGAAGGGCAAGGCATTCGCCATCAAACCAACCCCCATGGTTTCCCCCCTGGGAAAGAGGGGGAGGCTTCCTAATACTCAAGGGTGGCCTAAGTATGGCAACCACCTGGTCAAGTCCCTGCTCACCGCCCAACACTCCCGTTTTGATTAAATAAGACAGCCGCACCACAGCCGGATCCTCCAAGGAAGCCAGGAAGGATTGAACTGCTCTGTCTGTCCAACGAGGCCTTTTGTATTCTAGCTTCCAATCCCAGAAGAGGCTCGCCTCCTCTCTCCCACACAGGGCCAGATGGGCCTGGGAGTCATTCCAGGTTAACTGCAGGGGGAAATGGGCTGTCTCCACACCAGGGAGGATAGTTAAATTTTGTGCCCTTGGAAAGAAGGAAGGTGAAACCAAAAAAAAGTCAATGGTGCTAGACCCCTGGTGTGAGTGGAAAGTAAAACATCCGTCCCAATACCCATCCAGCCTACCGTTCAATATTACTAAGCCCAACTCTTCCACCAATGCCTTCATATATCTGGCGTTAACATTTACCACTTTATCCTGGGTCCTGCGGAGGGGGGGCAAGACAGGGCCTGAATAACCCCTCATCACCCAGCCCCTGCCACTCACCCAACCTTGAACTGAAGTCCCCGCCCATAGCAAAAAAGGCCATTGGGTACAGCTGCCATGTGTTTTTAACTCTGCCAATAATTTCTTCCCAAATATCAACACAAAAATAGGGGGAAGTGGGTGGAGGGATATAAACATTACCCAACAACAATTCCGTAGCGGAGGGGACAAAAGCACCAGCCTGCCACTCGGACGACCCGGCCCCCCAAATGGAATGGCCCCAACACATATAACTGTAAGCCCCGCCAGCTTAATATCATCCAGGGCCCAGGTTTCCTGTAAGAGGCAACAATCCCAGGATCTCAACAGTTGAAAAAATTCTGTGACCTGACGACGAGTCCTCCAGCCAGAAACATTCCAGGAAGCTAATTTAAAAACAGGATGCTGTGGCTGTCATAACCCCACACCCGGGCCAGAAGCTCCCAGAGCACAATCCACTAGATTATTTAGTTCCATGTCCCCCAACCCTCGGGGAACCCTCAACTGGCAAACGCCCATGGGGTTTAAAATATCCCTCCCCGGGGGCACCAGACACCTGGGAACCGATGATGGCAAACTGGAACAAATTGGGTCCTCTGAGCTAGCTGGGGCCCACAGGTTGCCCTCCAATAGAGCCCTAGGAAGAAGCACACCATACACCTCCTTCTCCACTCCAGCCTCAGGGGGAGGACAACACACCAGCTCCTGGTCTGCAACTTTACTAACCTGCCCAATCGAGCCCTCACCTCTACTCCCAAGGGAATTATTGGTCTGTAAGCTATATGGGGAGAGGGCTCGATGCCCAGAAGCTGAAGAGAAAGCTCGCTCAGTCTGGGCTGGGGAGCCCTAGCACCCCAGCTGGTTTAAGGGGGTACTCCCTCCAAGGGGTGGCCCCCCCGATCGCAGTCTGTTTAACTGGGAACACAATAAGTCTAATTTAGACAAGAAACTTAATTCAGGGGGGTCACACTCAACTACCCCGTCAGGCTGATTAAAACAATTATACCTCCGTAAAGACTGTCTAGGCTTCTGGAGGGGGGGAGCTGGCCCCTGGTGCACCTCGATCCCCACTTCCATAATTTCCCCACCCGCTGATGACACTGGGCACACTGGGTCATTTCTCCTATCTTGCTGCATGGAGTGTAAAGGGGAGTCACTCACTAAGGCAGGTCGATCACCTTCCCGAGAACCCATCACCATCCTTGGGTCCCTAGGCTGGACCTGCCCACAACCTTGAGGGCTACAATTGGGAGGTATCAAAACATCCCCCATGCTAGATTGAAAAGCCTTGGAGATATATACTGATCTCTCCTCTAGGGAAGCCTTATGACCGCGATCGACTCCGGGGAAGCAAACCCAACATTGACCACTTGTCTGTCCTGTGTCACCAGCAGCTGGTCCCCTGACTTGATGTCATGCCTAGTGATAGGAAGGTACCACAGAGTTGGGTAATTAAGCAGCAGATGGAGATGTTCGTCTATGTCCAAAGCCGTATTCCACACCAGGGGACGCCGCCCAAGAAATGGCAAAATTGTAAAAATTAAGTTTGAAGGGAGGAACCTATAAAGAGCTGTTTGGTCTAGTGGCCACAAGGACCGAGGGCCCAACCCAAGACCAATAGAATTTGGCTCCATTGCTACAGGCAAGGGGGGACCCCTCCATCTGATCCACACCGGATGAAGCAAAGTGCACAGGGGGTCTGGGGTTGAGTGGGAGGGCCTGGGGGCAAGAGGCCAAAGCAGACCCATTTGGCCGGGGAGGAGGTACTGGAGGTACCGGGGGTTCAATCCGCAGTTGGCCCCCTCTAGAAAGTACCATCAAGTCCAGTTTTTCATGAATTTGGTGGACTTGGGTGCACATCAACTGAATCAAGTCAGCTGTCAATGCAACGTGATTTGTTAAAAACTCCGTCAAGGGCCCATGCTGGGTACCATGCCTATCCCGGCACCGTGTAAAAGAAGCGCTCCCAGAGCAGGGAGTAACTGGGGTAGAATGGTGCGAAAAAGAGGCAGTCTTACCGTGGGCCACCAGGGAAATTGACTGACAAAAGGAAGCCTCTGATAATATGTCCTGATGTACAGGCATTCGAACAGCAGCCCTTGACTGGGCGGCATTCACCGGGGGGAAAAAAAATACTCCAAGCAGCGTTGTTTTGCATGCTTTTGGCCAGAAGGGGAAGACCCCGCCGATGGCTCAGGCCTTAGTTTTTTGTTAATAGACATCCTACTGGAGCAACTCAAGCAAAACACAACAACTGAGACGGCCCGCCCTGCTCACCGGCCTGCTCCTATGGCTGCGTGCACAAGGGCGCACCCTTGTGCACGCAGCCCTTAGGCGCGCTGCGCGAGCACGCACCTCCGGCACCGCCTCTGACAGGTGAAGTCTTTAACGCCCTGGCCCCAGTTCAGGCATCGCCCCTCCCTGATCTCACTGGCCTTGCAATAGGGTCGTCACACCGGGCAGCCTTCCCCGCTCTCCCCGTAATGACCATATTGGTCTCGCAATAAAGTCTTGAAATGAAAATGAATGAATGACTGTGCGCAGAAGGCTGATGGGTCTACAACAAGTGGGGTCAGATTTACTACCTTTTTTGAAAATACGTATTATGATGGCCAAGTTCCATGAAGGGGATAACTGTTTGTTGATATTAAAAACTGTAAAAAGCTTCGCTAGAAGTGGAACCCACCAATACATATTATCTTTAAATAGTTCTGGAGGCAAAAAAATCTATGCCAGGTGCCTTCCCAGGCTTTAATGTCTAAATATACTGCAATACCTTCTCTTCTGTAACTAACAGGGAGAAAAAAGTGCCATCAGTTACCTCATCTTCCAGGATGCATTCGGAGGGTAAGGAATCTGAAGGGCAAGCAGTGGTAGTATCTCCAAACAACCCTTGATAAAAGGCTACCCATTGTCCTTCCTCAATTGGGATCAAATCAGGTTGCCCTCTGGTATTAAAGCGGAGGCAATAGTCCTCCAAAACATTGTTGAATCCCTGAGGGAGGATGCAACCTTCAAACGGGCCCAATTTTGCTAAGATTTGGCACGTTTCTTTATTTTCAATAGATTCGTGTAATCCTTCCTTGCTGAGTTATAGGCTTCCCAATAGGGAGGTAACTTTTGATGATGCCAGATCTCCCTCAGCTTCAAAACTTCCTTTTTAGCCTGACAACATTCAGAACCATACCAGCCTCTGGAAGAATACCTGCCAAGAAACTTGGTAGATGAGGTTGGTGTCGTTACTTTGTCCTCTAACTCAACCAACAACATTTCAAGCAGAATTTCAGCTTCTACAGGAGAAGTAGTTTTCCAAACTTCTGGTATAAACTGGAGCAAAGGGACCAAATGTAACAAGGACGACACTTTAACGTATAAGGCAGGAGACCAAGCAAGTCTAATTTTCCCCAGGGTGCTTGGAATTCAAAAGATTTCCAGTTATCTTTTGTATTTGATAGTTGCCCCGAGCTGCTTTGGCAGGAGGGGCAGGGTAAAAATTTGTAAAATAAATAAATAAATAAATATAAAATATTTGGCACCAGTCAAACTTCACCTGAGTAGTGTGTCCAGTTTGGGGCACCTAATTTTAATAACAACATTGACAGATTGGAGCTAGTTTACAGGAGGAAGACAAAGAAGATAAAGGGTCTGGAAAGCACGTCTTATGAGATAAGGTTGAAGAAACTGGGTATGCTTAGCCTAGTAAAGAGAAATCTACGGCCATTAAAAGTCATGATAGCAGTTTTCAAATATATAAAGGGCTGTCACGAAGAAGATGGCAAGGAACTGTTCAGCATTACTACAGTAAGTTCCTAACAGTAAGAGCTGTGTGGCTATAGAAGAAGTTGCCTAGGGAGGTCACAGGCTCTCCATCATTGGAGGTTTTCAAAAAGATGATGGACAGTCACCTGTCAGGGATATTGTAGTCATCCTGTATCCAAGCAGGGGATTGGACTAGATGACCCTTGAGGTCCCTTCCATCTCTAAGATTCTACTGAATGTCCAGCTATTACTGAGTAGCACTATTGGAGATACCGCTTTTCAAACATGACATGGAGGGATAGTACCACACAATAGCTACCATCTGGTCCTGGGTAGCTTTTACATAGTAGAAGAGTACTGAATCCTACATGAAAAAACATCCATCCAACAAAACTCCTCCAGCCATCCCACAAAACTCTGCTGAGGATCTTCTCTTCCTTGATCAAAGTGAGCATGCACTTTAGTAATCCCAAGCAGCAGCCCCATTTCTTAGTTACACGAGTGAGGGATGAGCTAATATGCAATACAGAAGCTCACCCCTCATTGGCAATGTCACATATGTACATAAGATCTTTATAGCACAAGCAGCCTGGGGCATGTTGGGTGTTGGTCCAGGCAGTAATGACACATCCTGTTTAACTGATAAGATGATCACTATTTTTGTGGGCAATACTAGCATGGGTACACCTTCACCTTTCTCATTCTCTAACAGATGATATTATGTCCGTCACAGGAAGGGACATATTCTTAGATCAAAAATATTTTGGTTTGAGAGAGGAGTTAAGACTCTTACAAATTCACTGATGCTCAAAAAAACATGGAAATTGTAAATTACGGCTCCTGCACACCATGTAAGCAGTAAAGACGTTGTATGTACTCGCTTACAACTTTTAGGCTCCATGCTCCCACACTTTGTGTTGATCTTTCAGCCCCAATCTTCTTCCTCTGCAGGTTGGGGGCAACACTGATGCTGAGGACAGCAAGTTCCTCCCTGCCCCAGTATTATGTACTTGATCTCGGTCTTCACTGTGGCCACAATTTCTCCTTCATTTATAGCTCCTTTCTCAGGTACCAGCTCAAGCACATCTGCTCACTGCACAAGTAATTAAGGACAGGCAAATTGGGGTACTATACTGGAATGTGGGTGTAGGAGAACTGATGGTAATTCTGTCACCTTCAGTCAGATTTACTACTTTGCTGCTTCTCCAATAACTCTCTACCCCATACTCGCCTTTACTCAGCACTCACAAAAATCACCCCTCAGACTCGGACTCAGTACAGCTGTTTATTTTGGAATGTCCTTTCTTGCCACACATCTTCAGTGTACCATTGTACAATTAAGCAAATTCTCACCTCAGATGGTCTGCTTTTCCAGTAGAGGTAAATGAATGGTCACCCTTGAGAAATAATTGTGGACACAGCATATTTTGGACATTCCTACATCACTTCTCCCTCACTCTATGACTTCTCCTGGCCTGATACATGGTTTTTGTTTTTGTTGTTTTTCAGAACATACTGTGTTTGTATTTAAAAAGTGTAGCAAATTTTCTAGATCTGCATTTTAGACACTTGCTCCTGCCTTCTTGCTCCAAGACTCTTAAACATGTTAGTATCAGTGCTGTTTGTACTACCTCTTTTGTATTACCACATCTTTCTGAAGTAGTACTGCTCAAATATTACCCAACAAACAGCACAGCCGCAAGCTTATAGAGTAGGGACATCACCAAGGCAGGAAACAGCAGGGCTAGCCCAGCCTCCCTGATGTTTCTAATCTGAGTCTGACCCCGATTGATATAATCCAGATGCAAAGTGCTAGTAACTCCTACTGTCCGCATTCTTCCCATTCTCCCCAACCCAAATGAAAGCATATAGGGAAAGCATGGAGAAGCAATCTGTCTCCCCACCACCCCCAATCCCAATCTCCTCAGTTTCAGTGTTGCCCCAAACCTGCAGAGGAAGAGGTTTGGGGCTGAAAGACCAAAGCAAAGTGTCGGTGCATGGAGCCTAAGTTGTAAGCAAGCACAATAAAGGAGACTGTACAACATCTTACTGCTTGCATGGTGCACAAGTTAAGGCAGGAGCCCTAACTTACAATTTCCATGTTTTTTGGCATGAGTGATTCTGTAAGAGCCTTAATTCCTCTCTTAAATCAAAGTGATTTCTGTTTTTTTATTCTGGAGTTTCCCTGTTTTTTTAAAAGGTAATGCACTAAATTCCCTCAGCTGCCCAGAGCTGCCCAGAGCACCAACCTGAGTTTGACTGGCAGCCAATCTCTGTGTTTTCTTTTCAGACCAACTTTGTCAATTTCATCAGCAGCAATTTTCTTTACACCTGGGAGCAACTGTGTCAATTTCACCAGACTGGAGGGCAATGTTGTTTTACAGATCCCTCTACACCAGATGCAGGCCCGAACTTTGTCACTTTCACCAGAGGTTTTAGTTAAAAACTGGGAGTAGTTTGTCAGTTTCACCTGCTAGGGAGTTTACTTGGCAACCAGAGCAGCCAGTAAGTTTCCATTTCAGCCACAGCTCTGTCACTTTCACCAGCAGATTCTTTTTCCACCTAAGAACAGCCTCCTCGATTTCATGGAGAGGTGGGGAGATTGCTTTACAGACCCTTCCTTACTGAAGCATTTCCCTTGCAGCTCTGAACTTCGTCAGTTACATGCCTAAAGGAAATCCATCCAACTCATGTAAAATTCCTCAATGCACATAACTGCATACAGTCTCTCTCTCTTGACTCTGCCCCTTCACCAGGAGGGGGGGAAAGTGAGGAAGGTGTGGAGAGAAAATGGAAAGATGGTGAGGGGAGGCTGGATCCTCACACTTGTCATTTCACCCAGCTTCCTGTCATTTCAGCTGTTCTTAGTGGCCTCTCACTAATCATTCCATGTAAACCCCCATTATTCCAGCTACTCCCACTGTCCTCATACATATTTTTGATGGGGCAATCACTCCAGGTCCCAGCATGCCTACCTGGCCCGGGGCTAGCAGGCTTTACAACTCTCTCAGTATCGGATTCTCAAGACAACTTATTGTGCAACCCACAAGCCCTTTTTGTTAACACTATATACAATATAGTATTGGGGTCTTTGCCCCAAAGTTCCAGAGTCCAAAGTCCTGACACTCCCAGTGCCTCTTATAAATCACAGGTCTCGGTCTCCCAGATACTGGCAGGGTAACTTGGCTCGTGTGGTGCCTCCATCCAGGCTCCCAGCCTCCTATTGCGCTGCTCCTAGCTCAGCCACCAACAGTCCAATTGCCTCCTGCTCTGGGCTCTGCTTGGCTGTCTTTCCCGGCCGTACCTTGCTCCTGGCATCTTGCCAGCCACCTCCTGGCCTTTCACCTTCATCAGGGCTACCACCCTTCTCTGCGCCACCTCCAGCCCCAGCAGCGTCCGGCATCTGTTGTCTCTCCCACCTGTCAGCACTTCCACTCAAACAGCTGTGGAGCGCTCAGTAAATGTTCATGATAGAAATAAATTGGTCTACATGGTCCCTCTTCATCCGGTTTGTACATAAGGTAGCAATTACTCCCCAATCTTAATCTCCTATTGGTTTAACAATCAATGTTCCACACAGGTTATATAAGAATGCTATAACAAATAGTTCTAGCTGTGCCATTCCCGTTGGATAGAAGGAGAACTGTTTAACTTTGTGCTATAGGCCCTATACACCTATGAGATTGTTCCACAGCTCAAGTGGACATGTATGTTTAGAGTGGTTGGAGCCAGGTTCTTTCCTCACTGTTGCTTTAAAGTTTAAAGAGGGTGTATCATGCATGCAGCATAGCAACTAACTTCCAGTTTTAGTTATTACAGTTTTAATGAGAGTCTCAATGGCCTTTCTTTGGACATTTTAACAAAAAGTGTAGCTGAAAGGCACAATAAAAAGTAAAGAGAATAACTTGCCGAAATAACACTAAGCAAGAGGCAAAGTTACCAGCAGGCCCACACCATGCTAGCTTCAGAGGATGCAGAGAAGGATATTGAATTTCCCCTCCCATGTTATCCCAATAGGATAATACACAGCTCCTTTAACCACAGGAGTTGTAGAATCACCTCTCTAAACACACTGACTACTAATACAGTGTTTTCTAAGAAGTTATGCAAGAGGAACATTTAGAATAAAGGTTTTGCAAAAGTTATATGTAGTCTTGACTCTAAGCATGCATGTAGCTTGGCTAAAAGCAGGAAAACACACAATGACTGGTTGATGAATTTTGGGGACAGCCCTGAGTATCTGTTGATCACCAGACATTCCTCTGACGAGCAGCTAGCTATGGCCACCAACCTGGGACTCAGAAGACCTAGGTTTAATTTCTCACTAGCCACAGACTTCTTGTCTGAGCTTGAGCAAGCTACTTGGTGCCCAGTTTTCCAAAGAGCTCACCTTGCAGTTGGGTATAAAAATTAAGCGCCACATTTTCAGAAGCGTTGAGTGCCCAGCACCTCCTATGGTGTCGCCTATGACCACATTTTCAGAAGATCTCAATATGATGGATTAATGGTATATGCAATGCAAAGTGACTCTCTCCAAGGCCCATTTCACACAAGACGCTCCCCCCCCCCCCCCCCCCCCCCATGGGTGGGAATGGGTGGAAGGCACCCATGTGACCGCCGTGGCAGGTGTGTGTGTGTGTGTGTGCGCGCATGCTCCTACGCTCCACCCACTGCTCACACACAAAGCCATCAACCAAAAAGGCGATGGCTTCATGCGTGGAGATCAGTGGAGATGAGTGTGTGTTCTTGTAACAGCCACCCACATACCGCACACTCATGGCACACACCCATCCCCCCCCACACCACACCCTGTCTGAAAAGGGTCTAAATCTCCAAACTATTTACACACACTTTTGCCCACAATGTTATTGGATCTGCTCACCTCAAACTATTTCTAGCACTACTATTCCTTAAGCTCTGTTTATAGTGTTTGAAAAACACTATAATCACCCACGCAAAGAGCAGGTGCTTGTATAGTAAAAATGCTTATACTGGATCCACTGATCTTGGATATTAAAGTTATACATGTAACCTTATTTGAAAACTATGGAAAACTACCTTTCCGAGAGTCCTGGAAGAGTTTCAGGATGAGCAGTTATAAAATGAAATCACACCAATTTTTAGAATGAGTAAATTTTAGCTAGTTTCAAACTGCCAGCCACAGAAAATGCTACAACTATAGATGAGGCGGGAAAAAGACACACATTTATGTACCAGATGACGGAGGGTCAGGAAGAGAACAGAACATACACCTCTGACTTATGAAAATGTACAATTGATGTTAGGAGGAAGAGAGGAACACAAGAGAAAGTAATATAAGTAGAGATGAAAGTCAGCAGAGAAGAAAAGTGAATAAAAGAAACAGTAGGGAACAGTGAAATCTCTGCATCACACTCAAATGCTCCTGAATGGCTGGTCTAGTGCAACCTTACAAGATCAGAGGGGTGAAAATGACCCTAGTTCTAGTCACTGCCTCAGGGGCCTTTCTGCCACATGTGATTAGGCAGTCAGGTGGGCAGGGCGGCTACTCTTCTCAGCTGTATGGTGGCAGAAGACACTTTTTGCATCTCCCTCCCTTCAGGGATGGGGACAAAGGAACAGGTTTCCCCTCCCCCATTCACTTCTGCAATTACATGTGTGGCTCAGATGACAATGGTAGGCGACAGCTACAGAACAGCTTTGCTATGGAGAGTTGTCGGTCTTTCCCTCTTCCCTTACAGCAATTCAGAACAGCTGCTATTATCTCAGCACATCGGTCTTCCTGTCTTTGATGCGGGAAGGGAGTTCATTTGCTGGTCCTCAAAAGCTACAGCACTAACCTTTGTTACTAGCACTCCCTTTGTCTGTATGTATGCAGGCAGCACATTAGGATTAACAACTGCAACAGCACAAGTGAGACACACCTGGGAATTCCCTGCTATCCAGAAACTTGGAGGCTGCTGTGCTGGAGCAGACCAGAAGGCAATCTTATCCAACAGCCTGTTGCCAATAACAGTCTAAAAGCTTCTGTGGAAGAGAGAAAAAGCTCATAATGCTCATCTAATTGATCAGTACCAGTTAACAGGAATTTTTCAGTTGACTTGACTGGTGTTTCTCAATTTCTTGGAGCCCAGAGACCTCTTACCATCTTCACTAACCCCCTAACAAGGGATGAACTTTAATTGCTACAGACCAGTCAGCATCTTTTAGGCTAGTCAATAGACATACCCCAGGCTACTTAGCAGCTATCAAAATGAATGGGGAAGGGGAAGCCTATCCAGTGACCCAACATTGGCAACAAAACTGGACAGGGATTAGTTAGGGCACACAAGATTGCAACGTAATTCATATTCATATGGGGGAAATTATTAACCAATTTCCCCCAGTCTTACAAAAACTCAGTATCCATGGACAAGATGATGGTGAACCTGCAGGACAAAAAACTGGAAAAGAAAAATGAAAAAGTGAGAAAGGAGAAAAAAAATAACTATGAGGCAAAGTGGTTTAACATCCTGGAAGCCATTGAAGGAATAGAACTACGGAAGAATGACACTACGCTGTTGTTTGACCGATATATATAAGACAGAAGGGCTGGAGTACCGCCTAACTTGGGAAATTGGAAAAAGTTTGAAGTATAAGTCTGATGACAATAAGATGTACAATGCTGTGAAATGTTAATAAAAGAGTTATAATTTGGAGGAAAAAAAACAAAAAAAACCTCAGTATCCTCTGCCATGATCTTGCTTCTCTGCCCTCACCTTCTTCCCCGTCTCTCTATCCTCCCTCAATGAAATTGCCTCCTTACTCCCCTTATCCAACCCCTCCACCTGCCCCCTTGACTCTGTCTGCTGTTGCCACATCCATTGTACCATCTCTGCTGCATGTCATTATCTCCGTCTAGCTCATTGTGCTCTGTCTTAAAGCACACTACTGTCTTCCTTATCATTAAAAAATTCCACTCTTGACCCTGCCAACACTTACAACTATCACTTAATTCCAGGATGCATTGACATGAGAGGTTTAGCATGGCAAAAAGCACTTCCCCCACCTTACTACTGAATGTGTGTAAGGTTTAGGTCACAGGATGCACCGGGTTTAATGTGGATAAAGCACAAAAACTTAAGCCAGAAAAGAAAGGTTTGACAGTCGGGCTAAATCCATCTCTCACTTTTCTAATATCATGTGGAGGGATTAATGCACATATGAATCAGTCTTAATTACTGTGCATGGGAATAGAAGGGATTCCCCTCTTCCCCCCAAGTAAGATTCCCCACTGCCTACCTGGTAGGGACAGTGTACGGTCGATAACTCCCCCCCCCACACACACACACGCACACACCCTGGGGGAAGAAACACATAATGATGATACACCACGGCCATGGCAGTTTCCCCATTCAATTTTGAAACAGAAAGGTACTTTTGAAGCAGGAGAGGGAATATGGGAACAATTTAAAATGTAAGAATACAAACACCTGTAATAAAGAAGAGTCTTGTGCAATCCTGCGTGAAGACCCCCTCACTTCTAAGTTTCTTGAATGAGTGGTCTACACCTGCTGTCTTGACTTTCCTCCAATTCCTCCCTTGATCCTCTTCAGTCTGACTTCTCATCCTCTCCACACAAATAAAACCATTCTTGCCCAAAATCACTAACAACTTCCTCATAGCCTAAGTTAAGGACCTCTATTATTCCATCCTTGTCCTGCTTTATTTCTCTGCTGTCTTTGACACCATTTACTGTCCACACCACCTCTCGCCGCTCATTCTCTCCACTCCCTCTGTTTCAACTGGTTCTCTTCTTCTCTCTCTAACTGCTCCTTCAATGAACATTTTCAAACAAGCAAGGTGATGGGGTGTGTGGTCCATGGCCAACAGGTGGAACTACTGTGGAGCAGCAACGCAGGTGGAGTGCATGGGGAGTGATTCAAAAGAACATGGCTACTGCAGCCACAGAAGCAGCTGCCATGCACTTTCTCTGTCACAGACCATGGGGGAGGGGGATGTGTGCCAGGCTGGCCTTTGCAAGTGACATGTCCCAGGCATGAGAGCTGGGGAATCTGCCCCCCACTCCCAGCAGCAGTTCTTGTGAGTTGCAAAGGCCACTCTCCCTGCCTACAGTGTCTATGAGTGGCGGACCTGTCTGCTGGCATGACTGGCTGCTGCCGTTCATACGGGCAGGGGCTCCATGGCCACCCATTGCCACTAATCTATTTGGCTTGTCCCACACAGAGCACTCCGGATTTCCCAGCAGTGCTCCATGAATGGCCATCAGTGGGTGCTCCAAGGCTCACAGGAGAACGTATCTGGCCACTTAAGCTTCAGTTGGGCAGTCAGATCCATGGCTCCTAGGTGGTCATGTAGGGTAGCATCTCATCTGAAAATGCCCAATGTCTCTCTTACTGGCACCTCCTCCACCTCCCTTCCCCTCTCAATCAGTGTTCCTCTGGATTCTGTCCTTGGTTCTCTTCACTTCTCACTTTACACCCAGTGGACAGCTTCCACTGCCACTTGTATGCTGATGTCACCCAACCTGTATCTTTCTACCAGCATTCTCTCCCCCTCCATCCAGTCTCACATCACTGTCTGATGTCTCTGCTTGGATGTCTCACCATCATCAAGCTAAACATGTTTAAGACTGAATTCTTCCTCCCTGCACAGACCATCCTTTGTGCCTCGCTCAGTTGCTAAGACCTGCCACTTCTCTCTGCATACCACCACCAAAACCCAGCCCTTTCTTACTGTCCCCCCGGCCCCCACCAAAACTCCAATCATCTCTTACTTTAGACTACTACAACCTCCTTCTTGCTGGACTTCCCCACTTGCACCTTGACCCTCCCACTTCTGTTCAACACACTTCTGTTCAACGTGGGGCTGCCCTTGTTCCTGGTTTGGAGGCTGCAGCTAGTGCAGAATGCGGCGACCCGCCTCTTTTCGGGGACGGGTCGCCGGAACCACGTAACGCCTGTGCTCCGGGTTCTGCACTGGCTGCCAATAGTGTGCCGAGCCAGGTTCAAGGTGTTGGTGTTGATTTATAAGACCCTTTACGGTCTCGGCCCCTCATACCTCTGGGATCGCCTCGCCCTCCGTGCCCCAGAGCGGCTCCTTTGGTCTGCCGGGGGTGCCTTCTTGGAGGTCCCCCGTGTTAAGCGGGGGGCCACAGTGGAGAGTGCATTCTTGGTGGCCGGGCCGCGCCTTTGGAATTTCCTCCGGAGGAAGCTCGCCTGGCCCCGAGCCTTTTAACATTCCGGCGAGTTTGTAAAACCTGGCTGTTTGCCCAGGCCTTTGGGGAGGGTGGGTTAGCGGGTTTTTATCCTCCTACCCTTCTTTATTATTCTTTATATTTTCTTGTTGCCCTTTCCCTGTTTTATTTGTGAGATTTTTATAACTGTTTTAAATGTTTTTAAAAACTGTTTTGTTTTTTTATTTGTTAGCCACCCCGAGCTGCTTGCAGGAGGGGCGGGGTATAAATATATTAAATAAATAAATAAATAAATAAACACTCCACTGCCAAGGTCATTAATCTTGCCCACTGCTTTGATCATGTTGAACCCCTCTCCTCTGCTCCCTCTCTCACTTCACATCCAGTCCAAACTTCTTGTTCTCATATTTAAGGCTCATCATAGCTTTGCTGCTCTCGGTCCTCATCTCCCACTCTGTTCCTACCTAGGAACTTCATTCCTGCTCCTCCACCACCCACCCCAGAATCTCCTGCTGCCTGTCCTCCCTTTACTATGCCTGGAACTCTCACCCTAAACATACCCTCTACACTCCCTCCCTTCCAACCTTCAGCTCCCTCTTAAAAACCTCTCTCTTCCATCAGGCTTCCCTTAGCTTCTCACCCTCCTAGATTGCTCACTGATGCTTCTACTTATCTTGTCTTATTCTTCAGGACCACCACCACCACCACCCCTTCCCCTTATATGTAGGCTAAGCAAGTGCACCTGCAATGAATGTATCCCCATCTCTCCCTATATTCCTCCCCACTGGGACAGAGGCTGTTCAGCAGCAGGCACATTGCTTGTTCTATATAAATAAATAAATATCCTGGAGCAGCAAGTCCAACAGCAGAGTTAGACATTGTTTGGCTTTTACCAGATTGAACATTTCTCATCAACTTCACAAGTGTCTCAGCTCACAAGGATTTGAACTGCACTATGCAACACTGAAGACTTGGTAAGAAACAAAGAACATTTCCTTAAAATAGAGAACTGTACATTCATCATTCTGCCTTTGTCTATTCCCCAGCACCAGCTGTTCAGTCCTCTTTACACGTAAGCATTCCCCTACGCAACACTAAGGGTGCTTTTAAATGAGATGCGTCCATGGATGCCCCTCCCCCCCAATCACATGTCCAGCTGCTCATGTGAAGGTGGTGCGTGGGGAAGCGTGCTTCCGTGAACCACACAGTGGTCACTCATGGCCTCACACAGAGTACCTCCGAAAAATTGCGAGTGCTTTGTGTGGGACCAGACACATGTGGAGGCTGCCTCTGTGGCCGGGTGTGTTAGGAAGCCTCCTGCCGGGGCTGAGGACCCTTTAAGAGTGCCAGGGTGCTAGCCAGAACAAAATTGGCTGGAGGACACAAGGCAGTCTGCTAGAGAAGGGCTAGCCTTAGCCCTGAAGTAAGAGAAAAACCCCATTTAAAAAGGCAGTTGGGAGTGTGGCATGGTACTAGCCCTTTAAGTGCTGGAGACCTGAAGGAATAGCCATGCCCGCCTTAAGCCATATAAAGAAACGGAAGCCTAAAAGGCTTCAGTGTGGGTCTGGCAGCAGACATAAGAGGTATTCTTGGCTTCTCTGCTTTCCAGGGTCCTGAACCAGGTTAGGCTGAAAAGAGTGCCTGGCTACCAGTGACCAGCCTCTATGTTGTCCAAGGTTCTGAAGATTCTGCTGCCCAAGGAGAAGCTGTTGACCCAGGTATTGGGGAAGGCTGGGACCAGGAGGGAACCTGCTGCCTCGAGACCTTGGAATGTGAGCCAGAGGCCTCTTGCCTGGTTTGAATGGACTCTGGGGTTTGATACTGGGCTGGGCTGGTGCTTGGTTGCCTGGCCAGAGAGCCCTGAAGATGGTTATGGACTGTATATGGGTGTAAATATTGTATGGCTTATTCCCTATGATTGTGAGACTTTGAGGCCTGTGAATGTTGCTAATAAAGACAATGTGAAAGCAAATTCCCCTGTAGGGCCCGAATCCTTGGGGAGCACTGCCCTGTTACACTTGGGTAGCAATGCCGGGAGCCTCCTGTGTGAAATGCTCCCCACGCATGTTGCGTATGTGGGTGTCCCACAGTGGTGCTACTCAGCAGCCAGACTCCATCCCCCACCCCCCACCCTCGCTTGTTTAAGAACTCCCTATGTAGTAACTTTGGTTCCTTTTCTCACTATCCTTACATCTTTGTTCTAGCACGGAGGTCCTGCTGATCTTTACTGTCTCTTGCTGATCTTTACTGTGTCTGTCATTCACTACTTTTAAACTTTCTACATTCCCTGCAGATTTCCTCTTCCAAATCTACAAATAATCTTAGACCTTCCAAACCTGCTCAGCTGGCTCCCTTCTAGATGACTAGTACTTCCAACTGCCCCTGCTATAAAGGTCTTTGAGGCCAAAGTTATAGCCAAGATAAGGTATGGGGTTTTATTATGGGGTTATTCCCCGTCTGTGATGAAAATTCTGGAACCTATTTATAATAATTTTTTGAGAAGAATGATGCAGGTATTAAAATCCACCCCAGCGGTTTTGTTAAGGCTGGAGCTTGGGATAAGATCCCTGAACGCCTATTTTACACAGACAATATTGATATTTGTTTTAAAAATTAGTAGTGCCTCCGTTGAGAATTTTTCTAATATTTGTCTATTAGAAAACATGGATAGTAGCCAGCTGACCTATCCGTGGTGGGAGAAGGTTGAGTCTAATTTTAAAGAATTGGGGCTGTCATTGTTTTTTTGAAAAACTATCCTTGCAAAGTGGCAAAGGCCATGTTGAAATCCAGAATCTTGGATATCGATATACAAATGGCTAGATCTATGTCGTATATGTTAAAGATCGCACCCTGGTGTAAATTTTTGATGCCGGAACGCGATGGGGCAGAATATATTAAAAGTGAACTGCCCTTTCAGCACAAGAGAGCGCTTCTTTGTTTACGTCTTCAGATTATGCCCTCGGCGGTGCTGGAGAGATTTAAGGGGACTCCCTACTTGGATAGGGTCTGCCCATGTTGTCATTTGGAAGTGGAAGATCTACCTCATTATTTGTTTTATTGCCCTCAATATGCTCATTTATGCAGTTTTTGAGGGAATATATGATAGTGCCAATAAATTCAACGGTGGAGTATAAAATTGCACTCCTCCTTTCAGATAGGTGTCATCGAAATATTACTAGGATAGCATTAACTGTGCTCTTAATGGAAAAATCAAGGAAAAAGAAAGTGGAAATGGTTGGGTGAATTCAAGATTAAGACTTTTTTGGGGGGTAAGATGATCAGCTTATTGTTAGTCCTCTGTTATTAATTGAGTTAGTTATCCTTAGTTGTGTTTTATGTTGTATAAATATTGTAACTTTGTACTATTGTATCATTGCACTGAGGTGTTTATTGTATTTTAATGAATATTTTTATTTTTGTTATTTTCTTAATTTTTTGGATGATTGGATATTTTCTTGTGTGTATAATTTGTCATTGCCCAGGGCCAGTACAATAAAGATTAATATAATTCGTCCTTAGGTAATATGCGTCATACCAATAGTACTTCCAACTGTCCTTCCCTTCATATTTTCTAGTCTTTTTGAGTCTCTTTTGGAGACCTGAAAGTTGAACTAGAATGCAGTATCCAAGGTGAGGATGACCCAGGAGGGAATGCAATCCCTTTGAATTTTGATCTAATTCTCTGCTACCTGACCAGGTCACTCCCTGACCATGTTAAGCCAGTCTTAATACCTTGGATTTAACTTTAATATTTTTAGATTTTTAAAAAATGGTTTAAGAGAGGAGTTATGGTTCTTCTAAATTCACACATGCTCCAAAAAGCATGGAAACTGCAAGTTAAGGCTCCTGCCTTTTCCATGCACCCACTTTGCCTTGGTCTTTCAGCACCAATCCTCTCTCTCTCTGTAAGATGGGGGAAAACACGAAAGCTGGGGACAGCAAGCTCCTCCCTGCCCCAGTATTACATGCTTATTCTCTGTCTTCACTCTGGCCACAATTTCTCCTTCATTTATATTTTTCCTTGGGCAGCAGTTCAAGAACATCTGCCCACTACACAGTTGATTAAGGGCAAGTGACTATTAGGTCACGCAATGGAGTACTATACTGTATTGTGGGTGTGGGAGAACTGATGGTAATACTGGCTTACAACCAGGTTCCCCTGCTTCTGTATTAACTCTACTTCATCCCATACAGGTAAATATGCCTCCTTACTCAGTACTCACAAAAATCGTACCTTGGACTCGAGCATATTCACACATACATGAAAGTGTCCTTAGAAGGCTGGGAGAAAACATGTGAATGCAAATCTCATGCATTTTTGTGTATGTGTGAATGCACTATCCTGCATAATTTCTGCTTTTATGTGGATTTACAAGGTCAAATGACAGGGCTGCAAAATCCAGCTCTGTCAATCAGCCTTGTAAATTCACATACAAGCAGAAATGACGCAGAATAGTGCATTCACACATACACAAAAATGCACAAGATTTGCATTCACATGTTTTCTCCCAGCCTTGTAAGGCCACTTCCATGTATGTGTGAATATGCTCTCAGACTTGGGACAGCTGTGAATGTCCTTTCTTGCCACACATTTCTAGTGTACCACTGTACAATTTAACAAACTTTCCCCTCAAAGTTCTGCTTTTCCAGTAAGAATAAAGGCATGCGAGTGGTCACTCTTAGAAATAATTATGGACCAGAATATTTCAGGCACTCCTACACCACTTCTCCTTTGCTCCTCGAAGCCTCTTAGCATGATGCTCTTGTAAGGACACATCTCTATCCAACAGTAGTCGTTTTTGTTTTTTCCCCAGAATATACTGTGTGTTACTGCAACAATGGCCAGTTTTAGATGAGACAAACCCCCCACAGGTCCACGCATCCACATGCTCATCTGAAGGCGATGGGGGGGGGGGGGGGG
>QEPC01003705.1:783942-810294 GCA_003113815.1 Sphenodon punctatus
TCCTGGTGGAAGGTTTTATATCACTCTGGAGGACAAGGCCTAACTTGTCTCTCACAGGGTCGGAGATAAGGGAATCTGAATCAGGTATGCATGGAGGTTAAGGCGCTTCGCATCGGGATGGAGGATGCGGCCCTGGCTCATGGACAACAGGAATGAGGTCAGCAGCAGGGGCAATGATACTTTGGCTAGGCACAACAGCTCGCAATACCAAATCTGTCGAGGCCAGCTCGGGCATACAAGGATCAAATTGGCTCCCTCCATCTTTACCTTGTTCAGAACCCTGGAGATCAGGGGTATGGGAGGGAACACCTAGAGGAGGTGGGGTCCCCAGGGAATTGTGAATGCATCCCCTATGGAGGCCCGGTCGTGAGCTGCTCTTGAGCAGAATAGAGGGCATTTGGCATTTACAGCAGTGGCAAACAAATTTTATTTATTTATTTATATATTCACATTTATACCCCACCCCTCCTGAAACAAATCTATGCGGGGAGTACCCCACTGACCTATTAGATGTAGGTACACCCGATCGGAGAGTTCCCACTCGCGAGCCTCTGTAGAGAGTCTGCTGAGGATGTCTGCCCTTGTGTTTTCTGAACCTGCAATATGTGTTGCTATGACGTAGATTTTGTGTCTTCTTGCAAAACTCCAAATTCTCATAGCCAACTGACAGAGTTCCAGAGATCTCGTGCCCCCGTTTGTTTACGTACCATACAGCTGTCATGTTGTCGCACGCAATCTCGACAACAGATCCTTGGAGTAAGGGGCAGAATGCTTTCAGAGCCTTTATAATAGTTATGGTCTCCAAGCAGTTTATGTGTAGGAGTCACTGTTGAGGCGTCCACGACCCCGAGACATTGAGGTCATGGAGGTGGGCTCCCCATCCTGTTAAAGAGGCATCGGTAGTTAACAGGTTAGTTGGGGAAGGTTTGCTAAAAGGCTTACCAGCTAGGACATAATTTCTACTCGACCAGCACCTCAGAGAATCCAAAACGTGCCTAGGGATTCTCAGCTTCTTGTCTGGGGGGTCAACTAATGGGTTAAAAAGGTTCAAGAACCATAGTTGCAGGGGTCGCATACATAACCTAGCGAACGGAGTAGTGGCAGTGGTCGAGGCCATAAGTCCAAGTAAACTTTGAAAAACCTTTATGCTCTGTAATCTATGGATGGAGAGGGTTCTAATAATGTCTGCAATATCGCGGAACCTCTCCTCTGGGGCGAAAAGTTTAGCAACAGTAGAATCCAAAATAGCACCAATATAATTAATGCGGTGGGTAGGGAGAAGGGTGGACTTTTGTAAGTTCACAGACAAACCTAGTCTGTCACATAGATGCAGGGTGAACTCCACGTTCTGGAGTCGTGGAGAAGCTGAAACCAAAAGCCAATCATCGAGATAAGGGAAGATAGTAATTCCCTGTTTACCTAGGTAGGCAAGAACAGGAGACATAACCTTTGTGAAAACCCAATGAGCGGAGGACAAGCCGAAGGGCAATGAACAAAACTGATAGTGGTTGTTATTGTGGACGAAACAGAAGAATCTCCTACTAGCTGGGTGAAGCCTAATATGGAAATAAGCGTCCTTTAAATCAACAACAGCATACCACTGACCTGTATATTAAACATTTGATAAACAGTCCAAAGTTAACATCTTAAATTTGTGATAAGCAACAAAAGAATTAAGAACCTGAGGTCCAGTATAAGTCTGTAGCCTCCATCTTTCTTTTCGACTAGAAAGTGAGTGGAGTAGAAACCCGTTGGAAAAGTATGCATATCAACCAATTCTATGACACCTTTTTGATAAAGTTGAATAATTTCTTTATTTAGGGCAATACTTTGCAACATGGAGAGTTGAATCTTCCTAATAGCAATGAAGGGTTCTGGTAAGAGAGAAAAGGAAAATCGGTAGCCAGAAATAATAGTCTTTAAGACCCATCTATCATCAGTGATGGATTTCCAACAACTGATCAAACAGAGCAAATTGAAAATTCACCACCTCCTAGGAAACAACGGGGGAGGGTGAACTAAGGCACTGTAATTGTCATTTACGACCTCTACAGGAAGAGGTGGTATAAGATTGTCTATTGTTACCCCTTGCCCTGAATGGGGTATATGTAGATCTAGACTTTCCCTGATATGGGATAGCGTATGGACTATACCTTCTGCTGTACGACTGCGTGTTCCCATAAGACTGTCTGTGCTGCCTAGGATAAGAAGATTGTTGTTAATATGGGCGGGAGTGGAAGTAAGAAGGAGGCTGGTCCCGCTGAGTGATCTTCATTTTAATAGCTGTGGCTTTAGACTTCTGAATTTTATCAAGAATGTCATCAGTCTCTTTGGAGAAGAGCCCAGCTTGATCAAACGGCAAATTCTCTATGCGTACCTTATGGTGGGTTTCTAACTTTGTGCCCCAGAGCCAAGCAAATCTCCTCGTAACTAATGCGCTGGTGACTCCCCTAGCAGCAGTATCCGAGGAATGGCGCGCATACTGTAACTGGAAGCGTGCAGTCAAGAGACCCTCGGTAGAAAGTGCCTGTAATTGATGCTGTTTTTCTTTAGGCAAAGAGGGAATGACCTTTTGGACTCCTTCCCACAGATGGTGCTGGAAGGATGCCATGCCCGCAGTGTAATTGGAGGTTCGCATGAGCATAGTGTTCGATGCAAATGCCTTGCAGCCAAAAACATCAATTCACCTACTCTCCTTGTCAGCAGGCGATGTCTCTTGTGCGTTCTTCTGAAAACGCTCAGATGCAGCAGCCACAACTAGAGTTAGGTAGAGGGTGCTTATAAAATATAAATCCCTGAACAGGGGGAAATAGATAAAAGGAGCTCGCCATCGTGGAGACAGGATGAATAGAAGCCGGATTAGCCCAAAGTTTTTCAGCCTCTAGGGAGTGCTTCTTAAGTAACGGCAAGGTACGTTTAGACAGCTGTGGTCGTTCCACTGTCGCATAAGCAGGATCCACTTCCTGCTCCACCACTGGAACAGTGTCAATCTTTAGGACTTCTGTAAACCTTCTTAATAATGCCTGGAACTCTCTATGCTCCTGCGAGGATCCAGATGTCGTCGCTCCCTGAATGTCATCCGATGGGGGAGGTGAAAGATTTTCCGAATCCTGAATCTCTAGGGGTTCAGGAAGCTCTGGGGGGCTAGGAAGAGGCTCAGGTGGTGAGATGGTCTCAGACAAAGGGTCTGGCCGCGGATCCTGAGGTAACGAAGGGAAGAGGAGCTGCCTCTTCATGAATTTTCGGCGCTCCCTACGACGTCGAAGTCTCTTCTGCCGACAGAGGAACGATTGCTTCACCTCTTCTTGAAAAGTCGACAGCAATGGCGGTCGTAGAGGGGAAACAACTTCCGGCGTCGATGAAACCGCCTTTGACGTCGAGGAGAACTCCCTCAATGTCGATCGTTTACCTCCAGACGTAGAGACCTGTCCTGTCGATGTTGACCGTTGATGTCGTACCTTGTGCTGTTTCGATGTAGAGCCACTAGGGGGCAGAGCAGTTGAAGTTGTTGGTCGAGGTCGAGTCTCCGAAGACGACGCCTGTTGAAAAGGGCTAGTTGGGGAAGTTCTATCAACATCGGAACTAGGGGACGTCTGGTGTCTGGACGTAGACGTTTTAATTAATTGCTGTAGACACAAAACAATTAGCTTGGTCTCTTGTTTTCTCGAGACATCTTGGGCTTTTAAATAGCTCGAGATATTTTTATCCATACTAGGCAGCTGAGGAAGATCCAGCCGCGACGTAGCCCCTTGTTGGCGTGAAGTTGACAGCCACTGGATGGGCGGGGGCTGATAAGGGGAGCCCTGGAATCTTTCCTCCATTACCTCTTCAGCATTGTAGAAGGGGGAGGTAATAGTCAAAGGTGAAACAGGAGAAAAAGGCGGTGAGATGCCTGCTCTAAAGCTAAAACTATCCTTGTCATCCGAGGATGCTGGGGAAAACGAGCGATCTACCAAATAGGTAGGCTCTCCCAGATGGAGTTTTGCCTTCTTAGGAGAAGGGGAGTGGGAATCTTGAAGTCCAGAGGTGCCTGGTACGAAAGTAGTTTTAGGTGACTCGTCCGGAGCCCTCACCTCAGTAGCAGGTATAGTCTCCTCAGCTCCAATGCTCGGAACCTGAGGAGAAGGCGATAAGGATTTTCCCTTCTCCCGGGACTTACTTTTCTCTTTCTCTTCAAGCTCCTTGAGGAGAGCCAGAAACCTGAGGGAACGTTCTCTCATGATGAGGCACTCATGGCACTGTTTGGATCATGACCAGTGCCTAAACACAACAAACACTGCCCGTGAGGGTCTTTGGTCGTCATTTTCCAACTGAAAGAGAAACATCTCTTAAAGCTATGCTTAATAGTAGCCATAATAAAATCTACAGAAGATAGAACCTGGTATAAGCAAATGAGCCGCGAAAGCTGTTGGAAGGAACTGTTGGGTTTAGGCGGGAAGGTACCTTATATAGTGTGGGGACGCGTGAACGTCACGTGTAGTGGCGCTTTATGCATATCTTTTCAAAAAAGTCAGGGTACACAATACGATAACGTTGGAGTAAAAAACAGAGATCAGTAGGATCTTATGTCATGTTTGGGGTTTAGGATAGATGAGATAGGTACGCGCCCGAACTTCTGGGGGCTCCTCAAGGGCCAGGTTATGTTTATCCTATGGATTGTTTGTATTATTTTATTTTTTATCTTACATGTGTCTATGCTGTGCATATAATCGTTTTCATTTTTGTCATGGCCTGTGGCCAGAACAATAAAGATTATTATTATTATTATTATATAGTGTGGGGGTGCGTGAACATCACATGAAATTTGAATATGAGCTTAGTATAGGCCGTTGAGAGAAGGGCACGCAAATGCAAACCCATTTGTGAGAAAGTGAGGAACCATTCGAAGAACACCTTCGCTGAAGGCTTTTTATGTCCTGGATCAAGTTCAGATGGTACAGTCCACTCCTCCCCTACCCCCAGCAGCAACATTCCTTCCCTGCCTACAAGTGGCTGGGGGCTTTTATCCAGCACCAGCCCTAACGCAGGGCGGCTCAGCTGCCCCGGGCCCCGCTCCTGGGGGGGCCCCACACTCTTGATTCCCCAGCTCCTGGCCTGACAGTGGCCGGGAGCTGGGGCCACCGAGTGCGGGGCCCCCAGCCAACTCTGACTGACAGGCAGCGGAGGGGGCCAGCAGGAGTGAGGCAGAGGCCCCGCCTCTCCCACACTCCATCCCCCCGCCCTCGCTGCCTGTCACAGTCTTGGCCAGGGGAAATGTGGGAGAGGCAGAGGCCCCACCTCTCCCGCATTTCCCCTGGCCAAGAGACTGACAGATGAGGGGGCACCCACTGAGTGAGGCAGAGGCCCCGCCTCTCCCTCACACTGCTAGACCCCCGCTGTCTGGCTGTTTCGGCCAGGGGAAATGAGGGAGATGCGCGGCCTCTGCCTCTCTCTCCCTCATTTCCCCTGGCCGAGACTGTGACAAGCAGTGGGGGGAGGCAGCGGAACATCCGGTGGCGGCAAGCAGCGCATCGGCAGATTTAATCGTTGCTGCTGTGCCCGCCTCACCTGAAGCTCTGCGCCTGGCACAGGGCCCAGGCTGGAGGTGGCGGTGATGGCAGCAGCGGCAGCAGCAGCGGATCAGGTAAGTGATCCGAATGACTACTCAGGCTTGGGGATGGGCGGAGGGGAGTGCCCTTCCGACCATCCCTGAGCCCAGGCAGCGCACCACCCCAAGCCAGGGAGCGCCCCTAGGCTTGCTGGCCACCGGCGGCTCCCCTAGGCCCCACTTATGCTAAGGCCAGCCCTGCTTTTATCTCCTGGAGGGCAGGGGTGGGCCAGGGAAAGCCCAGATGGTACGGTCCACTTCCCCCCCAGTAGCAACAGCAACACCTTCCTTTCCTGCCTACAAGTGGCTGGAGGTTTTTATGTACTGGAGGTCAGTGGGCGGGCAAGCCCAGATAGTAGTCCACTCGCCCCAGCAACTCTGTCACAAGGTCAGTGGTCTCATCCTGAATAAGGTAAAAAATGGCTGATGATTTATTTTCACTGACCTTGCATTAAGCAGCAACAGCTTCAGATCAAGGACCCCACTGGCCTCAACCCCTAAATATCTTGACACAGAGGGGAGCGTAACAGGGGAATAGACACAAGGTGCCTCTCCCAATGTCCCTGATAGTGTTTCTTCCCCTTCCTGCCATACTTCCCCATGCCCAGCACAACCCCAATTGGTTCAAAAGCTGCCCCACTCTCTACCTTCCCCAAGGAGACCTCCCTCTCCAGCTCCTGATGACTACTCCCCAACCCTCAAACATAACCCTCAAAGGGCAAACAACTCTCTAGCGGGGAAGGGTGGCCAGATGCCCCGAGCCTGGCATTCCTGGAGACAAAACAACAGCAAAGGCAGGCAGGGAAACCCGCCCTCCATAATCCCTCTTACTCGTACCCCCACTTTAACACCGTGTTACGAATCCAGGCAGCTATGTCATTCAAACATTCCTCCAAGGCAAAGGCCGAGTTGGCAGGGCTCATGGGGCAAGAGATATAAAGTTGAGTGTCATCAGCATACTGATGATACTCAACCCCATGTTTAATCATGACATCCCTAAAGGGCTGCATGTATACACT
Source organism: Sphenodon punctatus (assembly GCA_003113815.1). Classification (NCBI taxonomy): domain Eukaryota; kingdom Metazoa; phylum Chordata; class Lepidosauria; order Sphenodontia; family Sphenodontidae; genus Sphenodon; species Sphenodon punctatus. Next base: position 790,549 of record QEPC01003705.1, read on the forward strand.
GAATAACATGGGTGAAACAACAGAACCTTGAGAAATGCCGCAAACCCCTCAGGAATGATGCATATCCATCCATCACCTCCGATTGGCTCCTCCCTTCCAGGTATGACCAAAACCACTGACTGGCAACTCCCATCACACCAGGAATGTCCCTCAGCCACCAAAGCAACAACCCATGATCAATTGTATTGAACACTGCCTAAGGTCCAGCATGACCAAAATGGCCAGCTGTCCTCAATCTAAAATCATAAGCAGATCATTCAACACCCTGGCAAGTGTAGTCTCTACCCTGTGGGAAGGCCTGAACCCAAACTGGAATTTTTCCAAAATATTGCTGGAGCCAAGATGTGTCTATAGCCACATGACCACAGCCTTCTCAGTCACCTTCCCTAAGAAAAACAGATTGGAGACCGCGTGATAATTGGCAAGCATGCCAACATCAAGAGATGGTTTCTTGAGGAGGGGTCCGACCTCCACACATTTAAGGGTGGCAGGCATCTGCCACTTCCAAAAGGTGGCATTAACAATGCCTGTCAATAAAGGTACCACCGTCTCAGCTCTCACCTTCAACAGCCAGGACAGTCAAGTTAACCAAGAAGCCTTTGCTTGGGCATAACTGTATTTAGGCTGTAGGATTCCCCAAAGGTGGAAAGAGAGAGTAAAAGAGAAGGAAAGGTTCCTGTGGTTATGTGGATTATATGAATGTATGAATGTATATATATATATATGGATCTTATGGGGAAATTTATGTTCTTGGAAATATTGCTATATATTTATGTTGGGGTTAGCTATGTGTGTATCCTGCTTAAGGACACAGAAAGCCTGCAGGGCTTAGCAGGATTCGCCAAACAGAGAGGGAAGATTTAGGACTAATCCTCCACCCTGCTTTTGTTTGGCAACATGGGGTTGGTGAATTTCTGTGGACAGCCCCAGTAAAAAGGGGGAGCAGGTTACAGGGCTACTTTTTGTGAGGCCCATCTCCATAAGGGAAGAGGGATGTAGTAGGGTCATAGTAACACTGGCCAAAAAAAAGCAGACCCCTAAAGAGAGGACCACACCATGGGTGGGTGGTAAAATAGGTGCAGGTGCAATAAAGGATAGCCCTATCAGGCAGAGAAGACCCAAGAGCCTCTGGCCCTTTACGAAGGCCAAGCAGACTGGTTAATGGGAGGCTGAGTAGCCCAACTGGGGCTGGGTGCAGCTAGGTAAGCCACATAAGCCTCAGCCACATAAGAAGAAGCTTAGAAGCTTGCACAAGATATGAGATCAAGGAAATTAGAGAGCTCTTCCTTGAGAGAGATAAGATGACCAAGGAGAGGCAGGAACCTGGAAGCTCTGCCTCAAAAGGGTAGTTCAGAGGCTGAGGAGGTGCCCAAGGAGGGGAACCTGGAAGCCAGCTGGCAGGAACCCTGGCTGGGATGTCTAGCCAAAGAAGCCAGCCAGCAGGAGCCCTGGCTAGCAGGACTTGAGAGACCAGGCTGAGAAAATGTGTACCTGGCCAAAAGGGACCTATGCTGAACAGATACCCAGAGACTGCATGTGCTGGGCTTAAGGAACCTGGATGGGAAGTACTGTACCTGGCCAGGGGGCCTATGGTAAAAATGCACCCAGAGACCTTATGTGAAACTGTTATGGAAGTGTTGGTGATGGTTTGAATCCACTGTGAATAAAGGAGCACTGGACTTGAAAATGTGTCCTGTGTTTTAGTACCCACGCTGCAGCAACTCATCACCCTCGGGGTCCACCCTGTTACACACCCCTCCTATAAAGTCCATAACAAGCTGTTTGGAAGGGTACGTATTCCAAGGCCTTGGCATAATCTACATAGTAATTTAATTATGCTGTTCAGTAACTTGATTAAGGATGAAAACAGACATGATGCTAACTCCACTTTAACACCTTCCACATTTCTTATGCATGTTGCAGGGCTGCATAGGGCACCAATACAGCCCTGCAACTTGCATAAGAAATGTTAAAACGGTGTTAAAGTGGAGGTAGCATCATGTCTGTTTTAACTGTAAGTTACACAAAAATTTACTCCTGGTCTCAGCCTTTTCTTCCACACAAGCAGATGCTCTCTAGGAGGAGACTGAATCAAGAAAGCATGCCTTTTGGCAGGAGAATTTGCACTGCTGGAGTTCTAGGCGGCCAAAGGATAGCAGGGACTTCCAGCAATGTTCTGAGAGACTCATCTCTGTAGTTTTTATAACTCTTCTTGGTTTACAAGCCACCAACTATGAATGACATCTTCACTTGGAACTGTGACTTTCCCCCTTTCCAAGCAATTGCCCAAACATCCAAGACACCACATTTTAGCTCAGGTAAAGCTTTGCATACATGCAGGGAGGAGAATGACCTTTTTGAGCGGAACTGGAGATGGCCTGGGTGTAAATCAAATTTTGTGACACCACTTATATTCCCTTGATTGGAAATGCCTCATTAATTGCTAAAAATTATACAAACATACCAGAGGCCTCTTTGCTGCCAGCGAGCAAGAACTGCTACAAAGGATATTGGCAGAGTAGTAGATCATTCAAGCAAAGAACTGACATGCAAAAAAGTTTATAAAAGAAACTTTATTTCACAAATCTCCATGCTGCCTGCTTTGGAGGCAGAGCTTCTGCTGCTGGCTATAAGTTCTGCACTGGAGAGCCACAGCCACTACTCCTATGTTACAATTGCCATTACATGGCAAACCAGAGTTTTACTTTGTTTAAGGAAGAGCCTGTGTGGCCCAAAAGCTTTCATGCTGTTACTAACTGCAGTTGGTTATCTGATCTACTTTGTCACCATCACTTACATTTGAGACCAACACAGCAGTCGCCCTCTCTCTCATTTTGAATGACCAGAAATTTATATTTGTGTGCACCATTTTATTTATCTGTAGGGAAGATATGTTTTATAGAACTCTATGAGATAGCACCATATACTGGGCGGACTAGATTGAGGCCTACTGCTAAATAAAGGAAGAGAAAATGAAAGAGCCGCTCTGGGTGTAAAAAATATGCTTCCACCATCTAGTCATATGTGGAAAATAGGTTGGACACACATTGGCTTGATAAAGATATAGAATTGGTTCCAGCCAGCACTCTATTTTGAGAAGCTGCTTGTTGGTCAAGTGTATGATTCACTTTGGGTGCAAGTTGTATATTTAAATGTTACACAAGTCCTTGCGTAGGGAGAAGTATAATTGTCAAGAGAAGTTGTTCAATACCCATCTTCAAGATTTTAAAGTTAGATAAACATCTGTCTGGGGTAATTTAGATTTAACTGGTTCTGCATGGGAGGGTGATGAACTAGAGAATCTTTTAAGATTCCTTCCAGCCTACAATTTTATGATTTTGTGGGCAAGGCAGATGGTTCCAGGAATGCTGGGAACCATGAGGAAGTCTGCACAAGACTTTGTCTCATTTACTATGGGACTGATCTTCTTGGGGATGTAGAGAGTAGAGGCTGTACTTCTGGGCAGTTAGATCCCCTTTATATACTAAACGTAACCCTGGGGAAGACACAGAGTCCGGCGCGCACACACATCCACCATAGTGCATCCCACTTGTCTGCACCATGCTCTCAACACCCTTGCATGAGAGCACACTGGTGCATAGGAGATGATTAACACTATGGCCCTGGAATCTGGCCCATCCAAAGCTTGATACACATGTGCAGCACCTGCCCCATCTCCCCCTTCCCAGCATCCCTACACTTGGTAAGGATGTGGCAGAAGGAAGGATTGGCTTAGATCCATGAGCACTGGACTCAGGACAGGTAACCAGAGTGCTAGATATGGAGACAACAGCCCGAGAGTTGTGCCCTGAGCTGTTTGATCCGGTACGATCAAGGCCTTTTTGTACTTCCAGAGAAGTTCACAATAAAAGCTATTTTTAGACGGGACACACACAGCCAGGTCCACACATCCCCCATGGACCTGGACACCTGTCTAAAGGAGACATGGGTGAAATGGCCAAAGTCCCAGGGCCAATATTCAGTTTTAAGTAGGTCTAGGTGGCCTCTAATGTATTTCAGGAAATTAAACAATAATCTGATGTTAGATCTATGTTTTCAAAAGCAAGCAACTTTAGCACTGGGGAGTTAAGACTCAGGCAGTGCCTTTCCGATTTTTGATATTTTCTTCGTAATTAGATTTATACATCATGATCTTATCCAGAGCCAGCCTTACCAGAGGGCAACTGACCCAGGCCTCGCTCTTTCCAGGAGCCCCACAGCGGTTCCTGTTTTCACCAGGGCAAGGGACCCATTCCCACCCAGTGAGGTCCCAAACACAACTACCTTTTAGGGTTCTGCAGAGGATGCCCCCAATTGGGGAGGGGCTACCAGGGATCCTAAATTTTATCTTTGCCCTGCGCCCCGCAAATTCTAGGGCCAGCCCTGATCTTCTCCATCTGTCTTCCTTCACATATGATCACTGCAAAACTGTGCTGCTTGTCTCTGGCAGAATGAATAAAGTAAAAATCATACAGGCACAGCCCCAACTCAGGGGTCAGGCTGTATTGGCACCTCTGTAGAATCAAACCCTAAATTAAAAGCTATGAAGGAAAGCCTTCCACATGACTTCATGCAGTGCTGTCAAGGGTCTGCAGATAGACCCAGAGAAAACCTTCCCTCATAGCATAGGTATTAACCCTGCAGTCCATGGAGATTTAAAAGGCAACACACATATTTCGATGTTGATCATTAAGTTTCTCCAAAACTGCGGAGATTTTGGGTTGCATCTTAGTGCTTTCTTTCTTTCTGACCGACCCCTCATTGTGACAGAATACAGAGCTCTGAGTTTGTGCCCAAAATGTGCATGTCATTGTTAGCACTGTGTTATCTGTTCAACGTATCATTAAAACAGTCTTTAAAACTAGCTGTGTCAAGCCAAAACTCTAAATTACAGCTGCCGAGACCAACCACCCTAGATTGTGTACAGGGGAGATACTGTATATTCTCTCCTAAGTAGTCCCTGGAAAGGGGAGACCTGCATGCAATACTTCCACCTCCTGACTGCACAGATGCTCCAGAGCTGTAGCCCAAGGGGAAGGGTGGAAATAAAAGAACACATTTACCTCCCTCAATTTGAAAAGCAGGGCTCTCAGGAGCACAAGTGCAATCAACACAGTTACAATGGAACCTGCTACTAGGGACAGGCTGGGGAGTCAAAATCCAGAGCTGGAACAGAAGGTGTTAGATGTGACAAAACCACGCTGTGGTCCGCTTTGACCCAATATGGCCAGAACCTCACCTGCACATTTGTGCAGACACCACCAGATGTTGGTCCGGGGTTTCATCAGCCCGTGTCAGCAGCTAGCCCAGGCTCTGACCTCTGAAAGTCTCTGAGTCACAACCTGGGCTAAGGTCTGCCTGATTAGGGCAGAGTGGGCCATAACGGGCTTTTACAGCTGCTGTGGTCCAGCATGGATGGCCGCCATGACAGTCATCAGCCACCATGGCTGCCCATCATGGCAGGGGGTAGAGCTCTGGGCATACTGCATGGGCAGAGCAGGCTACACATTTGTGCATCTCCCTGCCCTCTCCAGACAGTGTCCGCAGCGCTTTCCACCCCTGTGCTGGGTTGGGCTGCTGCCGAGCCAGTGTCACTTCTGTTAACACCCAGAGGCATAAAACCTCCTGTGGACAGGATCTCTGGGGTTTTATCAGGTTTAGCTCCATGACTGTGGTCTATTCCTTTCCATAAAAGGGTAAATTCCATTCTCCTAAACCAAAATGGAATGAGGGGAAAGAACTCTTGAAGGACATCAATGGAATGGGAGATGTCCTAGAACCCTCCCTTGTTGCCCTCCTGAAGGAATTAGAAGATCCTGGCCAGAAATAGCTAGAAAATTCATTGGGGGGAAATTTAAAAGCCATTTTCTCTTGCCAGCTTAGCAGAGAGAGTAAAGCAGTCAGTATCAGGACAGCTCTTTGAGACAAGTTCATAGTTCTAACTGATCTTTAGAAAGACAAGATCCCTTGCATCTGTACCTGCTTTGTTTGTTATGTGCTGTCTGCTACAGAGCTTATTTATTTATTTATTTATTTATCGTATTTCTATACCGCCCCCTCCTGCTCACACATCTTGGAGCGACTTACAACATCATAAAAACCATCCAATACAATAAAAAGTTAAAACCATAAAACATTAAAACCCTGACAGAGCAGACAGAACCCTCACCCAACCCCACACCCATCACCCGTCTCCCTCACCAAAGGCCCAGCAGAACAGCCAGGTCTTACACTGTCTACGGAAAGAGGGGATGTCTGGGGACAGGAGGACTTCCGGCGGGAGGGACTTCCACAGCTGCGGTGCAGCCACCGAGAATGCCCTCCTCATTGTCGATACCCGGAAAACCCAGGGGACCTCAAGGAGGGCACACCTGGCAGACCACAGAGGCCAATCCAGGACCTGTAGGGTGGGGTGGTCCTGCAGATAAGTGGGACCCGGGCCGTTTAGGGCTTTAAAGGTCAAAACCGACACCTTGAATTAGACTCGGAAGACTATTAGCAGCCAGTGCAGAGAACGGCGAACTGGTGTAATGTGCTCACAACAACTCATCATCCTAAGGAGATGGGCCACTGCATTCTGCACCAGCTGCAGTCTCCAGACTATCACCAAGGGTAGCCCCACGTAGAATGTGTTACAGTAATCCAATCTCAAGGTAATAAAAGCATGGATGATAGTGGCAAGGTCTGTGTCTGAGACATACGGCTTAAGCCATCGTACCAGTTTAGTGCCTCCTTAGCTCTCAGATTCTCATTCCCACACAATCAACTACATGATAAAATCATTTAATTCAAACAGAAGTTCCCAACCATCACACATGGAGCACACGGCACAACACACGGGAGACCCAATGAAGTAGTAAGACAATTATTGAGAAACAAGGAAAAGAAAGTGGTCCCTTATGCTAAAATATGTTGAGAGCTGTTCTGAAAATGAAATGTGAGTAGGCAGCTCACAGCAATAGAATTTCCATGCCCGAGTGCACTGACAGAAGTGGGGGAGATACACAACAGCTTTGCTCTGCATCCCATACAGCTCCTTTCTGTTTTTCTGGCTGTGGAATACCAGCATCTTGTCCAGACAGTACAGTAAATTCCTGAAGTTTGCAAAGCACCTGAGAGCAGCATACATAGACAGACTGAGCTGAGGATTTCCAAAGGGGCTGACAGACCATGTTGTATAAACTGGCTCAGGGACTGTGAAACTCACTGCCTAAGGCAATCAAAATCACTGGGATGAAGTGCAAGACTCACTTGTCCTAGCATTTCTGCAATAATCCTTTTTTAAATGTCCAAAGATGAAACAGAACATGGATTCCTGTGTGTATACATTTAATAGTTTGAAAGGTACCCAGAGACCACAGTGAGGAGCACACAGAATTTAAATGCTAGCAACTATAAGGGAGGGCAGATGTTAACACAAATGGTGTTTTAGATAGACGGGCTGCCCTGGTGCTGGCCATGCAAGCCCACTTCACCCCCAGGTGGCCCATCCATCTAAAGGCGGCTTGGCAGAGGTTGAAGCAAAGCAGGCTGTGCCTTTTCTGGGGCAACCCCGCCGGTGATGCTCTAGAACATCCTGGAGCACTGGCAGCAGAGCAGGCGAGCCAAACCTGGGGAACCAGCCCAAAGCGAAGCAGCTTTTGGTCTACTGCTCGGCTTCCAGCCAGCCACTGCCCCCGGGCAACACCACAGAGTTGCAGGTGCCAGTCTAGAGTGTCGGGCAATCACCCGCAACTCTATGGTGGGGGGCACATGGGCAGACCACAGGCCAGGGAACCTGCCGGGTCTGTCTGAACTCAACCCAGGTAGGTCTGGGAGTGGGCAGACCCAGGGGTGCAACCCCGTAGCAGTTCTGGGGGTGGACAGTCCTACATCCATCTGAAAACACCCAAAGAGACACAGATCTGAGAGTAGAAACAGAGTAGAAACTTCATAATCCTACTATTACTTCCGTCAGAAAGATTAAAAACCTAATTGCCTGTCATCACAAGGACAAGTGGAGGAATACTTTGCCTTGGAGCTAACATAGTGTCTGATCAGCAATATCATCCTCTCCTTATCCAGGAAAATCAACCTCAGCATTCTAGCAATCAGTGGGTTTCACATGCTGTTTCTCCTTCAGTGAAAGTACACTCAAAAAGTTGGAGCAAAAGCAGACATTTCTTTTAAACAGCAAACTTTCTTACTAACCCACTTGAAAAAAAAAAAAAAAAAGATGATTTATACTAATTTTTATAGATGATGTGCATTAAGCTTTATTCTGATGCTTTATTTCTGGTGCACAATAAGCAAAACAAAAATAATCACTCCACAACTAAGGGCATTTTCAGACAAGACACTATCCAACCACTATACATGGTGCAGGGCTGCAGTGTTGCCCTATGGGTGCCTTGTAACATGTATAGTGGGTGGGAGGTGGGTGGGGAGTGTCTTGTCTGAAAACACCCTCTGTTGAGAGGGGGTGGGGGGCTTGGGCCCACAAAGAAACTGTTTACACTGAACATTCTCAAAAAAGTTTCTGAAGCTGCTCCATCAGTGGTACTCACTAGCAGACCAGGGAACAAAAACACAGTGAACATGGGTCACTGCAGAGACAAACGCTGTCTGAGCAAAGAAATGTTAACTTGTAGGATGCGAAAGGACATTGTAGTGCTACCATATAACAACATTAAGCCATGGGTCTGGGTAGACCTGACTTGTGCAACGTGGAAGCAAAGGACGATGTTTTATACTAACACCACACAGAATGTTTGTCATATAACCAAGCAAGGAACTCACTGTTTTCACTTCAGTGCCAGGAGTCTTGGTATCAGCTGCTCTCCAGAAACATGCATGCAGAAACACACTCAGCAACGTTGCCCCCAGAGAATCCAGTGTTGAACAGCAGTAAATCTAAGTACCTACTGAGATCACAGCTGGTTCTACCCCAGGCAAAGACTCACATAGCCTACAGCACAATGGGAATCCCTTCCATTCTGCCAGAAGCTGCTGATCTCTGGTGGGGTGAAGTCTGGCTACCTTGTCTTTACCGAGGCCACTGGTTTCTGCAGCACAGCAGTGCAGAGTTCCTTGGAAACCTGGAAAATCTGCAGCAGCTTCAAGTAGAGAAGAGATAAATAGTGACCCATACCACAAGCTGAGCCCATCTCCCCATGACTTTTCAATATGTTTAAAATTATAGAGCCAACTCTCTAGTTAAGACATGTTGCATTCTCTGTTAAAATCACATAAATTCTACTTCTTATAAAATAGAGATGATTTATCCTATGCCTTTGAAATTTTGTAGGGAGGATCAGTTAGGTAAGGGCTAGAATCTGTCCATATTTCATGCAAATCAGCTGAACAACAAACAAACAAACAAAGATTACAGATGTTTGAAAATTGGAGGTAGATTTTTTTTCTGGGGTTAGTGACCATTTTTTGTTGATGGGGATAAGTGTGTTTAAAAGTTATCTATCTGGAGTAGTAGAGGTCTTAGAAAATTCAAGTGTGCATTCAACAATTTACGTTTTTTAAATCTGTTAAGTACTTTTTGTTAGGACATTTTGCAGTTTCCATGTTATCCAATGACGTGAACATGAACACCATTGTCAATTTATGCAACACTTGGATAGTGAGGTGGAGTTGCGAATGATATATTCTAGGTCTGCACAGCAATTTCCCAGGAAGCCAAAAGCTGCAATTCATAAACCTCTCCTGACTCCCCCTGCCCTAGTTTGACTCTCTCCCAGTCCCAACTTGGCCTCTCCGCCTCTGCTGCCTTCCCCCAGCCCTGGTCTCACGCCCTTCTTGCAAGTTCCTCCTGCAAGGTATAGCTTTCTGCTTCAAGGCACAACTTGTCCCACTGCCCCCCAATTGACAAGGGAATGCTTGTAGTTGCAGGCATGCTGGGCAGAAAGGAGGGGCTGCAAGGATCAGCAGGGGGAAAGGGCGACTTGAAGGGGTGAAGGGGCAGTGGGAGGGCAGAGTGTGAAGATCTCATGTGATAAAGCAACTCTCCCCTTGACTGGGAGGCAGCGCAAGCAGCTTCCTGCTCTCAGAAGAGCACATTGCTTGTCAGCACAAACAGCTTGGGGAAGAGACACCAGGAACAGGCGGGGGTGGTAGCCACGGAGGAAGGGGTAACAGTAACCTGGTTTTTGATCAGGCGGAAGCACCTGTTAAAATCTAGGCAGTTCACTCAAACCAATTGTTCAAGGGGTTAAAAAAAACTAAACTCCTGGCCACGACTACCACAACCAAACCAAAACCCAGCTAATGGTGAATAAGGTGTCTGCTTTATTCGTGACTGCACCCAGGAGGGGAAAGAATGTGGGGAGATGGGAGTGGGGATCATTTTGCTCTCCTGTGTCTTCTCTACTTTGGGGCAAGAGGTGATCTGAGCTGAGGGGGATTGGCTAGTAATTTAGCAGCACTTCTGAACTGTGACAGATTGGAGACAGACACACAAGCAGACTCAGACACAGCATTTACCCTGGAGATTTGGAAGCACTTCAGGGATTGTGATGGGGCTATGTGGGGAAGAATGTCCGGACAGTATGTGAGCACTGGGCACAGAGGAGGTGGACGCTTTCTTGGGGGCACCCCTGTTCACTATCCCTACTCTGCTTTGCTGCAATACTTCATCCTGCTTGAGACTCAGAGGAGGTGGTAAGGAGTTTTCACTTCATATTCACCCTTGCTCAGGGACCTGTTCATAGTGGAGGAACTGAGGGTGTTTTCAGACATGACACTAACCCCAGTTTAAGCACACATGAACATTTCTTATGCATGTTGCAGGGCTGCATAGGGCACCAATACAGCCTTGAAACATGCATAAGAAATGTTCAAGTGTGGTTAAACTGGGGTTTGTGTCATGTCTGAAAACACCCTGAGATGCGCCTTGGATAGTGACGGAGCTGAAAGGCAGGAAACGTGCTTTGCAGGGGCTCACCCGGTTTTCCCCACTGCAGAAGAAGTCTAAGTTTTGTTTAATATATTTTATTAATGATCTGGAAAAGGAAGTAAAAAGCAAGGTGATCAAATTTATAGATACCACAAACAGTATGGTAGAAAAACATTTAACAATGAAGTAACTAACAAAAATTATATTTGTTTTACGGTGAAATGAATACATTGTAATTTAACATACTAAAAATATCGGGATGTATGTGTGCAAAAGCAGTCTAAATAAACATGATATCTTTATTGCATTCTTTAAGATAAATTGCTGTGTGTCGTTGACACAAATTTCTACAGTTCGTTATTCACACGCACCTGTCATGTTCTTATTCTGGAAATGCCTAACTAATGCACTAATTGCATTTTCAGGTTATAGATGAGTGGTGGTTTGATGCCATGACTACTCAACAATGGACGAAGACTACTGTTTCCTGTGCTCAGAAATTCTGGACAATGGTGTGGACTGTGTGACACTGACCACTAAAAGGCATAAATGGCATCGTAAAAGGAAGCAAGCTTAGAAAGGACAAAGCGCATGAATTTTTCAATCCTATACCTGCTCATCCAGTGAAAGTTCATGTAGTGTGCTGTCATGCTTATACAGTGAAAGTTCATGTACTGTGCCGTCATGCTTATATAACAGTAACAAAATACAAAACGCTATCAGAAAACAATCTCAACATCCTTTGTCATCAGCTAGTGATTGGGTTTTGCGCTCTGAACTGTCAGCATTCAGTTTCAGAAATAACTGTTTATTTTGTGGCCTGTTTATTATGGATACTGATCCATAATAAACCTTTTGCTTTAAGCCTTTTGCTTAAATCAGTAGTCATCCCTGTTCAAACACATCAGTTTTGTGAAACCATCCTCAATGTTTGTGACAAAAGAAATTATTTATAGGCAACAAGTGTATATGCAAGGTTACTATTATTGACTTACCTGCAGCAGATACACAGTACAATCAGTACTGCAGTGTTCATTTTAGAAACGGAGAAAAGAATATTTTAAAGTACCAAGAACCTGAAGAGAGCACAGGTTCTTCATCATCATTCAGTTGCCCCTCTGACAAAACAAGACATGATGCCTTTGTCAAAGCATGTGAGAATGGCTGCAAGAAAATGACAATGAGCCAGTATCAGCGAAGGAACTTACAGAAAAAATTAGAGTCTTTCTCCCAGAGGGTGTTGAATCTTACTGTGTCCATTACTTCACGGAGAAATTGGAAGAATATTGGGGGGGGGGGGGGGGGAGTAGGGGTGTAACATTGTGATTTCCCCTAGTGAAGGAAGATGGGATCTGGTAACTTTTGGTAAAGCAGTTATTGACATCCTGTTAGATTACCATAAATAAATATGACTTGCTGATCCAGAAAAGTTGTGTGTCATATCATCAGCAGCAAAAGTTATTAGGAAGGAGGTTCAGCTGTTACCAACATATATGGATTGCTATCCATCTGCATCAGAAAACTGCTTCAATAGAGAACAATATGAAATATTTACCACCTGTTCGTGAACAATTCTTCGACATCCATCATGCCAGAAAAAACTGCTTCTTTGAAAAAGTTATCAATAGGCCAATGTACTACAAGCATCACTCAAGACCTAGATCCTTCATATGCCCTATTCTTCTTGGTCTTGGAATACAAGTACACTGTAATTTTGGTTCTCGACTACTTGTAAAACAGCTACATATACTTGGCTTCAGCGTGTTTTATGATGAAGTGCAGAGGTATTCTCAATCTGCAATATGAATGAGAACAAAATGTGTGTGTCACCACCAGGTCACTTTTCCCAGTGGATAGCAACACTGCAACCACTGATGGGCACAACAGCTTTCATGAGGTGGGTGTTATCATTTGCACATCAGGACTCAATTTTTTATTTTTTTAAAAAATATAGACTATTTTTCATTAAAGGAGAGGGTGCAAAATGTGTTTGTTGAACATCACCCTGGAGTGGGTGCCACATCTTTCCTTCCACTGACTGACCTAAATTCAACATCTCTCGATTTTATCTATAGCACATTGAAGTTCATATGTGCAGAATCACAGAGACTGGTTGTGCATATACCAGTTGTTACATTTTAGTGCCTGTGGATAAAAGCTATGGAAGTTAAGTACTAGTCCTCATAAATTTCTTAATATCATTATGTGTCTTGGAAGATTCCCTACATTGTCATATCTGGAAATTATTTGTACTTGGATGAGTGGATCTAGTATTGAGGAAGTCCTGGAAGTGGTTTATGCTGGAAATGCTGTTTGTCATATGCTAACAGGCAAATCCTACTCATGTGCTCTCCATGGACACTTACTGGTTTCTTCAGCTTTAACTGCAATGCGGATTGTGGATATTCTAAATTACAGCATACCAGTGGTAGAAACTAATCCCACTGATTCAATATGCAGTGCATCAAACCCCAATGACGGCACTACAGTAGTGGCTAAGGAAGACAACAGTGAAATGTCTACTGATACCTGTGAAGGTATGGAGTTAGACAATGGTAACCTGAACACAGTGCAACTATTCAAGCTTTTTGATGATTTACTTAATGGTGAAACTACAGTAGATCATGTCACTTCATCATCACATCTTAGAGTTATGTTGGAAGAAAAAAAAAGTCTTCTGAGAATGCAGAGTAGAACATCCAGCCTCTGGCTTATGTATCTGTACATAGTGGATATTGCCAAGATGTTCATTAGGTCTGAAAGGACTGGAAACTGGATGTTGCATTTACAAGATTTCAAACTCATGCTTCCTTTTTTTGCAAGTACATGACACAACCATTATGCCAAGTGTGCTAGAGTGTATGTTCAGCAAATGAGAGGACTTAAAAAATGATACCCAGACGTTGATATGGATATGGTGATGAAGGAGGGTCACTTTACTGTAAGAAAGGAAGGACAAGGTGCGGGATGGTGTTTGGATGGATATGTTTATAGAGCAAACACTTATGAAATCTACTAAAAGCTGAGGAGGGATAACACATGGAGGAGGGATAACAAAAAGCCAGTGAGCATTGTAAATTTTGAGTCACTCTACATGCAGTGAAGTCACTAGGATATGAGCACCTTGACACGAGTTGCACAAAACAGTGGAGCGTCATATTGGTGCTAGGATGTCAAGAGATTTGAGAGACTTCAGCAAGATCCTTTAGTTTCTGCAAAGTGGTATAATGGATAGTCAGCAAAAGGTGAATGTGGATAAAGCAGAAGAGATTGGTAGGAAAATACAGGACAGACTTTCAGACAAATCTTTCAGAAGTGTAACCATACTGAAATCAGAGCAAGCAGTAACCATGAGAGTGCTAAATAAAGGTATTGTTCTTGAAGGTGAAACTCACCATGATGACACACATCTTATGACCCAGAGAATGCTATTGGCTGTATAAATGAATACCTATTTAAAAGGGAGCACCTCATTACTTTGAATATGAATTGTTCACATTTCCACCGGTCTTGTTTGATCCTGCAATGCAGTTTATGAGGAAGCCCAACAAGCATCTCTAGCAAAGGCTCTGGCTGGATGACTGAACAGTACTTTGACCACATATGGAGAAACATTTCCAACATGTTGTTGATGGTGGAGCACTACTGTACATAATTTCATGGACGAAAGTAGTCACATTTGCAGATGTACTGAGTCAGTATGAAAGAATTACTGTAGTTTTTGATGGGTATGAAATGTCCACTACTAAAAATATAGAGCATCAACAGTGTACAAGGCAATCATCACTGACAGTAATATTTGATGAGAACTTTCCCATGCTTGTAAGTAAAGGACAATTTCACTCTAAGGAAAAGAAACAGCGTTTTACACACATGCTTGGGAACTACTTAAAAAGAGCAAAGATAACACTGTGGTTCATGACGAAGGTGACACTGTCACACACATTGTAAAAACTGCTCTACAGCTAGAAGAATAAAGACATGTGACAGTCATTGCTCATGACACTGATATTGTAATTCTTTTCTTATACCATTGTAAAGGTGTGGACGGATGCAAGATTGAAAGCTAGTATGGTGTAATGGTTAAGTGAGCAGCACTTGGACCAGGAGGAAGGGGGGATCCCGGTTCAAGTCTCACCGTAGCCAGAAACTTGCTGGGTGACCTTGGGCCAGTCACAATATTCTCTTAGCCTAACCTACCTCACAGGGTTGTTGTGAGGATTAAAAGTTGTATTGTATGTAAAGTGCTCCGAGTGCCATGGCAGGGAGACACTAGATAAAAATAAAAGGTTATTATTATCCTTTTTGCTCACACTAACAGGTTGTGATGCAACTAGTTTGGAAAGAATAAATCAATGGCATTTCGACACCTTTGCAAGTCTTAAACACTATGCAAACGGACATCATTGTTTGGTTTACAAGATAATGTTACTATTGAACAGCTGACTGATCTTGTGTGCAAAATACTGGTATCTTTGTATGAAAAGAACCTGGAAACAAACCCTAACCATGCTGCGATATGAATTATATAGGAACATCTCAACAGCAAAAAGGGAGCTTGACATTGCACATTTACACTGCACGTTTGACATTGCAAAAGTGGACATTACCACTTGCTCAGTGTGTCATATAGAAAACACTAGGAGGTGCTGACCCTGATCCCACACTCTGGAAAAGGGAAAATTAAATGGACAGCTACAACCAGTAGCAACCACTTTGGGTGTTTTTAAACGAGCGCTGCAGGAGGGTCAGTCTGTGGCTGCTGAGTGGTGTGGCTGCAGGGTGCCCATACTCCTCATGAACATTGTGTGTGCATCAAATACGTGGCTCTCAGCATGGCTGCCCTGGCCATAGAGGCAGCCATCCTGGCTCGCACAGCGCACTCTTTCAGGAGTGCTCCCATGAATAACCGCTGCATGGGTCACAGGAGTGTGCCTCACCACACACCACCATCACATGAGCAGTTGGACACGTGAACGGTGGGGGGCAATGTGCGGACTCATTTAAAAAACACCCTCTGAATCCTGCACCAGCCAACTTACTAAACAGGATTAGTTGCACCTGAAAAACTAGTGTGGAAGAACCATGCAGTACAAGATGTACGTGCCGAAGCTACAGTCTTGAATGTACAGTGATTTGTAAGAAGTGTCATGGCAGCAAGTGCACAAATACAGCACAAATGAACAGTGATGAGGAGAAGGACTAAGCAGTGCTATTTTCCTTGAACTACCATTATAAGGTAGTTCAAGGAACAACAAAATGAACCAAGACTGAGAAGATCAAATATTCTGGGTAATAAGAAAGACATATTTTGATTTGTTTTTTTATAAATCAAGATTGCAAATAACACTATAGTAATGGTACAGAAGGAGACTAATCATAAAGCAGCAACCCACCCAGCTTGATGAAAGACCATCATAACTAGTGTTATAGAAGTCAGCATATCCCAGCTTTGTTGGGTGAGCTTAGCAAGTGTATTCAGAGGCAAGAGCTGGTAACAGCTCTGCTACCCTTTTACTCTATTACTCTCTTCTGTTTAGAGTCTATCCCTGGGCAAACTCACAACTTCCAGTATCACCTGATGACATTCTCAGGACAATCCTCCATCACTCAAGCCAATCAGAGGTTTGCCATAGACTTCAGTGGGTGGAGAAGTGTGCTCTCTCTTCACCCTACTCTCCCACACTCTATCTAGTCTTGCATCACCAACTGTCTCTCCGACATCTCTGCTTGATGTCCCACCGTCAACTCAAGCTTAACATCTTCAACCTTGAATTCCTCATCTCCCCCTCATCATTCCTCTCCCTTTCCACTCATGGTGTTATCATCCCGTCTGTTCCTCAGGCACATAGCCTGGTGCTCGTCTGATCAGACCGTTTTTAGACAAGCAATGTGGTGCTCTTGCGCGTCGTTGCCAAAATCCCGTCTCACGGGATTAGACGAGACGCTACCGCAAGTCACGTGCACAGGAGGGGGACGCGCATTCTTTTCCAGCCGCGATCTGACCACCTCGATCGCCGACCTGGTCAGATCGCGGCCGGAAAAGAATGCATGTCCCCCTCCCGTGCACGTGACTCGCAGCAGCATCTCATCTAATCCCGTGAGACGGGATTTTGGCAACGACACGTGAGCACACTGCGCACTCATCTAAAAACGGCTTTTGACTCCTTCCTATCTTATGCACCTCAGGTCCAGTCTGTTGAAAAGTCCTGTCACTTCTCTCCGCATAACATTGATAAAGCCTGGCCCTTCCTTACTGCTCCCAATCCATGCTGTTGTCATCCATGCTTAATTAGTACACCCTCCTCCTTACTGGCCTCCCCCGCTCTGACCTTGACCTTCACTTCTGTTCAACACTCCCCTTCCAAGGTCACCCACTTAGTCTGTAGCTTTTATTATGTTTAATCCTTTTCTGCTCTCAGCTCAACTGGCTCCCTTTGCATCCAGCACAAATTCCATGTCTTCACTTTTAAGGCCTTGCTCCTGCCTAACTTTCTGCACTCATTCCTGCTACGTTCCCATCCAGGAACTCCACTCCACCTCTGCCACCGCCCTCACCCACCTCAGAGTCTCCTACTCCCTACATCATCTTTGCCCCTTCTCCCATGCTGCCCTATCCATGAACACGTTCATGCTGCTTCCTCTCTCCCAATCTTGAAATCCCTCCTAAAAATGTAGTTACTGTCAGGCTTTTCTTACCTCCTCACCCAGACTGCTCACTGATGCCCTCTCTACTGTCCTGTCTTCCCCTGTAATGCACATTTGACTTCTCAACTTCATTTATGTATTCTTGTCTCTCTCTACATTTCCCTCGCTCTAGATTGTGAGCCCCTCAGAACAAGGAGCTGTCTCTAATTAATAATTGTTCAGTGTCAAGTACACTGCTGGTACTATATACATATTTAATAATATCATCCAGCCAATAATTGCTAACTCTAATCATCCTGAATTGATAACTCAGCTAGATTCATCTTCACTCAGGTGAAGTGGGAGAAATAAGAGCTAAGTATCTCAGAAAGCTGGGTCCCAATCTATTTAAGGTTTTATATTCTAACATCTTGACTAGTGCGCCTAGTACAGCTGTTGAGAAAAATGGCACGAAAGGTTCTCTTAATTAATGGGTTGCTGCTTCAGCAGCTAAGGGACACTGCTGTTGTGACAGGAGCTCCCGTTCAGTGGTTTGGAGTCGTACCAAGAAGGGTGGAGTCAAATCGGTAGTGATGAATTGTTATGCAGAGGGTGGTCATACCTCCCCTTTAAGAGAGGACACTTATGAAAAATACATGGTGAGAGGCTTCACTGGAACCAACGCAGCCCTGTAATATGCATTTTTCATAAGAGTCCTGTTTTAAAGGGGAGCTATGGCCACCCAGCAACACCTGAAATGCGGTGTTACACAAGGTTCTATTCTATTGCCCATTTTGTTCAACGTATACATGCAATCCTACGGAGATGTTCAGTACACTGAGGATACAGTCATCTGAACAGTCATAAAGGACAGCCCCACGTAGAGTGCATTGCAGAAGTCTAGCCTCAAGGTTAAAAAGGCACTGACAGTGGTGGCCAAATCCAAACTGGATAATAAAGGTTGCAGGCTTCTGACCAGATGTAACTGGTGAAAGGTGCTCCTGGTCACTGTCGCAACCTGGCCATCCAGGCGCAGCAATGGACCCAAGAGTACCCCAAGGCTAAGAACATGAGTGACCAAAGGAGGCTGGACCCCATCAATAACACAAGTTCCTCTGTCTCCCAATTCATATGGCTGGCCATCACCATTTCGGTCTTGTCTGGATTCAGTCCCATCCAGTCCCCAATGGCAGTCAGGCACTGGTTAATTGATTTGATTTGATTAAGTTCCATTTTTACCCTGCCCTTCCCAAATGGCTCAGGGTGGCTTACAAAGCAAGGCAGCTTACTAAGCACCAAGACTGCAGGACTTGGTTGGGTAGATGAAAAAGAGAGACAGAGATGGGTGTCATCAGCATACTGATGATGCTTCACTCCAAATCTCCATACAACCTCACCCAAGGGCTTCAGATACATACTGAACAGGAGTGGGGACAAGATAGAACCCTGCAGGACCCCACAAGAGAGTTCCTGAGGGGACGAGCCACCGCCCATCACCACACTCTGGGTTCTCCCAGCCAGGAATGAGTGGAACCACTCAAGAGCAGCCTTCAACACCCCCGCCAGGTCACACAGCCATGCCAACAATACTCCGTGACCGACTGTATCAAAGGCCACTGAAAGATCCAACAAAATCAACAAGGTACAATTGCCCTTGTTGACTGCCAAACGGAGGTCGTCAACCATGGCCACAAGCACAGTCTCTGTGTCATGCCCAGGACAAAACCCTGACTGACATGGGTCCAGGAATCCAATAGCATCAAGCTGCGCCCAAAGCTGCGAGGCAACCACCAAATCAATAACCTTCCCTAAAAAGGGAAGATTAGAGATGGGTCAATAGCTGGCAAGGGAGTCAACATCAAGAGATGGGTTTTTTCAGCAAGGGTTGGACAACTGCAGTTTTAATGCAGGGAGGCACTGACAACCTCAGTCAGCAACAGCCCCAAAGTTTCTCGGCTAGCTTTCACAAGCCAGGACAGGCATGGATCTAATTCACAATGGGTCACTTGCGTCACTCCAAGCACACCTTCTGCATCGGTGGGTGAAACCAACTGAAGCCGATAGAAGCAAATCAGACAAGACCAAGTCTCCCCAAACCCAATCTCTGGTTCTCCATCCAAACCAGCAGTTCCCAAGCTGAGCCAAATATGATCAGGGCCCCCGATTCTGCTGCTGGGAGGGCCAGAGTGAGTTGCCCAGGTTGCCCCTTCCTGCCCCCTGCCCTTCCTCCCCCC
>QEPC01003705.1:814874-844896 GCA_003113815.1 Sphenodon punctatus
GATCTCCGCCGGGAGATGGACGCAGGACGTTCAACACTTCTGATTCTGCTAGATCTCTCAGCCGCTTTTGATACAGTGGACCATGGGCTGCTGTTGAGACAGTTGCGAGCCCTGGGGGGTCTGGACGGGACTGTCCTTGAATGGTTCTGCTCATTACTCTCGGGAAGAAGTCAGCGGGTTGTTCTGGGGGCTGAATCTTCCAGCCCCCGGGACCTGGAATGTGGCATTCCGCAAGGTTCCATTCTGTCTCCATTATCGTTTAATGTATATATGCAGCCCTTGGGAGAGATCGTGAGAGGGTTTGGTGTGCATTGCCACCAATATGCTGATAACACCCAGCTTTACCTCTCCTTTTCAACCGACCCAGGTCCTGCCGTCACAGTACTGTCCCAATGTTTGGAGGCTGTGGCGGATTGGTTGCAGCAGAGCAGACAATCCTGACAAGATGGGGGTGATGGCGGTGGGTAGAGCGAAGGAGGTGTCGACTCCCCTCGTAGAGAGGGTCCGCCCTCCTGTAGCCCAACAGGTTCGGAGTCTGGGGGTAGTGTTGGATTCAGATCTCCGTCTGGATCGGCAGGCGAAGATGGTGCCCAAAGCTGCCTTCCGCCAGCTGTATCTGGTGCGGAGGCTGCGTCCATATATTTCCAGACCTGACCCGGCCACTCTCATACATGCCTTCATCACCTCGAGGCTGGACTACTGCAACGCGCTCTACGTGGGGCTTCCCTTGACGCTGGTTCGGAGGTTGCAGCTGGTGCAGAACGCAGCTCGTCTCCTTATGGGGATAAGCCAACGGGAGCATATTACTCCCCTACTCCACGCGCTGCACTGGCTGCCTATAGCATACCGAGCCAGATTCAAGGTGCTGGTCTTGGCCCTTCATACCTCAGAGACCGCCTCACCCTCCGCGCCCCAGAGCGACCCCTTCGGTCCGCCGGGGGTGCCTTCTTGGAGGTCCCCCATGTAAAACGGGGGACCACAATGGAGAGAGTGTTCTCAGTGATCGTCCCGTGACTATGGAACTCCCTCCCGGAGGAAGCCCGTCCGGCCCCAAGTTTGTTGGCTTTCCATCGGGCCTGCAAAACCTGGCTGTTCTCCGAGGCCTTAGTAGGGGAGGATGGGTTGGGATAAAATTTTGGGGGGTGGTTGTTCTTAGAAGGTTTTTTAGATGTTTTAATATTGGTGTTCCATTGCTGTTTTAAACTATTGTTATTTTCTATGTTGTAAGTCGCCCCGGATGCCATGGGCATGAAGGGGGCGGCTAAGAAATGTAAATAAAATAAATACACACAATGGCAGCTATGCTAAGCTCTAACATGCTATGCGCCTTCTTAGCTGAAATGATCAACCTACTCAGATTAACACTGAAACCAACACAATGAAGGGACAGTTGGCTGTGGGCTACATTCTAGCTTGAACAATTGTTATTTCGCTTAACTACTCAGAATGGGAAATACAACCTGCTCCATGGCACCAGAAAGGGGGTGGGCAGGTTAAATGGCAATTTGCACTAACAGTAATTCTGTGGGTTATATTTGGTCTCACTCTCTCTTGTGTGATCACAAGCAACCAGCTTTCGATAAGGCTCATGGAACTCCAAGTACTTGCTAAGCATGATGTGATACGGATGACTTCAAAAAACTAGCTTCTGATAAGTAAAATAAAAACAATGACACTCGTTCCCTATAGAGCTCTGCATTCCTTGTGCAGATTAAAAATTAGGAACACTCTTAACAATGGATAGAAAGTTGCTAGCCCAGCACCAATGACAGAATCCGATCTCCTAAATGGGTCCCTTTGTTTGCTACAGGTTGCCTCATTCCTGTATGGTAAATATTTAATGTGCCATTTTCTAATACACAGGAACTAATGGCTGCCGATGCCAGCTGCTGGAATAATAGAGCTATTTGCACAGTGGCTTGCAGAAGCTTCTGCAGCCCTGTTCCAAAGAAATTAGGTCATTCTGCAAAAAGAAAGCCAGGCTGTGAAATCTGTACACTGGGATGGACCCTAAAGGACAGCACGTCCTCTATGCAGCATTCACTGCATGAGGACCACTAACCACAGACACATTCTGACAAAACTGTTCAGACCAGAGACAGACTACTTAGAAGGAAGAGGCTTTTCAGCTGTGGTTGTATAACAATAAAAATTGGACTACAGTCCCAAAGTAGCACAAAGAACTGCTAGCACAGTTAAAGAAACCACAGGCCTAGTGTTGATTATATTGAAAACAAGTCTGTCAGACAGTGTTTTTTTTAAAAGTGTAAAAACTCAAGTCCCTATTTCAAGGCTTAGTGTGAGGAAAAGAGCTGATGCCCCTTCCTTTTAGAGATTGGAGCACAACAGCTTTTGCTAAATCACAAGCATAAGGGCATAGTGAGTGCTCTTAGATGGATGGCAGCTCCGGTTCTGCCCCCACAAGCCTGCTTCACCCCCGAGTTATCCGGTCCATTTAAAAGCATCCCACCAGATGTGCAAGCGGAGCAAGCTATTCCTGATCTTCCTGATCCAGGGTACCCCACCAGCGGGGCTCCAGAACATCCTGGAGTGCTGCCGGCCAAACCCAGGGTGCTGGTCCAAAGCAGAGCTGCTGTCCATCTGCTGAGCAGACCCATGCTTAAGCTCCACGTCAGGCCAGCCACTGTCCCTGACAGCACCATAGAGTTGTGGACACCAGTCTAGAGCATCAGGCGATTATCTGCAACTCCATGGTGCAGGAGAGACTCCGCACAGGCAGACCGTGGACAGGGGACAAGTCTGGCTAAAGCGGACCCAGCAGAGGCTGGAAGCAGGCAGACCCACAGCTCCGGGAGCAGGCAGCCTTTGCCTCCATCTGTTTACACCCAGTTTCTGGTCTACGCTGGCCTACCTGCGATTATATCCACTGTTACTTCCTAGGGCAGCACTTCCTAGGCCTAGCACTTACTTTTTGCCTGCATAATTGACAAATATAAAACTATCAACACAGACAGCAACAAAGGCATACAAACTACAGTATATCACATATCAATCAGGATCAAAACTTCATCCACTGATGGTGCAATGTCACTTGGGATTGTAAACTACAGTTCTTCTAAGGACTCACCCCAGTACTCACACATCACCTCCCTGAAAGGGTGATGCTGGTGCTGTGCTGATTACCAAGCAAATTTCCAAGAGTCACAAAGGTGTCTACAACTCCCTCTCCAGTAGCAGCCCATGTAACCATAAACGGATCAAAGACCCAAAGTTTCACCACATACAAGAAGTGACCAAAATGGAAAATGACAATAAGGGTGAAAATAAATGAGATTACAGCCCACATTAGCACTCAGTGGGTGGGCATTTGCCTGCCCATCTATTAGGTGTTTGCCAGATGTTAGCCTGCACCCCCCTCACCCAGCCCCCACTCACTCCCCATTCACAGAGTTGTCCAAAAACATTGCAGGCCCACCATGTGGAGGACCAGTGCGTGCATGTGTAGCAGGGACAGGCTTGCCTTTGGGTAGGTCTTGGCAGGATTATTGCCTCCGTCTCTCAATCCTCTGGGAATTAGGAGAATGGAGGTATGGCATAGCGATAAGCCACTTTAGGGGATGCAAGGACCAACTTGCAGCAGAGGGTGGGGAGGGAGCAATGGGGCGAGGACTGGCTGGGCCAGCGCACACACACACACACACACACACACACGAAACATTTCTAAAGGCTTTATTAACTATCAACTTTTATTTATTTATATTTTTTTTTAAGTAAAACATTATAAATTGGTTTAGTAAGCTTTTAAAATTTTCAAACTTTAAAACTGGTAAGTTATAAATGTATTAAGAAGGATCAATCACTGGTCTGTGCTAGCATTCTGTATATGTGCAAGCACAGGGCATCCCATCTCTCTTGCCATGCAGAACTGTTGCTCTGTAGGGGCACTAGTTTGCGAGAGTTAGCTGTTTGGGGGAGGGGGTTCTCCAAGGCAGCCCCATCTATCTCGCATATGATGTGCAGCACAAAGACTGCAGTTGTAAAATGATCCTGGCTGCAATTGATCTCCAGTGCTGCTTCAGAAGCCCAAAAGCCCTCTCCACAGCAGACTGGGTGGTACTGAGCTTCCTGTTGGAAGTACCTTTGCTCCAGGATGCGGGCAATGCTGTAGGCCTTCAGGTTCCCCAAGAACAACAGGCCACATGAACAGCCCTTCAATACAGGTTTGGGTGTTGGGTCCAAAGACCCCTGTGTACATGCGGCCAAAGAATGGAAACTAGCGGAAGATGCAGGCATCATGGTTCTTCCTGGACCACCGAGTCAGAACATCCAGGAACCAGCCATGGTGGTCCACCACCACCTGGAGAATGATTGAGAAGTACCCCTTGGTGTTTTATTTAATTAATTAATTAATTTATAAAATATTTTTATCCCGCAGGGCAGCTTGGGGTGGCAAACAACAAATTTAAACAATAAAATCAATTTAAAAGTTAAAAATCCCGTATGCAGGATTTGAGTCGTTCTTGTTGTGGGGTGGGCACATGACAGAAATATGGCTGCCATCAATTGCCCCTAAGCAGTTGATAAAGCCCTCCCTCTGAAAGTCCTCAATTACATCCGTGGGGTCAACCAACTGTACCACGTGATGCAGCAGCTCTTCCACAATTGCTGCGTAAACTTCCACAAATATTTTGGCCACTGTACAGGTTCCAACCTCAAATTGCTATGTGACAGAGCGGCAGGAGTCTTGAGTGGCAAACTTCCATAGGGCGATGGTCACATGCTTTTCAACAGGGATGGGTTTTTTGATGGGTACAGCGATATGCAGGGCATTGAAGAGTGAAGCCGCTTCTTTGGACAAGTTGCTCTCAGCGTTCATAAGCTGCACGCTCATGGCTTTGACCCTCCTCAGCATGGTTCGTTATCACCTGAAGGCATCTGCATGGCACCTAAGCAGGAGCTGTTGCCGCCTTGTGGTGTGCCCAAGTGCCCTGGCTAGAGATCTAACAAATACCCTTCTGTGCCTAGCAACCTCCATGCTCCAAGAGCGTGCCAATACTTGGATCCGATGGACTGCTCCTAAGTTCTGCTCATTAATGGCCATGAAGGCCTGGATGGCATTAAAGATCAAGCAGAGACTCCAATGCAGTCTGCAGACCACATGCCAAATATTAGAGAATTGAAAATTGGGCACTTACCTAGTGAACTTTCTTTCTGTGTGGGTCCTGGCCAGTCTCTCTGATCAGTCAGCACTCATGGGGAACAGCACGCACTGTTGCAGCCAGCAGGAGGCAGCACTGAGCTTCTATTTGGCTATATCCACCGTGGGACCACACCCAGAACTCCAGTCGTCACAAGCCAAAGAAGGAAAACTAGAATATAAAACTGTTAACATCCTCAACCTAACAAGAAGTAATGAGGGAAGCTAACCAAACAATTCTGCAGCCAATCAAGCCAAAGTTTTTGCATCACATTAAGGGTGGGTTGAGTGACTGGCCAGGACCCACACAGAAAGAAATTTCACTAGGTAAGTGCCCAATTTTCTATTCTCTGTGGGTCCTGGCCAGTCACTCTGATTGGTCAGCACTCATGGGTCAGCATATATAAAAGCAGTGTCCCTGGCTGATAAAGGGGAGGGAAACTGAAATCTGCAGAAAATTCTCCTCCCCCGAGTACAGAGATCAAGGTAACACCCTTTGAAAAACCCTCATGCCAAAGGCAGCCTCAGCAGAATCGAAAGTGTGAATCCAGTAAGGTTTCGTGAAAGTGCGTAGAGAGGACCAAGTAGCCACCCTACACATCTCCCCGTACAACGTTCTAGCACTGAACACCGCTGAAGTGGCAGCGCTCCTTAGGGAATGCGCCAAAATCTGCTGAGGGTGTTGCTTATCCTGAACCCTATAGAATTCTATGATACATGCAGTAATCCATTTTAATATATTGGATTTGGATGGTTTAATCCCTGGCCTGTATGATTTGAAGTTAACAAACAGGGCCGTGGATTTTCAAAATGGAGTCGCACATTTGGTGTATACTTTTAGTATTCTCCTGACATTCAAATTGTGCCACAGTTTCTCCTGCGCATGCTTAGGATGAGGGCAGAAGGAAGGCAAAGCGATTTCCTGTGCTCTATGAAATCTCGTGTTCACTTCTGAAATAAATTCTTCATCCAGTCTGAGTAAGACGAAATCTTATCTGAAGATGCATCTATTTGGGTCTATTGACAACGTTCCTCTGAAACAGGTCTGGTGGACGTTATGCCCATTAAGAAGGCCAATTTTATGGTTAAGAAATAAAGTGAGGTATCTTCTATGGGTTCAAATGGGGGGGGGCATAACAAGACCTGAAGCACAATATTTAGGTCCCAAGTAGGAAATCTATGAACCACAAGAGGGGAACGAAGGTGTGCCGCTCTCAGAAATCTTTTAATGCGAAGATGGAGAGAGAGTCTTTTCTGCGAATTAGAACTTAATGTATTGCCAAGGGCTGCTACCTGTTGAGCGAGGGTATTGGGGCCAAGGCCTTTCGTAGTCCTCTTTGTAAAAACTCTAAAATGTTCTTGATCCCTGGGGAGCAAGGGTCTATAGAGCATCCTTGACACCAACTAGCAAAGGCTTTCCATTTACGTTGGTAGATACAGTGGGTGGACTTACGTTTATCCGATAACAGGGTAGTGACAACCACTTTTGAGTATCCTAACTGACTTAGTGCTCTCCATTCAATCTCCATGCTGTCAGTTTGAAAATCTGAGAGCTGGGATGACATACTGGCCTTTGCGTTAGCAGATCTCTGCTGGTTAGCAGAACAAGAGGAGGGGCGATTTGTAGATTTACCAGGCCCGAAAACCAAGGTCTCCTGGGCCACTGGAGTGCTATTAGGATTAGCTGTGCCATTTCCTTGCGTAGTTTTGCTATGGTTTTTGACAGACAGCAAGGGCAGTGGTGGAAAAGTGTAGAGCAACCCCTGAAGCCAGCCCTCACTGAGAGCGTTGCAAGCTAGTGCTCTCAGGTGTTTGAACTGGGAAAAGAATTTCAGGACCTTGTTGCTTTCTGCTGAGGTGAACAGGTCTATTGTTGGGTGGCCGAACTATTGGACTACTAAGCTGAAGGCTTCTTCGGAGAGTGACCATTCTCTATCCTATGCCTGCTTAGCCAGTTGGCGTGCACATTTGATAGACCTTTGATGTGGACTGCTGTCACTGATAGGACCTTGAGTTCTGCCCATTTGAAGAGTAGGGATGCTTCCTGAAATAGCAACTGTGATCGAGACCCACCCACCCCTTGATTGTTTATGTAGGCCCTGGCAGTCATGTTGTCTTTGCGGACTAATACATGGCATCCCTGAATCTGCGGGCCAAAGTGCAGAAGATCTAGTCTTATTGCTTTTAGTTCTAGGCAGTTGATGCTGTGTGTTTTGTCTGTTCTGGACTAGGTCCCCTGCACAGAGTTCCTGCTCAAATGTGCCCCAAAGCCGAAGAAGCTGGCGTCTGTCGTTAGTGTCAGTCTGTCTGGGGTGGATAGTTCAACCCAGTCTGTCTGGGTTGAACACTTGTGTGAGTCGGTGTGGTGCCTGCCATCATTCTAGTGGAAGTCCGACCTGTTTTGGTACCTCTAGGTCAACGTTTTGATCCTCGCAGATCTGAGTTTGAAACTGATGGAGGAAATTCTGCAGGGGCCTCAGGTGGAATCTCATCCATGGAATCAGCTGGATGCAGGACACCATCACCCCAAGTCGATTTCTCAGTGTCTTTAGACTGGATTTCGGCTGTGCGATCAATCACCTGTTGAAGATGTGTTAGAATCTTGTCTTGCCTCTGTTTGGGTAATAAGACACAATTTAGTTCAGTGTTGATCAGCACTCCCAGGTGCACCAAAGAGCACGTTGGGATCAGGTGACTTTTTTCTATGTTGACTACGAAGCCAAATTGGGATAGGAATGAGATTGTTCTGTTGAGATCTTCAACTACCTGGTTGTAGGATGGGGACCCGATCAGCAGATCGTCTGGGATGGGATAGACAATTCCCTCTGTTCTGAGCTTGGCGACCAGAACCACCAGGACCTTCATAAATGTCCACGGTGCTGATGCCAGACCGAACGGGAGGGCCCTGTACTGCCAGTGTTGCAGGTTGTAGGAAAACCTGAGCCACAGTCTGTGGTTTGGGCAAATCGGGATGTGTAGGTAAGCCCCTCCGAGGCCTATGGGTGTTAATCAGTCCCCTTGGGAGATGGTTCCGCAAATGGACCTCTGTGTTTCCATTCAGAAGGGGGGTACCCTCATTGATTTGTTGGTGTGTTATTTCTTTTTGGGATTTTATGTTATACTTATACATTTTTTATTGTTATATACTATGTACTCTAGATTATGGTGAGGGCTGACCTCCGTAATAAAATTGATTTGATTTGTTGAGGGTTTTTAAGTCCAGTACTGTTCTCCAGTCCCTGGATTTTTGGAGGACCAGAAAGAGGATGGAGTACAGGCCCAATGAGGTTTCTGGTTCCGAGACAGGTTCTATTGCCACTATTTTCAGCAGCTGGCTGATTTGATTTAGCATGGTTGCGTGTTTTTCCAGTTGAGATGGAAGAAAATGGGACTGAGGAACTCGATATAACTCTATGGAGTAGCCATAGGTGATGTAGCACCCACGAGTTGGAGGTTACCTCTTTCCATTTGTGTGCCTATTCTAGAAGGTGCCCTCCTACGTGTGGGGTTTGGATTTCTCGAGAAAGACGGATAGTCGTGCATCCTTGTTGTTTGGGGTTTGTTTTTGTTGGAGGTTTGGCTTGTTCTGAGAGGAGAATCTGCCCCTCTGTTGCCACCTGGAGCGCCCTCTATTGTCCCTCTGGGGGAAGGAGGAGCCTCCTCACCTGGGGAAATTTCCATAGGATGCGGAGGGTCTATTATAAGTACGTAAATTCCTCCTCTGGGTGCTAAACTGGTGGAGGGAGTGCTAATTTTTTTTTTTTACCTGCCGCTTCCTCCAGAACCTTGTCTAAACAAACCCCTAACAGTTTAGGGCCCTGGAAGGCTCCTGAGATCAGGAGATTTTTAGCATGAGGGTCCATCTTCCAGGATCTAAGCCAGAGGTGTCTGCAGGCGGCCACATTAGCAGCCATGGCCTTGGCTGCTCACGACAGGATGTCAGTGGTTGAGTCAGTTAGGAAATATATGCCCAGTAATAATCTGGAAGAGAGAATTCTGGTCCTTTTGTTGGTTAGATTAGGGTCCTGCACCTGCCATATCCACTTCGGAGGGCTCTGGCGCAGTAGCTGGACATGGTGGCCATTCTCAGTGCACAGGTCTCGTAGTCCCTTCTAAGGCTAGCTTCCATCCCTCTGTTGCAGGGATCTCTGGGATATAGGTCCCCTTCTGATGGGAACACTGATTGTCTAGCCAAGGATGCAGCAGCTACATCAACTTTGGGGATCCTTAACATGTCTGATTTGGATTTGGCAATGGCGTGCATGGCCTCCTGGGATCTGGACAATCTGGCTGCCTTGCCTAGATGAGACTATTCTGCTCTAATCAGTCTTTCGAAGGATTTATCTAAATGGAATTCTCTATCTGAGCCGGGTGATTTGGGTAGATATTCTCTGGCTGAATCCTCATCTGAGGCTAGTTCCTCTTCTCTTAGCTGTCTAGGGTGGAGAGCTTTTTTGATAGATCTGAGTAAGGGTTCCCTTAGGGAAGAGGCTAATTCCCTGTCTTCTTCCTTGCCCTCCTCTCTTGTTGGGCTGTTGGGAAGCTGTCCCTCCTCTAGGGTCTCTGATTCATGTCCCTGATCATCTACTCCCATCTGGGAATGATCAGTGTGTTCCTCCCCCTCCTTCTGTCCTCCCTGGATAGAGGGGCTGTTTGTTAAGGCAGCTATGCCCCTCTGGAGGTCAGACTGCTCTATGTGCATAGGGGACTCCCTTTCAGACTCTGAGTCTGATGAGTCTAACAGGATTAGTTTGCCCTTTTTTTCAGGGGTCTTGCCTTTTCCCACCTCTTGGGATCTGCCTTTGTAGGCTTTTGGGCAGGGCAGGGCAGGAGAGCGCTTTTGCTTTCACTTATCTTTCTCTTTAGGGTAGCCGCGCTCCTCTGCAGAAAGATGCTGTTGCGCTTTTCAAGGGAAAGGAGCATGTTGTTGAACAGTGAGATCAGCAGTGCTGCAACTTGGGGATCCTGGGGGGCAGCCTCGGGGGTTTCCTCCTCCCACTACGAATCCCTAGTTTGGGCAGGGGTGCTTACCGGTGTGTCCTTTGAAGTTGCTCTCCCCTTTTCCATGTTGCAGTCTCAGTAGAGTTTTCCCCTCAGGAGGGGTTCTCTTCCCATTCTGCCCATTTGCAGTTTTCCCCTCAGGAGGGAAACAGCTGATGTCCCAGGTCTAGGGGTAGCTCGCCACGGGGCCTCTCTCTCTCTCCAGTCCTGCGCTGCCAGGCAGGGTTAGGAGGAGGGCTTGGAGCTGCTTGGGCTCCGAGGGGAGGGGTCCTCTGTTTCTATGAACCTGAAAGTAGCTCCAGGGAGTCTCGGTGTTCTGGAAGATTATCCTGGCCTGTAGGCCGAAAAGGAAAAAAAAGGTAGGCTGCGTGCTAGCTGCACTCCTTCCTGGTCATTCTGGGGGCAGTCCCATATTGGATATAACCAAAAAGAATCTCAGTGCTGCTGCCTCCGCTGACCGCAACACGGACCTTCCCAATGGAGTGCTGACTGATCAGAGTGACTGGCCAGGACCCACACCGGAAGTATAAAGTGCTGGGCATCTAACTAGGATTGGCTGCAGGCAGCACATGACCAACTAGCCCACAAGAGCCCAGAAGAAACAATCATGTGGTTCTTCCCATGGTTCACCGTGGCTGAGAGTCATGGGAGGTGGGGAGCAGGCGGACCGTGATACCTGCCCATCTATTAGGATTCACGGACTAAACCTGTGAGTGAAGGCTAAGTGGAGGCTGCCCGCACATGTATGACTACACAGAGGGCTACCCGTTTATTAGCTCTACACGCTAAAACATGTGAGTGGGGGCCAAGTGGGAGCTGCATGGGTCAAAACACAGACTCCAGAAGGTTATCATCTCATTTATAAACACCATAAGTGCTGGACAATGGGGTTTACCAGAATCAAGAACCAGACTAATGCCATTTTTAGACGGGGCACTGGAAAGCACCTCCTGAGCCGCGCTGCTGGAAGTAACGTGCTCCGCGTTGCCAACAATGACGGCGGCTGGAGACGCGGCACTTTGCAGAGACATGTTCTAGAGACCTCAATTTTCAGGTCTCTAGAACGCGCCTCTGCAAAGCGCCGCGTCTCCAGTTGCTGCCATTGCCAGCAACGGGGAGCACATCACTTCCGGCAGCGTAGCATGGCTGCTCTTTTAACGCGTGGCTCAGGAGGCGTTTTTCAGCACCCTCATCTAAAAGCGGTGTAAGACAGCTGGGCTATAGAACCCTACTTTAGCTGACACAGCAGCTAACAGGAAGGAACAAGGCCCAGTTCTCATGGGATGGCTAATTTAACCTTGGGTTAGGCAATGGCATTCCAGGGGTGACATGAAATATTTAAAGCATGGCTCCCTTAATGAGGGAAGGAGCGTGGCATGCTGTGCTTGCCTCAGATGCTTAGGAAACCCAAATAAGTATGCATTGAATTTGTGGCTTCAGTCTCTCTAACAGTGGCAATTCCACACTCTTTCAGCAGATTTCTCTATTCCCTGAACGGTTAACAGCGAAAGGTTTTCTCAGTATTCAGCTTAGGTTTTCCCTCCTGCAGTTTAAGCCCATTAACTCGTTCTGTTTTAGTCAACTAATGAGAAACAGCTAATCCTTGTCCCTTTTTGCTGAGTACAGACATCAGAGACCTCCAGCAGCTTCTCCAGACTAAGGCCACTTGCCCACGTTACACTGGCCGGTGATTCTCCCGGCAGGAAATCCCCCGACTAGGAAACTTACGCTGAGCTCTGCATGCGGGGACACATCATCAACCGTGTCCAACGACTTTTTTTCTGCTGAATATCAGGGCTGGATTTTGAGCCCTGACATTCAGAGGGGAAAAAGCTGGTCTGATGGCTCCTTCATTTATATTCATTTATTTAAATTTTTATCCCAGCTTTCCCTAAAAAAAGGCTCAGGGCAGCTCACAATATATTAAAAAATGTTAAAAGTCCATAAACACAGTTAAAAAAATAATAATAATAAACCAACCCTCCTATAACCCCCCACAAAAGTCCACCCAATCCCACCTTCCCCTATCTTTACAAATAGAAATGTCTTACACTATCTCCGGAAGACGCTCAGGCTCAATCAAACTTCCGGAGGAAGGGAGTGCCATAAAATTGGGGCAGCAGCAGAGAATGCCTCACCGTGAGCCCTTGCCGGACAAACAAGGCTAGCAGACGGTGCCCACAGGGAGGCACTCCCGGCTGATCGCAGAGGCACACTGGGGCATGGAAGGACAGGCAGTCTCTCAGATATTTGGAGATGAGACCGTTTAAGGCATTAAACGTCAAAATAGCACCTTGAATTGTGCCCGGAAAGCTATAGTGAGCCAGTGAAGACTACAGGACTGGTGTAATGTGCTCCGGGACCCCACCCCAGAAAGGAGGCAAACTCCTGCATTCTGCACCAACTGCAGCTTCCAAATAGTCATCAAGGGCAGCCCCACATAGAATGCATTGCTGTAAATCTAGCCTCAAGGTGATGAAAGCATGGATGACAGGTGTCCAGATCCAAATCAGAAAGAAGACCACAGCCTCCTCACCAGATGGAGTTGATGAAAAGCACTCCTGGCCCCCACCACAACCTGACAATCCAGGCACAGCAAGGGATCCAGAAGTACTCCAAGGCTGCGAACCTGACTGATCAGTGGTGGCTGGACTCCATCAATAAGAGGAGTCCCAATCCCCTCTAGGCCACAAGGCCGCCCAACCACGATCACTTCAGTCTTGTCTGGATTCAGCTTCAATCAGCTCACCATCATTCAGTCCCCAACAGCAGCCAGGCAACAGGTAAGGACCAAGACTGCAGGGCCTGGGTCGAATGAAAAAGAGAGGTAGAGCTGGGTGTCCATTAGCTACTGATAGCACCTCACCCCCAACCTCCAAATGACCTCACCTCGCCTACTGAGCTATGGACTGCGATATGCTGTTTCCTTTTGGGAATAAAGAAACCAGACTGTGTAAAACAGACTTAAAACCTTAGGTTTTTGTTGACTGCTGCTTTCTACCACTGCCAGTACCCAGGAGAGTTGGGCTAACTGCCCACAGGTGGGTCCACTGCTCAGTGACAATGATGAGATGATGTAAGACAAAGAGAAGGCAGAACTTCTCAAATCCTATTTTGCTTCAGTCTTCACAGAAAAAGGAAACCGTGCCCAGCCTGACAAGGCGTCTGAACGAAGAGGAAAAACTGAAGGACAGATAAAGAAGTGGTCTGAAAATACCTGGCTACCTTGAATGCATTTAAAGTCTTCAGGGACAGATTAATTACACACTACAGTCAGTACTAAAATAACCTTTAGTACTCTGCCAATTATCTTTGAGAACTCTTGAAAAAGCAGTCAAAGTGTCAGAAGTGGACACAAGCAAACTTCTTAGTTTATATTGTAGGCTCTCACTGGAAGTGAAGGCATGAGCCCCAACTCTACCCAGGAAGGAAGAGGTTAATTACCTTATAATGGAATTCAAAGATAGAGAGTTCTCCCGCCCTTGTGATGAGTTTAGAAGGGATACATACCTGGAGCCAGGAATTGGTTAGGGTTGTTTATTTATTTTATTACATTTATTTGCCACCCCCTCATGCCCATGGCATCTCGGGGCGGCTTACAACACCAATAAAAACAATTTAAAACATCAACACCACAATTTAAAAACATCTAAAAAACACCTAAAAACCCACCACCCCTCCCCTCCTCCGAAGGCCTGGGAGAACAGCCAAGTCTTACAGGCTCGGCGGAAAGCCGACAGACAGGCTTCCTCCAGGAGGGAGTTCCATAATCGCGGCCCGGCCACCGAGAACGTCCTCTCCATTGTGACCCCCCGCCTTACGTGGGGGACCTTCAAGAAGGCACCCCCCGTGGACCAAAGCGGCCATCCTGGGGTGTGGAGGGTGAGGCGGTCCCTGAGGTATCTGGGGCCAAGACTGTATAGGGCTTTATAGGCCAAAACCAATACCTTGAATCTGGCTCGGTACATTATAGGCAGTCAGTGCAGCGTGCGGAGCACAGGAGTAATATGCTCTTGTCGACTCGTCCCCATTAGGAGACGAGCCGCCGCATTCTGCACTAACTGCAACCTCCAAGCCAGCGTCAAGGGAAGCCCCACGTAGAGCACGTTACAGTAGTTCAGCCTCGAGGTGATGAAAGCATGGATGAGGGTGGCCAGGTCGGGCCTGGAAATGTATGGACGCAGCCTCCGCACTAGATACAGCTGGCGGAAGGCAGCCTTCGCCACCATCTCCACCTGTCGATTCAGGTGGAGACCCGAGTCCAATAACGCCCCCAGATTCCAAACCTGTTGGGCTACAGGAGGGTGGACCCCCCCCTCTATGAGGGGAGCCAGCACCTCCCCCGCCCTACCCACCGCCATCACCTCCGTCTGATCAGGATTGAGCTTCAGTCTGCTCTGCTGTACCCAATCCGCCACGGCCTCCAGACACTGAAACAGTACTAAAACAGCAGGACCTGGGTCAGTTGAAAAAGAGAGTTAAAGCTGGGTGTCATCAGCGTATTAGTGGCAACGCACACCAAACCCTCTCACGATCTCCCCCAAGGGCTGCATGCATACATTAAATAGTAATGGAGACAGAATTGAACCTTGCGGAACGCCACAATCTGGGCGGTTGGAGGTCCAGAATCGTGGTCATTGTGATTTCCGCCAGAGATTCACTGGGGTGAACATCTGGCGGAACTCACAACAGACATTAAGGGAATCACAACCACCACAGAGGATTCATTGTGGTTGACTGTGATCTCATAACGTCTTAAATTACCCTAAGTTTTTCCATTATGTTGACGGCCCAAAAAAAGTGGAGCCACTAAAGATATGTAAAGGAAGTAGCACGCAGTCTAACCTTGTCTAGTCTCGCCTTAGCCAGAAACTCACTGGGCAACCTTGAACCAGTCAAGTTATTCTCTCAACCTAACCCACCTCACAGGGTTGTTGCGATGATTAAAATAATGATTATTATTTATTTGGATCTAGTTTAATATTCATCTAAATCTGCTCCAGATTTATCTAAACTTGGAGATCAGCCTTACCATGAGAAAGGAAGAAAAAACAGCACTCAGGAGTGTTCTCTCCACTTATCGTACGTTTTGTCCAGAGGAAATCTCTACCAAATCCAGAAACCTAATGAAAAATTTGCACCATGTTTTCCAGAGTCTCTACTTCTCATCACTTTTAACACCCTTCAAAACTGCTCTCTTCTCTTGCCACACCATCATGCCCTCTCAAAGGTCTCTCTAGTCTCCAACAGTTGGCAAATCTTAGTTGCTTGGAAATACCACCAAGCAGGTCACAATGGCGTGATCCCTGGTATTCACTCCCAGCTCCCAACAGTAAGAGGTTACAAACCTACCTGGCTAATAGCTACTAATGAACCTACCTTCCAGAAATTTGCTCAACTTTTTCTTAACCCCTACAGATGTCTCCCATTTTTTCCCATGTGAATTGTTTTAAGATTCAGCTTAAAAAGAGAGAGAGATACTGAAAGAAAGTCTCATCTTTTCCTTACACATTTCCCTGTTAGAGCACTACTAGGTGGATGGTTAGAACTCCTAAGCGTATTAAAATCAGCTTTCTTTGAAGTTCAAGGTCCTTGTTCAGCGGTTTTCTCCCTTGTCTTTCCTTAGAATCACGAATTCTAATATTACATGGTAATTTCCCCACAAAGCACACCATTCACCAATTCTACCCTATTGGTTATGACCAAGTTCAAGGTAACTGACGCCCTGGTTCCTTCTTCAGTTTTCTGAAAGAGAGAGTTGTCACCAGTCCAGTCCAAGAATTTGTTGGATATTTTTTGCATAGTAGATGAGTGTTTGTAGCCAGGACTTGGAGAAAACGGAGGTGGGAGATGCTGTGATTTAAGAGGCTCAGGCAGTGGATGGTGTTGCAGGAAGATCTGGGTGGAGGGATGGCAAACGAGAGTGGGGGTTGCTTAAGGCTGGGATGCTGCTTTCCAGGCTTGAGTCCTGATGTTGGGAACAGCCTGGGTAATGTGCTTTTGTGACTGCTGGAAGGGCTGGATCCTGGCTCTCCCTCTTTGGGCCCATATTTGCTGCTCAGACCCGTGGTATTTATTTATTTGTTTGTCGATTTCTTAGCCGCCCTCTCCTGCCTACAGCACAATCTCCTTGTGAGTCAGAGAGGTGGGGAAATGGCAGAAACCAGCAGCCCAGCTGGAAATTCAGTCTCAGTTGTGTCTGAATCTATTCCATCCATCTTTAGCCCACCATTTACTATGGTGTCCAGTCACCTCCTCCACTTGCAATCACCACTGATTACCTGCTGGTGCTGTTGTTTTTAATAAACACTTGCATTATACCATACCTTTGCCCTGAAGAACTTAATCTAAATTAGACCAGCATTGAGCATGCTGGTAATGGCCAACTGAAGGGAGTAGTGGACAGATGAAGTGAAGGCTTAAACAGATAAGTGTCTTATACTACAGTGAGCAAATCAACTGTGTTCCAATGTTTTAGAGTGGTGACTGAAGTGGGGAGAAGCTCAAAGCATGAAGTGAAGTTCAGATGAAGAGGCAGGAGTTTGGAAAGAGATAGTTCTCGGGTGGACAGACACAACGGTAGCAAAGAGGATGCATGCTGGATTACTTTCAGTAACAGAAAGTAGTCTTCTGCTTGTGATAGGCCTTATCAGACAAAATTCCCTCAAACTGGAAGAGCAGCATGAAGGAAATGTCATGGAAGCTTAGCTCTGGAAACATTGGACAGAGCACTTTCTGGGGCAGTTGCATCTTATTGGTCATTTTGGAACAGAGGTCGAAAGACCTTTGTGCATTTCTTTACATTCCCTATTTTCTGCTGAATGTTCTGCTAGCTGGTCAGACTTTGCACTGGTGGGTGTAATAATGGCTGCAGTCCCAAGCAGGAGCCACATGGGATCCGTGTGGGTCCTGTGCAGCACAATGTGCAGGGTCCGTGTGGGTCCTGTGCAGCACTATGGTTGCGCGCGGTGCACACAGGGCATGGAATTGACCCCACCAATGGGATTTGGAAGATATTGCAGACACATTTGTGTAATCCTTGTAGAAATGAGCATGATGTCCTTTGAGTGGAAAAATTCCTTCTGCAATTGATTTCAGTGATTAAGCCAGATACTAATCAAAGTGGTCTCTCTTATTTCACTTATATTTGGAACAACACATTGATTCCCAGTGCAATTTCAGGTAGCCTTCTTGCCTCCCTTAATATTAGGGCTGAAACGCAATTCTCAGTTTCTCAACAAGATTCACAAATTCTTGTCTAATTCTTACAAATGAGAACAAGATGCGAATCTCCTGGATTATTGCTGAGAAACATGAAAATCTCAAAAAACAGAATACACAGTGTTGATGGAGGAGGAAATCATGCCGTCACCTCCCCAGCTCTCTTCACTTGTCTGGGTCTGGCAGCTCGGGGAACAGAGCCTGGGGTCATGAGACGTCTCTGTGGGAACCTGCTGAGAAAGCCCCAATAGAGAATAATCAGGAATGTGAGGGGGCTCAGCAGACATCTTTGGCATTCTACTGGGTAGCAGAAGTCAACATCCAAACTACTGTTGCTGCACGAGAGCTTACCAATGAGCTAAGAATCAAAAAGGTAACGTAAGAAATGAAAGGAGGGACAAGTTACCAAGCACAAGACACGTGGCCCACACTTGTAGGGAGGGTATCAGGAAGGCTAAGGCACAAACAGGGCCGGCCTTAGTGAAAGCGGGGCCCTGGGCAGGGAAAGAATGTGGGGGCCCCCCACTAACTCAAGGCGCTGGCAGTAGCTTGCCGCCAGTGGCCGCCAGGCCTAGGGGCGCTCCCCGGCTCAGGGGGGCACTCACTGCTGAGCTCGGGCTGTTACCCGGGCCTGGGCTCAGGGATGGGCGGAGGGGCACTCCCCTCCCCCAATTCCCAAGCCCGAGCGGCCGTTCGGATCACGTACCTGATCCGCTATCGCCGCTCTCGTGCCGTTCATTGCCGCTCCTCTTTTCCAGGCCTGGGCCGCTGCCGCCAACTCCAGCCTGAGGCCAGAGGCGGCCTGGGTCCCAACCAGGCCGTGGAGGGGGCCAGCGGCATGAGGGAGAAGTGGGGTCTCTGCTTCTCCCTCACTTCCGGTGGAAGTGAGGGAGAAGCCCCACCTCTCCCTCACGTCACGACGCTGGTTGGCCGGGCCCCCTCCACTGCCTGGATCAGTCTATTACAGACTGAGCCAGGCAGCTGAGGGGGGCAGTTTCGGCCAGGGGAAATGAGGGTGGGGGGGGGGCCTCTGCCGCTCTCTTCTTCATTTTCCCTGGCCAACTGTGAAAGGCAGCGGGGGGGGGGGGCACAGAGTGTGGGAGAGGTGGGGCCTCTGCTTCTCCCTCACTCCTGCTGGCCCCCCCTCCGCTGCCTGTCAGATGCATGAGCCGGCTCCTGAGGGCCCCGCGCTCAGGGACGGCCTTACCGCAGGGTTTGGGCTGGGAGTTGGGCCCCCTCAGGAGCGGGGCCCTGGGCGGTCGCCCCTAACCGCTCCGCGGTAAGGCCGGCCCTGGGCACAAAACTAGGTATGGTTAGCAAGGGATGCTAGGAACAACAAAAAAGATGTGGGTTTTTTGTTTGTTTGTTTTTTTTAAGAGGAAGGATAAGGAATCAGTGGTCCACTAGTCAGTGAAGATAGTGAAACGTTCGTAGGGAACAAAAAGGCAGAACTTCTCAACTCCTATTTTGCCTCAGTCTTCACAGAAAAGGGAAACTGTGACCAGCGTGGCAGAGGGTGTATGAATGAAGAGGGGAAAGACTGCAGGACAGAAGTACTCTCAGAACCCCTGTATCTTTGAGAACTCTTGGGAAACAGAAGGTGCGCCAGAAGACTAAAGATGATCAAACGCTGTCCCTATCTTTAAAAAAGGACAAGCTTAAAAAAGGGTAAAAGGGGAATCTAGAAAATGACAGACCAGTCAGTCCAACTTCATTACCTGGGAAGATACTAGAACAGATTATAAAAGTCAACCTGTCAGCACCTTGATGATAATGCAGTGACTGCTCGTAGTCAGCATGTATTTGTCAGGAACAAGTCATGGCAGACTAATCTCATCTCATTCTTTGATAGAGTAACAAGTTTAGTGGATATGGGGAGTTAATGAATTTGACAGCATAAGCCATCACAATAAAAACGAAAGTCGAAACATACAAAAAAAACCACACAATATAAAACCAATTTCATATACCAATAAAATAACCAAATCAAGAATAAGACTGCATACAAAAAAACTAAAAACAAAATTCAAGTTATAATTGGAAGGCAAAATATAATTATAAAACAACTCCAATTTTCTTCCAATCTTTAGAAGCTTTCAGTTGCAAAAATATTTGCTGCCATTTTGGAAAAAGGCAGTCAGTCTGCACATGCACAGTGATCATTTTTTTTAAAACAACGTGCATGCGCATAACTGCAGCAGCAATTTTTTGCATGCACATGATTTTTATTTCTTTTTTTTAATTGATTTAAATCCAAATCCATAATCCAGATTCATAATTAAATCCAGAAATTGCAGATCTGAATCTGTAACAGATCCAAATCTGCACTTTCCTCCGAACACCCACCCCTAGTACAGAACAGCACATCACCATCAACATGAGATTTGGTCCTTAAGGAGGATTTTTAAATTTTTTGGCATCTTTTCATTGCTCACACCTGGAGGCTGAAGCGAAATCCAAGATGCATTAAAACACAAACCCTTCTACGCTGTTGAATAACCTTTATACACTGAAAGCAATTTATTGGAGTATGTTTAGCAATGTAAATTTAAAGCGCATCAGCCACAAGAGTGGGAGGTTGCGCAAACTGAATAAGTGACAGCGATACTTTCAGTAAGACATAGTTAAGATACATTTTAATTTTTTCACAAAATATAAAGACTAAGAACATAAAGCAGCTATGGTGGAATTTGCGCTGGCAGTCTGAGCAAGTGCAGACTAACACAAACTGCACTAAATCCACCTAACAAGCTGTGCCAGTTACAGTAATTACAAGCTGGAGCACATGCTCAGGAGACAGGCCAGGAATCATCAAGGAAGGATGGGGAGGAGGGGTGGTTCCTATCCTGGGGTAGGAGGGGCACGATAGTGGGCAGGGGAGAAGGAGCCCAGCCTTACCAGCGTGCAGAAGAACAACTAGAACTCTCAGGAACAAACTCAGTGCAAGCCAGCTTTGCAGATGGGCAGGGCCTGCACTGCATATGCAGAAAATACACAGGCATGCTGGCCAAGCCTACTCTTGCCCTGGTAAGAGACAGGCTCTCACCCTTGCTCCCTAATGTGCCCTGATACCTGCAGCTGCCCCTGCCAATATTGCAGCACTCCCCAAGCACCTTCCTTATGTGCAATATCCACACCTGCTGCCGCAGGACTGCATGCCCCTCCAGATTCACTTCTCCCCCCTTCCACCAGTCCACTGACTCCCTGTCTGAGCAGTCGGACAGGTGTTTGTGCCTGGTCCGACCAGATGCACGGTCACTGCACACCCGTCATGAGATGTATCACCTCCATGCAGATGGGGTGTTGGGACACTGTTGGGGTGTGAAGAAAGGGGCCCCATGTGCCATTGAAACCCTGTGAGGTGCTGTGATTGCCAGTGTCACTTGTTCAAAGTTCCAGCACCCTGGCGCAGGGGGCATTACCATTGTTGAAAGCTATGGGATGGGGCTTAACCTACCTACTCTGGGCACTGGTGTTAGGTTGGTTGCTTTGGTGCAGCATGCAGCGGCCGCGCACAAGGGGTCTGTTAGTGCAAGGGCACCAGTGCTGCCCTTATACAGGCACAAGGGGGCAGATGGATCACAGTCTAAATATTCTCTGTAAAAATTCAAATTCCATGTTTTCCCACGTTTTTCATGGCAAATGGATTTCTTGGCTCGTCATCAAACTGGGGGGAGGTATCGAGTGGGGTCCTGCAGAGTCTGTCCTGAGTCCAGTGCTATTCAATGTCTTTATTAATGACTTGTTAATAAAGTCTTATTGACTTTCTAAGAACATAAGTAGTGCTATACTGAGTCAGATCAATGGTTCATCAAGCCCAGAATCCTGTTCTCCAACAGTGGCCAATCTCGATCATATAGGAGAAGAACCAACAGTCACAATGGGCAATCCATGCCCTGTTGTTCACTCCCAGCTCCCGACAGTAAGAAGTTCATCCTGTAAGCTACTTGGTTAAAAGCCATTATCGGACCTACTCTCTAAGAACCTATCCAATCCTTTTTTAAACCCAGCTATACTACGGGCCTTGACAACGTCCTCTGGCAACAAATTCCATAAATTAATTATGCACTGAGTGAAAAAGTACTTTTATTTGTTTTAAATTTGACGGCAGCTAGTTTCATGGACTGTCCCCTAGTTCTAGTGCTATTTGAGAGGGTAAATCACCGTTCCCTATCTACTCGTTCCACACCACTCAAGATTTTATAAACCTCTATCATGTTCCCTCTCAGCTTCTCTTCTCCAAGCTGAAGAGACCCAGCTTATCAAGCCTCTCTTTGTACAGAAGCCCTTCCATGCCCTTTATTATTTTTGTTGCCCTTCTCTGTACCTTTTCTAGTTCAGCTCTGTCTTGCGATGGGGTGAGCAGAACTGCACACAATATTCGAGGTGCGGTTGCACCATTAATTTGTATAGAGGCATTATGACATCCTCAGTTTTATTCTTTCCCTTTACAAGTAATTCCTAACGTTCTGTTTGCTTTTTTGACTGCTGCTGCTCACTGGGCTGAGGATGTCAGTGTGTTGTCCACAATCGCTCCCAGATCCTTTTCCTGAGTGCTAACTCCTAGTTTACTACCCAGCATTGTGTACGCATAGTTTGGATTATTTTCCACTATGTGCATCACTTTGCGCTTGTCCACATTAAATCTCATCTGCCGTGTAGATGCCCAGGCACTCAGTGTCGTAAGATCCAGTTGTAGTCCTTCACAGTCTGCTCATGTTTTAACTACCTCGAATAACTTGGTGTCACCTGCAAATTTGATCACCGCACTCTTAACACCATTTTCCAGATCATTAATGAATACATTAAACCGCACCTGTCCCAATACAGATTCCTGGGGCACACTACTTTTTACATCTCTCCATTGTGAAAACTGACCATTTAGTCCTACTCTTTGCTTCCTATTCTTTAACCAGTTACCAGTCCATAGTAAGACACTACCTCCTATCCCATGACTTTTTAATTTGCTCAAGAGTCTTTTATGTGGGACCTTATCAAATGCTTTCTGGAAATCCAGATACACGATATCTACCTTATCACTATGGTCTCCCTTGTCCACATGCTTATTTACACCCTCAAAAAAATGTCAACAGATCAATCAGTGAGGCATGACTTACCTTT
Organism: Sphenodon punctatus; assembly: GCA_003113815.1. Taxonomy (NCBI): domain Eukaryota; kingdom Metazoa; phylum Chordata; class Lepidosauria; order Sphenodontia; family Sphenodontidae; genus Sphenodon; species Sphenodon punctatus. Next base: position 837,376 of record QEPC01003705.1, read on the forward strand.
GCTAAATCCATGTTGACTCTTCCCCATTAAGCCATGTTTATCAACATGCCCAGCGATTCTGTTCTTAATGATAGTTTCCACCATTTTGCCCGGCACAGACATCAAGCTTACTCGTCTGTAGTTTCCAGGATCACCTCTGGATCCCTTTTTAAATATCAGGGTTACATTTGCCACCCTCCAGTCCTCAGGTACAGTGGCAAATTTTAGCGATAGGTTACAAATAACTAACAGTAGGTCTGCAATTTCATATTTAAGTTCCTTCAGAACTCTGGGGTGAATATCATCTGGTCCTGGTGATTTTTTAGTTTGTCAATTTGTCTAGAACCTCCTCCAGACTCACGTCGATTTGTGACAGCTCTTCCAATTCATCACCTACAAAGTAAAGTTCTGGCGTGGGTATCTCCCCAACATCCCCTGTAGTGAAGACCAAAGCAAAGAACTCATTCAGCTTCTCTGCAATGTCCTTTTCCTCCCTAAGCACCCCTTTAACCCCTGGTCATCCAAAGGCTCAACTGACTTCTAGGAAGCTTCCTGCTTCTGATGTACCTGAAACAGTTTTTATTATTAGTTTTAGCATCTTTAGCAAGTTGCTCCTCAAATTCCTAATAATAAAGGAGTGGAGGGAATACTTAACAAGTCTGCAGGTGACACAAAACTAGAAGTTTAAGACCTTGGAAGATAGAACAATTAAAAAAAAATTGGTAGGTTGGAAATCTGGGCTGAAATAAAATGAAATTCAAAACACAATAAATGTAAAGTCCTGCATTTTGAAGAAAAATCAAATGCACAAGTATACGATGGGGGATACGGCTTGGCAGCAGTACATATAAAAAGGATTTAGGGATTGTGGTTCATCATAAACCCAAAGTGAGTCAGCAATGTGATGCAGCTGCAAAAGGCAAATGTCGTTTTAGAAACATTATATACAAGTCTGTGAAAGTAGTTATTTCATTCTATTCAGTAATGGTCAGACATCACCTGGAGTATTGCGTCCAGTGTTGGGAACCCCATTCTAAGAAGGACAGTGGCAAATTGGAGCAGGCTATGAAAGCAACAAAGGTGATAAAGTGTCTGGAAATAAACTCTTATGAAGATTGAGGGAACAGGGTTACCTAATTCCCTCAATAGGTTTAGTTCGCAAAGATAAACTTAAGGAGATCCATGACAGCAGTCTTCAAATACCTAAAGGGCTGCCACCAAGAAACCCATTGCTACAGTCAAGGGGGGGAAATCCTAATATACAAGCCAATCAGCATATTTAAAAAGTTCCCTAGGAAGATCATAGTCTGTCACTGAAGGTTTTCTAAAAGAGTCTGGACAGCCATCCGTTGAAGGTGTTGGAGCTATCCTGCATCCATGCAGAGGGTTGGACTAGATGACCCTCAAGGTCCAGTCCAACTCTAACATTGTAGGATTCATCCTAGCCCTTAAAGCACAGCTCGGCCCCACTCCTGTCTCCCATATTCTTCCCACTTCCCTTCCCCTCCCCTCAGACTCTTCCCTTACAGCGTTGCATTTCAGCCAACTTTTATCTTTACTCCCCATCTTCACCCTCCACGCCCCACATGCCCGACCACGCCCACCAGCCCTGCCCCTTTGCCCCGCGGTACCTGGCTGCGCTCAAAGCCCTCCCGCTCGGCCTCCAAGCTGCCTGCCCCGCCGCGTCGGCTCAGCACCTTCGGCAGCTGGTTGGGCACTTGCTTCATAGAGTTGCTCACTCGGTCCATAGCCGCGTTCCCGCTCCAGACCCAGCGACAGCTGCCAGATCGGATTCCTCAGGAGTGCTGCTATGGTGCTATCCATCCACCCACCCTGAGGCTTGCGGAATCTCCACCCCACCCATTGGCCCTCGCGCCCACCACTCACATCCGGTAGCACCGCCTCCGACCGGCATTCCTTCTCATTCATTGGTCCTTCGAGGTGACACCGTGCCAAGATCCGCCCACAGCCTAGCCTCCTCCGTAGTCACATGACTTGAATGACACATTCGAGCTATCTCGCTTGTCCCGTCACTCGTCTTCTCCGCATTCATTGACCCTGGGTGGCTGTCGCTCATCTTTAATGACACCAACCCTTCTCCATTCATTGGCTCATTCAGCCGCTAGCCGGCGAGCTCCACCGGCTAGACTCTCCCTGTCAGTCAGCTTCGTGCCGGATTGGCTGACTCGGGACTCTAGCTGAATAGTCCCGCTGCGCTCTCCCGCGGGGTCTCCAGGTGGCAGGAGCTGACCCAGGCCACTCCCTGGGGATGGAGCAGCCCGGGTCTGAGGAAAGCATCACAACAGCCAGGCCCCTACTTCTGTGTGCTAGCCTCATAGCCCCGGACTAGTTCCATGCTCCCACCACCTGCCTCGGGAGCCAGCCCCAGTCCCCCCACCCATCTCCTGTCCCCATGCCCTTAGCGCTGACTCCTGTCCCAGCTCCTATCCCCTGAGCTAACCTCAAACCCCAGTTCCTGTCCCACAGCCCTATGTCCCCTGAGGGAGCCTCAGTTCCCTAAACCATACTGCCTCAGCTCCTAGCACCTGTCCTCAGTTCCATGTTCCCTGGGTCTCCAGCCTCAAAGCCAACCCCCTTGTTCTCAGGCCCAGATTCCCAGCATCACACTTCCAGCCCAGACTTGAATCCCCATGCCCCCAGCTCCATGAGCCAGCCTCCTGCACCTTTAGCCAGGCCCCCAACCTCATGCCCTCATACCTAGACTCCTATACCCAGTTCCCTGGCTGAACCCCAGTTGCCCAGCTTCATCCACCTTGAACCAACCCCCAGTTCCATGCATCCTGCCCCAGACCCCTGTCCGCCATAGTCCCAGTGAATTGTACATCCTGATCCAGGTCCCTGTCCCCAGCACTATGAACTCTGATTCAGGATTTCTGGAGGGGAGAAGATAATTGTTTATTTTTGTAAAAAAAAAAAAAATATCCCACACCCATCCTGCCTCAGGCAGCTCGGGTTAGCTAACAAAATAATTTAATAGAAACATATGCATAAAACACAAAAGATCAATAATCATAAATATAATCATAGGAGGTATGAGGGAAGGGGGGAGACAGACCGGAGGGGGGGGAGGAGGGAGCGGGGGGGGGATCCGGGGACAGGGGCTAGGGGAGGTTCAACCACTCAGAAGGATGGAACGAGGGTAATGGAGAGAGGCAGGGGTAGGGTGCACAACCGTGGACCAGTTATAGGGATAACGGGGGTGTGTGTGCTCGAGGGGCGGATTCACAACACTCACGAAGGGTAAGGGAGAGGGCGCCAAGGGTCAAGGCAAGAAGAACTCAGGCAGTCACACAAAGCAAACACTCCTAGCACTTAGCTTTCGCAAGACAGGAGCAGGGGCCAGCTTCTCTCTCGATTACTGGCAGCGAACTGATGTCCCGCTGGCATCTTTATACATCCCCTGAGCGATCCAGGTGCAAGCCCTTGCAACTAGACTAAGGCCCCGCCCCCGCCGAGTGCGCTTTGCCGCTAGGTGCGCACTGCGTCGGGGTGGGGCTGGAGCTGCTGCCGGAGAAGTGTCAGGTTGTGGGAGGGGAGCGGCCTGTGGTAGTGCCTGGGGGGCGTCCTGCTGATGCAGGGGCGGGGCCTGGCCCACACTCAGGGAAGAACTCTGCTGCACCAGTCACAGGGTGCTTCCCTGTCCCACCAGCGTCTTTGAGGGAAGGCCCTGGCGGCCCCGCTGCCCGGACATGCCGAAACGCCATGGTGTGACAGTACACACACACACACCCCGTCCAGGGCCTCCCCACCCCCCCACCAGGGTGCGGAGGCCCAGGCAAGAGGGGTGGCGACGATGGAAGGCAAGAACAAGGCGGGGGGGCGTGCAGGTTGGCCGCAGGTTCCCAGGAGCGCTCTGCTACCCCATAGTGTTTCCAGTCCACTAAATAATACAAGTGGGACCTAATATATCGAGAATCTAGAATTGCACGGACTTCGTACTTGGGGATTCCCTGAAGCAAAACTGGGAGGGGAGCCGTGGGCTGTTGAAGTGGATAGAGGGGGGGTATGCCCTTTTCAGGAGGGACACATGGAAAGAGGGGTGGATATGGAGGTGGGGAGGAAGCCCCACAGTATAGGTAACTTCATTTAATTGTTGGCGGATCGGGTAGGGCCCCATGTAGGCATCATCGAGTTTAGTGGATGGATGAAGAGATGGGTAGTTTTTCCTTCGAACCCATACTAGTTCCCCAACTTGAAATATGGGTGCGGGATTTCTGTGTTTATTGGTCGCCGCCTTGTATCACTGACGGGCTGTCTGGAGGCATTGTTGCGCCCTTTTCTGGGTTCTCCTGATCTGATGTACAAGAGCTCCTGCCGCAGGAACCGTAGTTTGAAGTTGGGTTGGTAGACCTACGGCGGGGTGATATACATATGAAACAAAGAATGGTGAGTTCCCCAGGGAGGCATTGGGTCCATTATTATATGTGAACTCCGCAAGGGGAAGTTGGTCTACCCAGTCTTCTCGTAAGTAGTTACAGAAACACCAGAGATATTGCTCAATGTGCTTGTTGGTGCGTTCAACCTGCCCATTCGCCTGGGGGTGATAAGCGGTGGTTAACTGGACCTTGATCCCTAGGAGGGAACATAGGGCCTTCCAGAACTTAGAAACTAATTGGGGGCCTCAATCTGAACCAATTTCCACAGGGAGGCCATGAAGGCGGACGATCTCTCTCAATAGGTATCCCGCGGTGGTTTTTGCCGTAGGAAGCCCGGGGCATACCAGGATGGTGGTACAGTGATTGGAGGCTGGTAATCCAACAATAAAGTCCATGGCGATCTTTTGCCAGGGTCCCTTGGGAAGGGGAGTTAATTGTAGCAACCCTACAGGGAGTTGGCGCGGGATTTTGGTTTGTGCGCATACCGAACACCCCTGCACATATTTTTCCACGTCCCGCCAGATTCTCAGCCACCAAAAGCTTCTTTGGACGAGGCTCAAGGTTCGTTGGTACCCGGGATGTCCTGCTAGTGGGGCGTCGTGGTGGGCCCATAGGACCTGCAGCCGGTGCTTGAAGGGGATGACGACCAATCCCTTATGGTAGTGTAGCCCCTTCTTACAGGCATCAGTTGATAAGGGGTTAGAACAGGTGTTTTCCTCTTGGAGGTCAGACAGCGATGGGAGAGTGGCGGCAAAGACCCCTTGGGGAATCACTGGTTTGGGACGGGAAGGGGGGGTGTCCTTGGTTTCCTCGCAATGGGAGAGGGCATCCGCCATTGTATTGTTGGACCCGGGATGGTATTGGATCTTGAACTCGAAGCGTGAAAAGAAAAGCGCCCAGCGGGCATGTCGTCCATTTGTAATGCGAGCGATCTGGAGGTAAATCAAGTTTTTGTGGTCTGTGAGAATGAGAATAGGGTGAGGCCCCCCTTCTAGAAAGTGTCTCCATGCCTCAAATGCAGCCTTTATGGCCAGGAGTTCCTTATCTAGAATCGTATAGTTCTTTTCGGCTGGGGATAGTTGCCAGGAGTAATAGGCGCACGGTAACCTTTGTTTCTGGCCATTGATGGTTTGAGTCAGGACCACGCCTATGTCCCAATCTGAGGCATCCGCTTCCACAACAAATGGTTTGGTAACGTCTGGGTGTTGAAGCAACGGGGCGGAAAGAAGACCTTCTTTATTTGTAGGAAGGCTGGTTGCTTTGGCACCAACCACCCTTTTTGAGTAGTTGCGTCAAGGGGGCGGTCTTTTGTGCGTAGCTATCTATGTGCTGGCGGTAGTAGTTTGTACTTCCTAGAAAGCACTGCAACGCCTTGACCGAGGATGGGGCTGGACATCGATGTGTGGCAGAGACCTTACTGGGGTCCATCTGAATTCCTGTGGCGGAGACAAGAAACCCCAAGAACGGGACAAGTTGCGTGAAAAAGACATTTTTCCAGCTTGCAATACAACTGATGGGTCCACAATCTTGGAAGGACGATGCGTACGTGCCTCATGTGCTCCACAAGGGAGGAGGAAAAAATCAAGATGTCATCCAGGTAGACCACAAGGAAGTCGTCCAGAAGGTCACGGAAGATGTCGTTTATAAGGTGCTGGAACGTGACTGGGGCATTTACCAGGCCATAGGGCATCACCAAATATTCAAAGTGCCCAAACCGAGTCCGAAACGCTGTCTTCCACTCATCGCCTTCCTTAATACGTACTAGGTTGTAGGCCCCCCGGAGGTCAAGTTTGGTAAAGATCATGGCCCCCTTCAACTTCCCCCCTTCAACTTCCCCAACAGTTCTGAGATGAGTGGCAGGGGGTAACAATTCTTAACTGTGACACTGTTGAGGCTGCGGTAGTCAATGCATGAGCAGAGGTCGCCCTCTTTCTTCGGCACAAAAAATAGGGGGGCCCCTGCCGGGGAGGAAGAATGTCTAATGAACCCCTTTTCCAAGTTCTCTTTTATGTATAAGCGGAGAGTTTCAGTCTCCCCGGGTGCCAGGTTGTATATCCGCCTATACGGTGGCTCCGCACCCAGAAGCAATTCAATTGGACAATCATAGGGTCTGTGGGGGGGGTGGAGGGTGGCGGCTTCCTGCTTGTCGAAGACGCCCCCAAGGTCCTGGTAAACCATGGGGAGCCTAGAGGTCCCATCACGGGGATGGTTCTCCACAGCCCCCAAGACTCCCGGTGCGGGACGGAGGCAACTTTCACGACAGTGGTGGGAGTCAAATTGTAACCTTCGGTGTGTCCAATCGATGGTGGGGTTGTGATGGTGTAGCCATGGAAAACCTAAAACCACGGGGAATAAGGGGGAGGCAACAGTACAATAGTCCCGATAGTACAAAACAAGGGGGGGTACATTCGAGGACGGGGCCTGATGAGATGGGCGACCCATCGATGGTTTGTACCAACTCTATCTGATGTCTCTCTTGGACGGGGATCCTCTGATCCCAGACAAAGTTAAGGTCCATAAAATTGCCAGAGGCCCCTGAGTCGACGAGGGTGCAGACGATCTTAGAGGCGTAGGGGCCGACTTCCATCATCATAGGGACAAGTAATTGCCCTGGCGAGGTTGCTGGGACCACTCTTCGGCACTGGGGGAATAAAGAGCTTACGGGGAGGCCCCCTGCCCCTCCCAGTTGTTGACATTTCCCGGCCCCGGGATCAATACAGGGGAAGCGGGAGGCCGAGGCGAAGCCAGAGGGCGAGGCGAAGCCAGAGGCCGAGGCAACGAGGGAAGCCAGAGGGCGAGGCGAAGCCAGAGGCCGAGGCAACGAGGGAAGCCAGAGGGCGAGGCGAAGCCAGAGGCCGAGGCAACGAGGGAAGCCAGAGGGCGAGGCGAAGCCAGAGGCCGAGGCAACGAGGGAAGCCAGAGGGCGAGGCGAAGCCAGAGGCCGAGGCAACGAGGGAAGCCAGAGGGCGAGGCGAAGCCAGAGGCCGAGGCAACGAGGGAAGCCAGAGGGCGAGGCGAAGCCAGAGGCCGAGGCAACGAGGGAAGCCAGAGGGCGAGGCGAAGCCAGAGGCCGAGGCAACGAGGGAAGCCAGAGGGCGAGGCGAAGCCAGAGGCCGAGGCAACGAGGGAAGCCAGAGGGCGAGGC
>QEPC01003705.1:847363-872359 GCA_003113815.1 Sphenodon punctatus
TTATGCATGTTTCAGGGCTGCATAGGGCACCAATACAGCCCTGCAACATGCATAAATAACCACCAAGGGTGGTTAAAGGATGGTTAGCGTCATGTCTGTTTTCACCCAATAACTGTGTCAGATTTTATATTTTTTGTATCAGGACACATTTCTACACAAAATGGCACAAGTTTCAACCATGTACCTTATGACGTAAATTGAAGGTCCTTTTGGGGTGCCCTGTAGCCTAAACGCCCACAAGTTACTTAATAAGACTCAACATTTCTTGTATATATGTACAAAAGCCCATCTGTGTCAATGGCTGGAGATTCTGTACTTTATGAGGAGGACAAACCTGTCATGGGCTCTTGGACTAGGAAGTGAAGAAACCACGGAGAGGAAATGGAAAAACAGTGAGGAGGACTGGGTCCTCATATCCGTCATTCCACCCAGCTCCCCACTTGTAAATGGTGCCATCTGTAGAGATCTGTGAATTACTGCATTGGCATTTAGAAGCAGTATGGTCAAATGCATGGTGTTTACCATGGGATGTGGCATGTTCATAACTTTTGCCAGTGTTGCTTTCTGTTGAGAGTGGTTACATTGCTGCATTGGGATTAAGAAGTTTTGAGATTGTGTAGTAAATGAGGTATGTTTAACCCTGATAAACTGTCTTTAGACTTTGATAGGAAGGGGTATTGGGGAAGACTTGTTTCTATCTTGTAACATTTGTCTTTATACAGTATGAATTGATGCTAAAGTGACCTTGATAACATTCACTATTGGTTTTGGAAAGCCTGAATAATTATCATCTTATTCTTTGGTAAGATAGGTAATATTACATTATGTAATATATATTCACAAAATCTTTTTTTTATTATTCTTTTTTAAAAAAAAGAAAACCCTCTTATGATACATTGCAATTCATTGTAGTTTATTGCAAAAATTTTTTTTTTTACAGATTACTTCTTTTTGGAAGCCGTACACTGAATTACAAGGACCCATTGGGTGTTTGTTGAAGTGAGTTAATATATTTGGGATTTATTCCTTGTGAGAGTAATTTAATTAATTTATACATGATATTATGATTTTGTCTTATTTTTGTCTTTTTTCTCCTTTTCTCTTAGGCATTAGCCTTTTACTTTTTTAATATAGCTTTTTGAGCCCCCAAAAAGCTTTATCCCATTGAGAAAGGGACTATGTCCCCAAAATGCATCTGGGATTGTTTATGATAATATGATTGTATGTTTTTAATTAGTATATATTAGGTTGACATTTTTAGATACACATTTCTACTGATTGTATTTGTTTATACAGATCACTTTTGTATTTCTTGTATTGTTGGAAATTTAAAAAAGGACCAGCCCCCTCCCCGTGTGAAAGTGGGGACCACTGTGGGTGCTCCGGAAGTAAAGAAAATAGTGGGGCTTGGAACTAGTGGGGCCTGGGGAAGTTGGCCCAGGTCACCCTGTGGTATGGTTGTCCCTGGCTGTCCCATTCCAACATTAGTCTCCCATGATTATCACATGCCTATCTGGAAACCAAACCCCCAAGTAATCTAACAACTCATCTCAGCCCATATATCTTCAGAATAATACAAGGAAGATGCAGGCAGAAAATAAATGTTTTCTTAACTCCCCCTTGTGTGTGTGTGTGGGGGGGGTGGGGGTGGGGGGATATCATATCCTGCAAAATCTACAGTCTGTCCATCTGTCAGCCAGATTTCTTGCAGACGAATACGATCAAAAGATTAAAAAAAAGAAAATCACCATCCTCCATCTTATTTTTACAGGATTATGTTCCATGAAAGAATACAGGCACCATGCCTCTGTATATCTCCTCTAAAAAATTGTTTGAAAAATGATCCAAAATCTTGTCAAGGGGAGGGCTCCATATCTAAAGACCCTTGAACCCTGGTGGTAATCCTGTGCCAACTGGGTTTAATTTTACCTCCAATGAAGAGGAGCCATTAATAACACCACCCTTGGCAATCAAAGATGGACTTGGGGTAATTTCAGACGTTACGAGACCACGGTCAACCACAGTGAAAACCCTGTGGTGGCCGTTTGTCCCATAACGTCTATTTGATTCCTGCCAGATATTCACCAGAGTGAACCAGTGGTGGGAATCTAAATGACCATGATTCTGAAGTCCAGAATTGTGGTGGGATCAGGCCCCAGCCGTGGTTGGATTGGCCACAATCCGGCATGGGCCAAAGGTAACATCTGTTACCTTCAGCCCGGCCGGATTGTGGTCCTGACCACGGAACGGGATCGGGCGCAATGACCGGATTGGCCGCTGTGCCTGCCCATCTCCTGGAGGCCGGCTGGCCGGCCGGCCGGGGGAGCGCAGGGGGCGGGGCTGTGCAGCCGCGTGTCACACCGCGCAGCCCCGTCCCATCCCCAATCCCTGGTAGGAATTAGGCCGGCACATCTAAAGGACAGACAGCCTGATTCCTGATTGGAATTCGAAATGGATGGAGCATGGTGGAGCATGGCGGACCTCCGGGCCCGGCATGTCTAAAATTACCCTTGGAGACTGTAAGACTGTAGTGTACAGAGAATACTTGGGTTTATCTGAGCCTGCACTGTTCTTAAATTTGCCTGGGGTATCCCAGATATCAATGAAAGTATTAAAAGGTATTTTATTTATTTAAAATAGACCGTGTCTATTTTATTACTTTGTAAAGTGCCAGGTACACTGCTGGCGCTATATAAATGTTTGTTAATAATAATAATAATAATATTTAGAGAATACAGAAGAAACAGGAATAAAACTAGAGGCCAGAGGAAAAATACTAGAAGGGGAAGCAGGAGCAGCATTTACTGGATTTACCTCTGTAGAGGGACTTGAACTTTAAAATATTTTCTTAGAAACAGGCCAGGACTTAGGAGTTAAACTAACAGAAAATTAGGCCTTGTCAGGATAGAGAATGAGGTCTTGTGTCTCTGGTGGTAGCTGTGGTAGTAGCTCTGGACCAGCCCAAGCTCTAGTAGCAGTGCTCTGGGAAGGACTTTGTGGGTGTCAGGATGTGACTTGAGGGGAACAGGGACAGACCTGACCCTCCGACTCAATTTGGACTGTTGCCAAGACTTTAGAGTGAGGGTCCTTCTTACTGAGCCCTTATTGGGCTGCCTTGTGGCTGGTAGGTCCAGCCCTTGACAGCTGAAAATCAGAGGCAGAGCTAGGCACCTTAGGTGCCAATGCAGGGCCTGCAACATCTATTTTTCATAAGTGTTCCGTAAAAGTTTGCATAGGTGGCAACCCTAGCAGAGCAGAGGGAGGCAGTGGCTGTAGCTAGGAAGGCAAGAGCTTAGCCTCACTTTAATCCAAGTGCAAAACAGAAATTAAACAAAACTGTTTTTTAAAAGTATCCTGCCCAGGTACAACGTCCAAATATAGGCAGAAATGATAACAAAGCCCACATCCTGCTCCTTCCCTTGCCTGCATCTCCAAGCAAAATGCAAGCAGGACAAGGGAAGTTGCTTTAGGAAGCACTGATCCTGCAAGATGCCATATGTGTGTGTCTATCAGAGATTCCTATTGGAACTACTTTTCCTTCCATAATGCCCGAGTTACTGAGAACTCCTGAGGTAACAGACTTAAGTGTTCACCCCCACCAGCCACATGGCCACTACTCACCAAACCTGCAGCCCCCCACTCATGGAAGGTCTCGGAGAATGTGAAGCCTGCTGTGTGGGGTAGCATGCACTCACGTGTCTGTGTCCATGTCCTGTCTATTAGGCTGGACGCAGTGCTTCAGTGTGTCCAGGTCCACCAGCACCATAGAGTCACAGGCAGAAATCCTAAGAGTGTCCAAGGAACAACCACTTCCTGCCCCCCCTCTGCTCTTTTTCTCATTGGTATCACAAGCGAGGACTGCCCACAAGCACATGAAATACACATGGGGTGGGAGGCTGCCCATTTATTAGGCTGGACACGGTTAGATATGTGAGTGGGGGCTGAGTTGGGGGCTGCAGAGACTGAATCCGGACTGCAGTGGGCTATCATCTCATTTGTTTTTACCCTATGAGCATTGTCAGTTACTGTGCAAGAACACAAGAGTTGCCAGACCCTGGTAGCCATCTTCCAACAGTGGCCACCAATATACCAGGTGTTTCAGAGGAAACTGCAATTATGGATTTCATTCCCAGCTTCTGGAAGTCAGCAGTTTAGGGACATCCTGAGTATGGAGTCGTATCTGATGGTCTTCCTTATAGCCCTATCTTCCAAGAATTTGTCTAATTTTTTTTGAACCCAACTAATACTGTTGGCATATACAATATCTCATGGCAGTGGAACATGCTGGTAATCAGCTCCAAAGTCTCTTTATTTCTCAAGTCTCTCCACCTTCACTAGCCTCTATATGCCCAATAATAACCTACTCTCAGTGGTTCTTTCACTAGGGTTCCCAGGATCAAACCGTTACCTTTGCATCCCAGCCTGAACCCCAGCCTTAGTCTCTGGGCAATACCTCCTTCCCCCACCAGTTTACCCCTCTTCAGCTGCCTGTCTAACCCTCTGCTTCCCTCCTTGAGGGGGAACTTTCTGGCACATCCTGCCTCTTCCACAGTTTCTGCACTGAGTCTTTGCTCAGCCTTTCTGCCTCTTTGCATTGGTTATTGCCACACCCTAACATAGCTGCCTTCTCAATTATGCACAGTCCTACTCCAGGCACAGCGCGGGCAGCTCCACTAGCACAGACTCTTGCTGGTGCTAGCTGTCTTAAAGGGCTAGTAACCCACAGGGACTCGGCCTGCCACACACACACACCCCTAAACGTTATCCCATAGACGAACCAGCAATCCTTTACACCCAACAAAAATGTCACTGCACTTCTAGGATCCTTCCTTTTCTTTGTTTTAAATACACGTAAGATAATTTCACCAAGTGTCTTTTAGTTCTAGTATTATGAGAAAAGATATACAACAGCTCCCATTCACAATCTCATGGGCCCCTCAATTGTCTCCTCTCTAAACTGAAATGCTCTAATCTGTTTTGTCTCCCCCCGCCCCCCATACAGAAGCTGCTCCATACTCCTGATCATCTTGCCCTTCTCTGCACCTATTCTACCCTTTTAGGATGGCCCAGTATTTGAGGTATGGGTACCCCATGGATTTATATAGCAGCATTATGATGTTTTATTCTCTATCAATTTCCCAATAATTTCTATCATTCTGTTTGCCTTATTGCCTGTACATTGAGCTGATGTTTTCAGTGAACTATCCACAATGACTGGAAGATCCTTTTTCTGAGCAGTGACACTTAATTTGAAATCCAACACTGCATGTAGTTGGGATTATTTTTCCTATGTACATTACTTTGCACTTACCAATGTTGAATTTCATCTGCCATTTTCTCAATCAGTTTTGCAAGATCTTTCTATATGTTTTTGCAGTTTGCTTTTCAGGGCTCGGTTATTCAGTACATTGAGAATGCTAGAGCATGGGGCTCCCTTTCTTGGGGACTCCCCAGCATTGCAGCATGCTCAGCAGCACTGGGTGCACTCCTATCGTGCTGTTGTGGCATTGCTCCATGCTCACCCACCTGTGGGGGCGTAGCTATCATAGGGTCAGGAGGAACATTTGTCCCGGCGCCCAAGCTGAGGGGAGCACAACTGCTGTCCTGTTGTGGCATGGCTGGGCAGAGACTGAGCTGAGTGGAAGTGTCTGAAGTGTGTAGCATGTGTGGGACCCACCGAGCTAGCAGCAGCACAGGACAGAGCAAACCCCGGTGGTGGCAGGAGGGAAGCAGCACAGCTGCAGCCTCCAGGGCTCAGGCACAGCAAGTGGAAGGAGGGAGAAGCACTGTGGTGTTAAGAGTGTCTCTTGAGTCTTTATCATGTAAGTTGACCATTTTCTGCAATAAGGACGCTGGGAGAGGAGGTGGGACAGGGGAGAAGATGGTGATGAGGGGTGTGGAGGGGAAGTCAATTTCTTCCACTTGGGCCCATTCCAACATAGCTATGCCCCTGCCTACCTGTGCTGCAGCTCATCTATCTGGAAAGGCAGTGAGGCATGGTGCCATGGAGTCGACAGGTGAAGAGTGGGGGCATGGGCAGAGGCATTTCTCGTGCCTTGAGGGACCACTTGACACTGCTCTGCCCCTGTCTTCCCTTGCTCCACCTCTGATACTGGGAGCTCCAAAATATGCCTTAGTGTAGCACCTACACATACTTTCATGTGCCTGATTGAACTTGCTATTTGTTTTACTATAATTTTGTATCATCTGTGAACTTTGCCACTTTGCCCCCTTTTCTAGCTCATTAATGAATATACATATTCCATCATTTTAAAAAGAAGGCTGGACAACCATCTGCCAGGGATGTTGTATCTAAGCAGGGGGTTGTACTAGATGACCTTTGATGTCTCTTCCAACTGTCATTTTATAATTCTATGATAATCATATTGGAGGCTGAGAAGTAATTTTCAACCAGATCAGATTCTGCCCCCCGCCCCCCCCCTTTCCCCACAGTGTGTGGTTTGTTTTGCTCTGTTTGAGTCAACTGAATATTTCTGGGAATATCTTACCAATTAAACTTCCTCCTTCTGGCATTGGAGCATCTTGGTCCCTCCTGGTCTCTGCCTGTGGTTCAGGGCTGGCCCTACTGTGGGGCAGTTCGGGGCGGCTGCCCCGGGCCTTGCTCCTGGGGGGCCCTGCACTCAGGGTTCCCAACTCCCAGCCTGATAGTGGCCAGGAGCTGGGCACTCTGTGCAGGACCCCCTGGCCGACTGACTGGTCGGTCCACATCTCCCTGGGCCCTGACAGGCAGCGGAGGAGGGAGCCACGGAGTGAGGGAGAGGCAGACGCCTTTCCCACACTCTGTGTCTCCCCCCCCCTCTGCCAGAGGTAGGGCCACTGCCTCTCCCTCATTCCCCCTGGCCGAGACAGTCAGGCAATGGGGGGCAGCCCCCAGTGGAAGTGAGGGAGAGGCAGAGGCCTCTCCTCTCCCACACTCCCTGCAACTTCCGGTGGTGGCAGGCAGCAGCGGCAGATTTAATCTGCTGCTGCTGTGCCTGCTGCCACCGCAGCCCACCACAGGGAGCCCACTGCAGGGAGCCGCCCTGGTGAGGGCCTGGCACAGGGCCCAGCACGACAAGGAACGGATGTGGAAGCCAAGGTAAGTGCCCCCAAAATGGCTGGGTTTGGGTAGAGGGGAGTGCCCCTCCACCTGTCTCTGAGCCCAAGCTTGGGTAGCACCCCCCAACCAAGTCGGGGAGCGCCCCCTGAGCCCAGGCATGCTCCTTGGCCCACCAGCTGCCAGCAGCTTTGCCACCAGCGGGTGACTAAGCCCCGCATTTCTCCCCTTCCCTGGGCCCCACGGATACTACGGCCAGCCCTGCTGTGGTTTACTGTAATTTAGTTTTCTGGAGGCAGTATTCTTATATTGAATTTAGGGTGTGGGGTTTTATACAGGGGTTCAAGGGTAGGACTCTGTGTGCCTCATTGTGTGCAGGGGATCAGACTGGATAGTATCATGGTCCTTTATGACCTCAGGTTCTATAAAATATATTAAATCTATTGCCAAGTCTTCAGAGTAAAGACCACCAGTGTGATAGACTTGGACCTGGACCTGAGAAGCCATAGTTCAAACCCTGTCCTAGCCATAAGCTCACTGGGTGGCCTTGAGCAAGTCACAACCTTTCAGCCTCTGTTACCCATCTACAATAAATGGGAATGTGTGTGTCTGTCTCTCCCTGTGTTCCCCTCACCCATGTCCATATTAGATTGTAAGCCCACTAGGCAGGGACATGTCTCTAGTAATACATTTGTAAAATACCAGGGTCTGGAGACCCCAAGGAGGCTTTCACTCCCCACTGCACCCTAGCACACACATGTTGCTGAACAGAGATGCCATGCTTGCATTCACTTTGAGGGGAGGGACTATAAGTGGTGCCAAAAAATTCTGTTTCCACCCAGGCCATCTCCAGTTCCACTCAAGAAGGTAATTCTCCTCCCTGCATGCATGCAAAGTGTTACCTGAACAAAAATGTGGTGTCTTAGGTGTTTGGGCAATTGCTTGGGAAGGGGGAAAGTCACAGTTCTGTGGGGGAATTTTTATAAGGGACCCTATGGAATTAAGCTACACATAGCCAAAGGAAGGTAGCACAAAATGGAAGACAGATGAATGCTGGGTAATAATAATTCTTAACAGAAGTGAGCTTTAGCCTGTTAGATAGAAAGAATCATGAGGCTGGTTTGGGTTCTGTTTCACACAGCAAGGCCTGGGAAACAGCTTCATGAATGATAAGCATTGGAGAGAGGGACGCCACTTTGTTCTTCCTTACAGCAGATAGTAGAAAATGGCCTTGCAGTTGTGCTAGTTAATTAGCTTTGTTTAGCTTTGTTTATAAACAGTCTAGCTTATATTGTTTTGAGAATAATTTGCTTAGTAGGTAAACAATTGTAGTAACCTCCCATTATTGTATGACGTTGTCTTTGATTGACATATCTGTATCTGATGTATCTTTGTAACCTATAAAATACCTATGCATTCTGGGAGGAGCAGACCAGTCTGTTTCCCTGCATGGATTCAGTGCTGCTCTCTCTCTCTGTGCTTTGAGATCAATAAAGAACTATGGCAGATTTTACCAACAGTGTGAGTATGGATTTTTCCTAGAGAGTTTGGTACATTGGCTGGGAAGGCTCTTAGCCCAGCTGGTCCCAAGGTGGGGCTGCGGACCGCCTCTCTCCCACCTTCAGGTGCCAGATAAGGGAAGGGGCCCTTTGAAACCCCTGTGGATGTGTGGGTGAGGGGCTGCCCATGGGCTCTGGGAGCCAGACCAGTGGGCAGACACCTTCTGAATCTGAGTGGTCAGATCTGTCAGACATTCTTAGTAGTGTAGATAAAAGAAGTTTAGGTAGAAAAGACTAGTCAGTGAAGAAGTTTAATGGATCCACAGAATCCTGCCAAGGGGGGGATTCTAAATACATATGTAAAATCCATGGGGGTTGGAAATCCTGCCAGGAGAGGGGGTTTCTCAATACATGTGTAACAATCCTGCCTGAAGAGGGGGATTTCTTTTTTGTGATGTGTATGTGCTTCCCTGTATGTGACCACTGACTGAGTCTGGGACTAAGCTGAGTGTTGCATAGCAAGGCTGCCTTGAATTGGAATAGCTGCCCTGAATTGGGCTAATTGCCTACCTGAAGGGGTGAGTAATTTTGTGGATGTGCGCCTCTGTGGAATCCTGTGATTTAGTAGTGTGAGTGTGATTATTTCCCTCTCTCAGTTTTAGCTAACTGAGAGTCTGACTGAAAACTTGCATGTCAGATTGATGTTTGTGGGAGTGACTGCTGTGTGAAGAGAAGAATGTTAATGAGCTCAGACTACAGCGGAGTGTGCTGTTAGACTGTGCTCTCTGTAGTTGATCCTTAAAAATCTGTCCTTGTGTGAAAACCCTGTGTGTGTGAGAAAAATGGGGGCTGGAGGATTTAAGGAGCTCTCCGCCGCGCTGAAAGGAAGCCCAGCTTGGTATATGTATACTCATGTATATGTGTGGAATGTGTGGAATATACCCGAGATCAGCCTGAACTGCAATTTCCTCTAATTGGCTATTTTGATTTAGATAAAATTATTAATCTCTGTGGAGCCCTAAGGTTAAAAGGCTGTAAAGTACCTTCAACTCAATGGGTTGCATGTTTAGATTGGCATATTTAAGCTTCCAAATGTAAGCATGAATTTGAAGTTAGGTCTCTTCTAGACTCTCGAGACAAATTGAAAACTCAAATGAAGCAGTTAATAAGTAATCTCAAACCTGATCAGGTCTGCATACCTGGTACTCCAGCAGTTTCTTTGTATCTTCAATTTAAATTGCCTGAGGGCACTGAGGAGGAGACTTCTGAAGTGGATTTTTGCAGCCCTGCATTTCTAGCACCTTATCATTCAAACAATGCTGGGGTGCACCAACCCCAGAGAGCTCAGGAGGCTCTGACACTGCCATCTCTATCAGGCTTTGTACAGATAGTCATT
Source organism: Sphenodon punctatus (assembly GCA_003113815.1). NCBI lineage: Eukaryota > Metazoa > Chordata > Lepidosauria > Sphenodontia > Sphenodontidae > Sphenodon > Sphenodon punctatus. Next base: position 857,316 of record QEPC01003705.1, read on the forward strand.
CTTCCCAATGGCATTGTAAGTGCAGGTTCACTTTTGCCTGCTCATGAAGTATTTTCAGTGGTGTCAGCTCCCTTGCAGGCACAGACTGGTGCATCACTGAGTTCTAACACTGTTCATTTTACTATTGGGCTCAGCTGCTTTTATTCCTATTTCAGACCACACTAGTTTTAATTGGTTTTCATCATGTGGACAGCTTTGCTTAAGATTCCATATGTGTGCAGAGCAGTTAAATAAGAAATTAAGGACTTGCAGAAACTTAATTTTAAAGAAAAGCATGCTTCTACCTTAGCCTGATCAGAAACCATTGCTGGGGGGGGAGGAGGGGAGACAAGAAGGTGAATTATATGGGGCTTGAATTTTCAAGCCTGAAAGACACTGCTTACCACTATTGTGGCCAACTGGAATTTTGAGAAGCGGATGTCTGATCCAATGTGACCTATTGGACTGAACATTTGACTCTTCCACCTCTTTCTCTTGCCCAGATTACCAGCTCCTGTCCAGGCACCATTAGACATTTTTTCCTGCTTTATCTTGGGGCACCTTGAAAAGCTGTAATTCTTTTCATTTTACGGTAAGCCAATTTGGTCCCTTTTGTTATAATTGTGTGTTGTAACTTGTTAAGGATTCATAGCAAGGTATTGTCTGCTGTTTCATCATTTTTATGATTTCAGCATGATGAGTAAATGAAGCATTGTTGTTTGCTCCTTTCTCCTGTGACTTTTGTACTTCTCAGTACTCCTATAGTTTAATGTGAATTTAAGTGTGTCCTGTGTTTATGCTATGGTTGTTGTCCAGTTAAAGTTGTGTTGTATGTTTGTGTGCTTGTTCATATGAAAAAAAGGTGACATTAAACTAACCAGGAGAAAAAATTCAAATCCTGGCAAAGGTGCTTATATCCTTCTGTTCCTCCAGTGCACAGTTGGAACGGAATGATGTACTGCTACCACAATTGCCTTTCTGTGCATTTGTTGGTGTTTGTGTTTTGTTTGTGTACCATATATGCTGCTATACAGAAGTTTTCCTGTGCCAAAAGTCAAGGGCACATGATTTAAAGAAGAGTTTGCCTTGCTTTTTGCAAAGTTAAAAGTGACAGCCAGCTACTGTAATTTAAAGTGTGTGTAGCGCTGACAAATATGTGCATTAAAAAAAATAATGCACCTCTCATATCACTTACAGAGTCCAGGCCCAATGAACAAGCCCTAAACAGAGCCTGAACATATTTACATGGGTTGTTAAACAGTAAAACCTAAGCACATTTTAAGTACTAATGGTAAAATATTGATGTTTGTCATTAACAGATTTACAACTAAGATTAAAAGAACATAGATTGATCAAGAAAGTCAAAAGCTTTTGTTGCCTTTTTAAAAATTGATCACCTGGAATTGCACCATGGATGAGGCATAATATTAAAGCATGGCAGGAATAGATACATAGGCCCTTTTTGGGCCCCTCTGCAGCCTTTCTAGATTTACAAACTTACACCGATATGTCCTGTCCAGAGGTAGCACTTGTACAGAACAGTGGAAAGTTAGTGGTAACTCCACAATTATCTCTCCAGGGTCAATAATCAAGTGGGTATTGGATGTTCCAGTAGGTCTGGAAGGTAGGGTTGCCCAGACCGATGGAGACATTTTATATAGTGGTCCACACAGTCTCTTGGTAGGAGGATCAAAGACAAAGATCAGATGGCCCTTGGACACATGTTTTTATATATAACTATTGGTTCCTGTGTCATGGTGTGATCCCTGGATGTGTACATCTGGCCCAGCAAACGAAAACTAAAATAATATGGGCTCTTAGAAGAGAAGGAAATATTGATGCCGGTAACTACATATTGGAGCAATTGGCAGGTGCTGGCAAAGCAATAACACCAAAATATCCAAGAATAAGTAATCCAGGTCCAAATGTATGGACACTGCAAAATTTGACTGCAAGAGCCATGCTGACTAATTACATTTGGCTACCCACATGAGTAAACCACCACCCCATATGTTTGGTACTGCAAAATATCATGGAGCAATAAAAATTGGTTATGATGGGATCAAGTGCTCAGATTGCCAACAAAGAAAGGCCAATGGTCCATATAACCAACCCTCCTAGGAAGAATAAAGTGAAAGATTTATTTTTTATTTATTTATTTTATAGATTTTTACCCTGCCCCACAGCTCGGGGTGGCTAAAGATTTAAAGAAACACATGATTTTAACAGCTCACCCTGCTTTTTTTAAAGCAGAGTAAATTAAGTATTCTTCAAAGAAAGTTTCCAATGACTTGTATTAAGTGGAGAAAGCATGTAAATAAGATTGGAATGTTAGTGGAATGTTAGCATATTTGCCTCGTGTAGTGACAAAGCAAGAAAAATAAGTTTGTGTGTTGGAGCAACAGAAAGATTTAGCAAAGTGAAAAAGTAAAGCTTTGGTTTGATATTGTTTGCATTAGAAAATGTAGGTGTTTTAGTCAATTAGGTTAAATTTAGTTTAATGAGTGTTAGAGAAAATTGTTGTTGCAATAGGAGCACTATCACAACTTTGCAGCTGTGACTAATTACAAGTTAACAGACAGAGAGAGCTGTTGCTGCTGTAGTTGTGCTAGTTGAACATTCAGACACTCTGGTTCTGGGCTCTCTTTTTGTGGTATCTGTCCTTCATGCAATAGCTGCATTGTTGTTGAAATCTAAGACACAGCATTTGTCAAATGCCCGCCTGACCAAATATGTGAGGCTTCTGCTGTTAGCAGGGCATATTACTCTCACCAGGTGTCCAGTTCTTAACCCGGCTTCATTACTGCCTACCCCTTCTGATAGGGAACCCCACAATTGTTTGTGTGTCACCTCACATCTTACTATGCCCTGAGCTGATTTAAAGGATGCTCCTCTGCAGAGCCCTGATTTTATTTTTTATGTTGATGGCTCCTGCTTAATAAAATAACAGTGGGAATCTTGCTCACAATATGAGGCAATTGAAAGCAGCTCACTTCCAGCTGTTTACTCTGCTCAGGTCTCAGAGTTGATAGCCCTGACCAGGGCTTGCTTTCTTTCCAAAGGAATGTTGGGGTAGCATTATAGTAATCAGCAACTGTCTCATTAAAGTTCCCTTGAAATTTTTGGACAGCTTGGCTAGAGGGGGAAAAAACAGCTGCTGTACAGTCAGTTCAAAGCACTGCCTGCTTTGATAAGGCCAGCAGCCAAGGCCTTTTAGACACTATGGGTATTTTCAGACGTGATGGGGCTCAATTCACCCCGCTACAGAAACACCCTAATGATTCCCCACCGGGGCCAACATGTAACGGCCAACAGACGTGCGGCCGCATGGCCCCACCCCCCATGCTCCCTAGGCTGCCCGCCTTCTTGGGAGACGGGCGGACGTGGCAACCAATGCGGCCACAGTGCCCGCCCGCATTGACCATGGCCTGGAATCCTGCTGCTGATTCCAGGCCGTGGTAGGGGGCCAGACATTATGGTCCCCTTGATCATGGGGGGGGGGGAAATCACATTCAACACACAAACGGAGATGGTCCAACCAGGACCTCCTTTTGCGTGTTGAATGTGACTCCACCCCATGATTCACGGGGGTGAACATCTGGGGGGGAACTTCCGTTCCCCCCAACAGATGTTACGGGATCACGATCACCATGTGGGGATTCACCGTGGTTGAGTGTGATCTCATAACGTCTGAAAATACCCTATGTGTCAAAGATGTTCCAACCTAACATGTTTTGGAGGTGGATTCATGTGCCATTACAACTAAATTAACCCCTTAGTGCCCAAATAACATTGTAATCCCTGGTTACTGTTTGCTATTCCCAGAAAAGTCCAGTGGCAATTTCACATTTAGGGTTCATGCCAAATGATTGCCAAGCTGCTATTTTGCTCGCGTGCCTCATGCTGTGACCCACTTGAGAAAAAAGGGGGGTATAATGAAGGTGTAATGAAAAATAATTGTAGCAGTAAGATTTAAAATTATCTATTCTTGTGTGAGTTATTTGCAGCTTTGTTTTTTAGGTCCTTCAGCTTGTTTAAGCTGATTCCTACTGCCTGAATGCCACAAATTATATGAACTGAGTACAGGCCTCATGCCTTGCATTTTGTGGCCTGGCAGTACGTTCAGGCCTACCCCATTTGTTAGACTTTGCATTTTAAATAAAATGTATATAGTTATATAGGTGTGTTTAGTTAACTATGTATGGGTTCTTGTGTGTCTGTGTCCTAGATATAAAAAAATCATATTCGTGTGCAATAGTTTTACAATCGGAACAGAAAGATTTTCTCAAAGAATTTTATCCCATGGTTTGGGATTCCTTTGCCTGGTAGCAATGGTGGGCATGCCCATTTTTCAGGCCAGAGGGAGCTGGTAAGGCCCTGAGGATCCAGCAGAATCTTTACTGCTCAGATCATTTTCAGTTTGCAAAGAGCAGTAAGAAAATAAAATGCCATTTTGACAAATATTTCATAAAGCAAACCTCAATTGGTTAAGGGCTTTGCTTTTAACCCTTCTGCATGTGAAATCATCTTGCATCAAAAGACTGGTATATCACCTCTTAAGGTCCATAAAACGATACCACCACAATTGAAATGATTATTAATTTGACTGATAAAACTGTACTGTCCTAATATCTAGCACTAATGAAGTGTGTCAAGATTTTCATTTACAGAGTCAAGAAGCCCTTCCCCAAAGGACCCTGTGAAACCTGCAGCATGGTGACTGAGGCCATGTCACAAGCCTCCAAAGAAAAGCACCTTTCAAGCTGCATTGGTGAGTCCTTTTAAGTACTTTTGCCACCAAACACTGACACTGAGTTCCAGGCACTTTCGTCCTGGATTCACACCTCCCATTGCTAAAGGACCTCTGCACCTGTAGAAATAAGGTCAGAGGGACAGGGTAATGTGCTAGTAACCTCTCCCCTGCCACCTACCCTAGAAGAGGATTTGCCACTACAAATCAAGGTATCACCACTATCACCTCAGAAGTAGAGAAAAAGACTCTTAGGTAATTTTCCTACTGGATCCAGCTTTTTGTTTTCTCACAGGTCTGCATCGTCATTGCCTCTACTGTTGCATTCTGGCCTACCTGAGAAGACAATAAAAAACTTTGCACACTGACACACTAATACACAGACACATACACACTAATAATAAATGCCTAGTGCACAACGTTAACATTTTTTGTTATAATTAAATTAATGTAATGTTTTTGTGTGTGTGTTTAAATGTTAAATTTGGGTCCATTTACCCTTATGCTTTGAAAGATATTTTTGTTCCTGTAGTGTTAATTGCCTCTCAAATAGTGTAAGGGGTGACCACCTAATGTAGGCCACAATAATATTGAATACGTTCACCTAGCCAAGGAAGTGTAGGGAGAATATTGTTTTCAGTCCAATAGGTCTATGTGAGAAAAATATGCACCTAAGGAAGGGGTCAAGGTAGGGTACAGCATTTGTAACTACACATTCACCGTAAATTCCACTGGATATATGGCTTTAAATGGAAGCTCCTTTAGTGAATTCCAGCTATTATGGACTTCGCATTATGCAAGCCTCCTTGTCCTATATGACTGAACACCTTGCCCTGAGTGAACACCATTTCATTTGTGAAAACAAGGCCTATAAGAAATTGCCCCCTGGTGGGAGGGATCTTGTTTGGTTGGAGCTATTGTCCCTGCCATTCGACACCTATCTTCCCTCCCTCAAGGTAAACTGAATAGCCAAAGGGAAGTCACTGAGGCCCAAAATATTGGGGTATCACCATACCTGGAATTGGAGTTGCCTTCTCTACAGTTCATGTCTGGAATATTAGAAAAAGTTACTAATGCTACATCCCTAGGCTTTAAGGACATCGTCAATGAAAGAGGTAATATCAGGCAGATGGTTTTGCAAAACCGCATAGCCCTAGACTTCATCCTAGCCAGCAAAGGGAGTGTATGCGCTCTGATTGGGGAAAATGCTATGTTTACATCCCAGACAACTCTGGCTCTATTCTAGATCAACCTGCTTGAATTAAACAAGCAGTAGCGCAGTTACATCAAACAGATCATTGGACCCTTTGGGCCTGGCTTGGAGGCTTTGGCTCTCAAATTTTTATATTGTTTTGCTTGCTTTTGTTGTTTTATTTGGCTTATTTTTATGTATTCAATTAATTTTAATGCTTGTTAGATACTGCTTAAATAGCACTGTGAAACAGCGATCACAAGGCTTGAACCAAAGGCAAAGTACCCAAGTTTATAACATGTATGCTGATCTCCAAACCCAGCATGCAGAGATTGATGGCTTAATGTCCATAAGGGTTTAAAAATTAGGTTGTTGTGCCTTCAGCGTCACAAAAGGAAGGGATTGTGGGGGAATTTGTATAAGGGACCCTATGGAATTAAGCTACACATAGCCAAAGGAAGGTAGCACAAAATGGAAGACAGATGAATGCTGGGTAATAATTCTTAACAGAAGTGAGCTTTAGCCCGTTAGATAGAAAGAATCATGAGGCTGGTTTGGGTTCTGTTTCACACAGCAAGACCTGGGAAACAGCTTCATGCATGATAAACATTGGACAGAGGGACGCCACTCTGTTCTTCCTTACAGCAGATAGTAGAAAATGGCCTTGCAGCTGTGCTAGTTAATTAGCTTTGTTTAGACACCTTACTTTAAAAACAGTCTAGCTTATATTGTTTTGAGAATAATTTGCTTAGTAGGTAAACAATTGTAGTAACCTTCCATTATTGTATGACGTTGTCTTTGACTGACATCTCTGTATCTGATGTATCTTTGTAACCAATAAAATACCTATGCATTCTGGGAGGAGCAGACCAGTCTGTTTCCCTGCATGTATTCAGTGCTGCTCTCTCTCTCTGCACTTTGAGATCAATAAAGAACTATGACAGATTTTACCAACAGTGTGAGTATGGATTTTTCGACAGTTCCAAGCCTGGATGTAGTTCACAGGTAGTGGTTTGTAAACCAAGAAGAATTATAAAGACTACAGAGATGAGAGTCTCCCAGAACATTGCTGGAAATCTCATTCCATTTAAAGTCCCTGCTATCCTTTGGCTGCCTAGAACCCCATCAGTGCAAATTCTCCTGCCAAAAGGCATGATTTCTTGATTCAGTCTCCTCCTAGAGAGCATCTGCTCATGTGGAGGAAAAGGTTGAGATCAGGAGCAAATGTTTGTGCAATTTAATCAAGTTACTGAACAGCATAAATAAATGAGTATGTGGAAAATACCAAGGCCCTGGAATATGTATCCTCCCAAACAGCTTGTTATGGACTTTCATAGCAGGGGTGTGTAACAGGATGGACCCCAAGGTCGATGAGTCCCTGCAGCGTGGGTACTAAAACACAGGACACATTTTTCCAAGTTTCAGTGCTTCTTTATTCACAGTGGATTCAAACCATCACCACCACTTCCATAACAGTTCCACATGAGGTCTCCGGGTGCCTTTTTACCAAGTGCCTCCTTCCGCCTTGACCCGGACCTCCCTTCTTTATGAAGACAATGCAAGACCTGGCTGTTCCACCAGGCCTTGGCGAGGGAGACAGGTAGGGGGGTTGGGTGGAGGGATTAAGTTCTACTCTTTTTAATTAATTTATAGTTTTAATAAGTTTTTAAGTTGTATAATTGTTTAAATGTATTTAACAATGTTGTGAGATGCCCCGAGCTGCCATTGCGAGCAGGAGAGAGCGGGCTATAAGGACATTTAAATAAATAAATAACTCCTGCTCCATGCTACACATTACACAGGCCCACATATCCTCAAACATGGGGAGCCTGGGCCTATGGAGGAGGGGGCCAACAACAAGCACTGCCCATGAATAAACCAGAAATAACAACATATGTGTAATTTTGGGGTAAAGTGTCATCAATATGCTGATGACATCCAGCTCTACCTCTCTTTTTCATCTGACCCAGGTCCCGCAGTCTCGGTGCTTACCCGATGCCTGGCTGAAGCTGGAGACTGAATGAAGGTGAGCCAACTGAAGCCAAATCCTGACAAGACTGAAGTGATGATGGTTGTCCAGTATTGTGACTTGGAGGGGATTGGGACACCTGTCATTGATGGGGTCCAGCCCTCTCTGGTCACTCAGGTTCACAGCCTCGTAATGCTTTTGGATCCCTAGCTGCACCTAGGTTGTCAGGCTCAAGGAGCACTTTTCACCAACTCCACCTGGTGAGGAGGCAGTCTTTTCTTTCTGATTCAGATCTGGCCACTGTCATTCATATTTTAATCACCTCAAGGCTAGATTACTGCAGTGTGCTCTATGCGTTCTTGTTTCCTTGATGACTGTTCAGAAGCTGCAGCTGGTGCAGAATGTGGTGGCTTGGCTCCTTTGGGATGAGTTGCCGGGAGCACATTACACTGGTGCTCCGAAGTCTGCACTAACTGCCTATAGCTTTCCTGGCACAATTCACGGTACTGGTTTTGACCTGTAAAGCCCTAAATGGTCTGGGTCCCACATATCTGAAAGACCGTCTATCCTACCATGTCCCTTTGCCGCCCCTATAGTTGGCTGGGGGTGCCCTCCTACAGGTTCCATCTGTTACCCTTGTTTGTGGGGTGGAGGTGCATGGGAGGGCATTCTCGGATGGTTGCTGGCCCCATTTTTTGGAACTCCTTTCCCTGGAAGGTTCACTTGAGCCCAAGCCTGGGCATCTTCCGGAGGCTTTGTAAGACTTTTCTATTTGGAAGAGCATTTGGCAGGCAGGGATAAAATTAAATAGGGTTGGTTGGGTTTCTGGGTAGGGCTGTGGGGGAGGATGGGAATTTGAGGGGAGGGTGTTTTTATTGTATGAACTTTAATGTTTTAAATTGTTTTTATGAATTGTAAGCCGCCCTGAGCCTTGTGAGAAGGGTGGCATAAAATTAAATAAATAATGTACAGGGCCTGCAATACAGGGAACCCTAGCCATTGAAGGGATGTTCTGTTTAAAATGAACATCAAAAATTTATTACAGTAACATTTTCCTTTCTCTAATGGGTGAGTCAGTATGTCAGTTAAGCATTTCATGTTAAGAGGGGGCCCATGTAGTCATTTCACATTTTCTGGCTCTGGGTAACCTGAGGTGTCAACTAGTTGGCAAGCACTATTTTGACATGAGGTTTTTCAAATGGGATCAGCATCATGCCGTGTGTGTGTGTGTGTGTGTGTGTGTGTGTGTGCGCGCGCTACAAAACCTCTCTCACACTGTTTCCAGAACCAATGCAAGAGGCAGCTTCATAGGAACCATTTCCCTGTACTGGCTCCTTATAGCTTTCTGGGCACAGTTCAAGATGCTGGCTTTGAATTGACCTTTAAAGCCCTTAATGGTCTGAGCCCCACATCTCTGAAAGACTGTCTGTCCTTCCATGCCCCACTGCAGCCCCTGTGATCTGATGGGAGCACCTCCCTGTGGACCTTGTTCATACAACAGGGAGGTATTCTCAGTTGCTGCCCCATACTTTGGAATTCCCTTTCCCCAGAGGTTTGTTTTGTGTCTGGGCATTTTTTTGGAGGCAGTGTAAGACCTTTTTATTTGGAAAGGCATTTGGTGGGCGGGAATAGGGGATTGGGATGGTTTGCGGGGGGTTGGAGGGGTGATGGTGGGTGCATTTTGGGGAGGGTGTGATAGGGTTGCTGGGGAGGGGTTTTGTATTTTAATGTTTTTATGATTTGTAAGTTGCCCTGAGCCTTTGGGAAGGGTGGCATATACATTAAAAGAAATCAAAAGCCTTCCTGCAGGACACACTCCTGTGCTTTCTTCCTGGACAAAATAGATCCTGAGTGGATCAGCTACACAACTCCCTGACCCGGACAGGAAAGAGGCAGATGCCACCTTGTACAGTACATAATTCATCTCTCCAGCTTTGGCTAGATAACACGTGGTTACTAGGAAATGGATGAACAGTCGCTTCTCCTTCTATCTGTCTTGTCTCCCTGTCTGCCCTCTCCTTTCTAATGCACTTGCTGGAAAGCTGCCTGGTTCTCTGGGACTGATCCCAGAGGAAAGTTAATGGACTTAATCCAGCCATGACTGCAACTGATCAACAAGTATTTAATAATTGATGAGGTGAGGTCAGTGCTGAATGGGGACGGGGCAATGTAACTTTTCTAGTCTGGCTAGCATCTTTCCTGCAGAGCCCAGGCTGTGGTAGCCAAGTGAAGCCAGTTCTAAGTATAGCCTGCTCTAACAACAGCTACCAGCATGCATTGCTCCTTCTTACACTCCCAGAAACTACAGTTCTGTCTTGATCTGAAGAGGAGTGAACTGTGACCTGTAGTCTACATCTGATACACCTCTGCGAAGGGAAGTGCAGCAACCTCTTACATCTTTTTTACATGGATGCTGCGGAGGGCTGGGTGGATGGAGATGGCCAGAGATAGGTGGGTGAGCACACCCGGCGAACACCCAGTGGCACCGAGCCGGGTGACGTTTATATGGATGGCGCTGCAGGGGGTTGTGGGATGGAAGAGGAGGGGCTGACACATACCCAGCGGCCAAACACCCACCCCAGGAAACACCAAGCAAACACCCATGACAGTTACACAGCCGCCGATGTTGGAGGACCTCTGCTGACCGGGACCCAGACACCCAGGTGCCACGGACCCCCTCCAACCAGAAACCACCCACCCACAACCGCGAGCACAACCACACAGGGAAGGGCTACAAGGCCAGGGTGGCACAGTGGGTGGTGGGGTGGGAAGGGGCACAGGGGAGGGAGGCAGAGGCCCGATGCAGCAGGGGACCCCAACACACACACACACTGGCAGAGGCCCTGCACACACAATGCCAAGGAGCCGGGAACCAGACTCATGCAGGGATGCTGGCAGGACTGGAAGTCCACAGCACAGCTGGACTAGCAGGAAACATCGGGGGGGGAAGGGGGAGAGACCCAGACCACACTAACCAGCAGCAAACCTGCAGCAGGCATCCCCACACCAACAAGGGATCCGTGCGGCTGATGGGGGGGGGGGGCATCCCAAACGCAGGGAGGGGCAGGGCACCAGGACATCAGCCAAGGGGATGGACAGCCTAAGGGATCAGGGGAAAAGGGGTGGATTGAGACCGGGCCGGTGGGGGACAGAACGGAACCATGGCAGGCAGCTTACTGGCTACAAACACCCCAGGCCAGGGAAACCAGGGGGACACCCATAGGACACAACAGAGCAGCTGCACATATGCTGGGGGGGGCGTGGGATAACCAGTCCCTGCAAGTCAACAGTGCCACAACCACCATGGGGCGCCCACACAAGAGACCAGGCCACACGGAGAAACATGACACACAACCGGAGAAGGGGGCAAAGCAACTTTATTACAAGGGGGAAGGGCATGGAACACAGGAAAGGTCCAAGGGAGATGGGGAGGCAGCACAGAGAGCGGGTCCGTGGGGCAGGGCCCTGGTCTCAATAGGGACACCGGCCCCATACTCGGCTCCAGCAATCTGCCTGGGTGTGGTCCAGGCGGTGCACCCACTCCAGGAGGTGTGCAGCAGTAGCTGCACGACCTCTTCCTGCTCCCTTGTCCGCTCTGCAATCATCGCCTGCACTAAGGGATAGAGCGAAGGGGCCATCACGATGGAACAGTGGACCCCAACAACATGGAACCCCGACCAGACACCCGGGGAGAGGGCCCCGCACACATGCAGCACACTCACTGATCTCCGCATACAGGAGAGCCCCAGCGCAGAGATCCGAGGCCGCATGCTACAGCTGCCCAACCATCTGTGCCAGGTGGAGAACGGCCAGGAAGACAACCAGAGTAGCTAGAAAGGAGAGGGAGAAGGGAAGAGAGTGCACAGAAAGGGTGAGGGTCAGCAGGGGTCAGAATCACACAGCAAGCACAACCCAGTGGGCAGGGACACCCAAGCCAGCACCCCACCTGCTCACACCAAGGGGGAACACGGGTGGCCAACACCAGGCCCGTACACTGCCCACACTCATGGTCAGCTGCCCGTCCTGCCTGCCACCCATCTATCACCTCAAGTGCAAATGGTGGGAACCAACAGGGGAAGCCAGTAGTGGTGGAAGGTGGGGCAGCCCAGGTGGGGTGCCCAGCCAATGGGTATCCCCTGCCAGACAGGCCAGAACGTGAGTACAAAGGCCGCCAGGACAACACCAGCTGCTAGGGAGGGATTGGGGCCCGCAGCCTGCCCCCCTCCCGCCCACACATGCTGAGGGTACAACAGAAAGCACCGCCATGAGACATCACCAGCACACATGTTGCACACGCACGCCACGACCACCGAGCCAATCCAGCCAGGTGTACCACCTGGCTGGATTGGCTCGGTGGTCGTGGCGTGCGTGTGCAACATGTGTGCTGGTGATGTCTCATGGCGGTGCTTTCTGTTGTACCCTCAGCATGTACCCTCACCACACCTTCACAGGAAGAATCAGGGGGTAGGCCAGAGGAAGGGTGCCCGCACATGGAAGTAGGACACCAGGCAGCCTCTGGTAAATGAAGGACAGGGCTCACAACAGGATGCGGTGGGCCCACACCACCCACCAGGGCGAACCCACAATCCATCCTGGAGCCCACACAGGAATTCAGCACGCACCACTGTATGCCATCCAACAGTCCCAGTCATCCCAAGCAGGGACACCAGTGACCCCCATCACAGTAACCAACACACAAGGAGAGGGCGGCAGCCAGGGGAGGGGTGACTGGCGTCGCACAAGGACACGATGCACTCAAGGTGGTACAGGCAAAGGCACAGACTGTATTCATGATGGGGTGAAAGGGGGAAAATGGCCAAACAGAGGCCGGCGACGGGACAATTCAGGGCTCTTGTCCATTCCCCACAAGCAGCACACAGGTGCACCATTGCAGTCACTCCAAGAGGGAAGGAGGCGCTCGGTAATGGTACAGGGCGATGGGGGCTGGAGTGAAGAGATGCAGCGATGGGGTCCAGCTGACAGGCTACACAGTACCATGGTCCGTACTACACAGTACCAAGGGCCGGAGCAGGGGGCGAATGGTTGAGGCAGCCCACAGCACAGGCACGGCAACGGCAATGCGATGGAGAGGCCGTTCGGGTCTTCCTGCTCATGGAGAGGCCTGAGAATGCCCCTGGAACCGTTGCCTCGGGAGAAGCCCCTCCCAGGCGAAGAGAAGCCGCTCCCAGGTGAAGATGCCCCTGCAGTATCCCCAGGAACGCATATGCGCATCCACCATGAAACGGGGCAGGAGGTGGTTCCCCGTGGCAGCAGCAGCCTTCACAGTCTGTAGGTTAATCACCGATCGGAGGGTGCCAAGTTCACATGCCGTATGGGTCCCTGTCAGCAGAGGTCGTCCGACATCGGCGGGTAGCAGGCCCAGCTCCCCAAGAAGCGCCTGGCAGTCTGATCGTGGATGGGAGACACCACGGGCATGCAGTCGGATGCCAGTGTAGTCGGTAGCAACATGGGGACCCCCGGCCTGGAGGGCCAATCCATACTCCGGATGTGCAGCTACCAGGCAAACAGCTCTGATATCCGATGAGGGCCAGGGCACTGCAACAGTGGCTGGTTGGTCCTACAGTGTCACTGGGGGGAAGGGAACACACAGCCAGTCGCACCCCAAACACTCTGTTTACCCCTTGGTGCTGGCAGGTCTCCAAGAGCCTATAATGCCCATCAGGATAGTAGGTGGGCCCTATACGTCTCACAGATATGAGGCCCCTATCATCATTGGGCGCCAAGCACCAAGGTGAGTCTATGCCTCCTGGCTCTTGCTCCAGACACCACACGCAAACATGGGCGGGTGTGTGTGTGTGTGTGTGTCAGGTTAGATAGTAGTGCTTCAGTGAAGGGAAGGAGTCGGGTCCCAAGGGATGGGGGTAAGGGGATGAGGGCACAAAGCAGGAACAGGGAGCAGGGTACCCGGGCAGGGGAAGGGTTATCACACAAGCACTCACCAATCAGGAAGAGGCACACAAAGGGAGGAAACACGCAGGGAATTCAGGCTTATGAGACAAGACACAACTTCAGCAATGCAAAAGCAGGGGTCGAACACACGAATTCACACAAGAGGGCCAGCTTCTCCTCAGATTACCGGCGCTGGGTGCTTCCCGGCGCCGGTTCTTATGTAGAAGGCCCTGCCCCCTGGCGTGCCTGAAGTTGTGCGGAACGCAGCAGTGGTTTGGGTTCTGACCCCGTGCTCCACGAGGTCACAGGAGGCAGTGCCCTGTTGCCAATACCTGGGCCTGTTGCCTGGGGGACGGGAGATGCTGGAGGCGCCATGGCGGAACGCGCCGCGGGGGGCACATGCGTGGTTCGGGAAGGGGTCGTGCCGGGTCAGACCCTAGGCCACAGCCTGACACACAGAGGTTGTTGAAGAAGGGTAAAGCCAAGCTCCCCAGCATGCCTCCGGCAAGCCGGACCCCCCAATGCATGGTCCATCACCCACATGTACCGCGACAGATCAAAGCCATCTGCCACTGACAGGGGGTCGCCCATCAGCAGCTGGACATCACAACTCCACCACAGCATTCCCAAAAGCATGTTGGCACATGGCGACCACTCCTCCCCTGCACCAGCGGCGGCCTCAGGGCCTGTTCTGCACCCTGCCATGGCCGTTCCAAGGGCTGCACAGCAGCTTGCACTAGGATCCTATGGAGAGCGGTTGTGACTGGGCATTGCGTGAGATGCTGTGCAGCACTAGCTGGGCTGCTGCTGTACACAGCTGAAAGTGGGACACCGGCAAGGCCCTGTGAATCCCTGCCCCACGCATGTGGCGGGTGCATTCCAGCATTAGCGATGACAGATCAGCAAGGCCACAGCTGCCTCTAGCAGGGAGCTAACGAGCCCCTCCAAGCAGTGTATCTTGATGCAACACAGCTGCACAGTGCCGTGGCCTTAGGGGTGGATTAGGAAATCAAAGTGGCCTGGGAAAATATAGTCTTAGTGGCCCTGTGCCGGCGGCAAAGCCGCCGGCGGGCCGGAAACAGGCCAAGGGGGCGTGACTTGGGGGCGTGGCTTGGGGTGGGCAGAGTGCACCAGATTTGGGGCCTAGCAGAGCTGGGTCTCCAGACTCAGATCCTCAGCAGCCTGGCAGGGGTGAGTGGGAGGTTATGGGGGGATGGCAGGGGGGAGACTGCCACTGGTGGGGG
>QEPC01003705.1:872554-907784 GCA_003113815.1 Sphenodon punctatus
TGGTGGTCAGGGCTGCCTCGATGTTCCTGGCGGTGTGGGGGTTGTCCATGACTTGTGCCTGAAGCAGGGCCCACCTATACCCTGCTTCGGGACTCCTCCTGCCACTCCCCAAAGCTGCCTTCAGGTCCTGCCACCAGTGTGCTGTTACCGCCAGGTAGGCGTGCTGGGCGTTCCTGGTGGACCACAGGTCAGTGGTGAAGTGGACAGTAGCCCCCCCAGCCCCTGCTAGCTGCTCTCACCCACTCCTTCAAAGCCCTGTACAGGTCTGGCACCACATTCCGACTCAGGGTGGTGCAGGACGGCAGCTTAAACTGGGGAGCCAGGAACCCAATCAGCCGCTTGAAATCCACGTTGTCTACAATGGAGAAGGGCTGCCCATCCAGCGCAAACATGTCGCCCAACAGGCACCTGGCTTTCTCTTGAAAGCCACGCTGCCCTCCAGCTGCCAATGGCCTTGGCAGCTGCCCCCACCCCAGCTCCTCCATGGTTCTCTGACTCTGCTGGCGAGGTTCCTGCTGCTGTTCTTCCTCCCTAGCAGGAATAATGCTCCTGCTGCTAGAGGCAGCAGTTGGTGCTGGTGTAGGATGCTTGCTCGCTGAAGGAGGCAGGCGACTGGCTGCTGCAGTCGGGAACCCGCTGGCATCCACTTCCCCTGCCTTCCCGCTTAGCAGCAGAGCACTGTGGCATGATTTCAGGTGCCTCGCCAGGGCAGTTGTCCCAAGGTTGGCGAGCACCTGCCCACGCTTCACCACCTTATCGTGCACTGCACCTCCCTGGGATCATCCACCTGCAGCAGCTTGAAATGTGCCCAGACAGAGGATTTTCCCCCCCTTCCTGCCTTCTGGCCCACCCCAGGTGATGCACTGCTGCTGCCAGTGCTGCTGGGAGGGGCAAAACTTGGTGGTGACACAGCTCTGGGAGGAGGGACAGCCTGAGCCATCGCCTCAACTCCAGGCATCTCCTCTGCGGAACTAGTGTCTTCTTCTGTCTCACTGTCCTCAATCACTGTGATGTCCCATGATGGGGAGTACTGGGACCGTGAGGCTTGACTGCCCACCATGCTAGTGCCACTCTCCTCCCTGTGCCCCCTAGAGCTGCTGCTGCTACTCATCTCCCTGCTGCCGTTGCCTGGGGATCAGGCCCTGTCTCTAACAGCCAGGGTGGGATCCACCAGCCCTGGACTGCTGGGGATCACCTCAACAATAGGGGACATTGGTGGCCCTGGAGGAACAATCAAAGTACCTGCTCCTGCAGCAGCAGAGACAGCTGCAGCCTCATGTCCTACAGGCCTTCCAGTGCCACTGCTGCTGGGAGCCTCTGAACCCTGTCTCCCAAAATCATGCCTGTGAAGCTTGGGGCATGGTGATGGGCTCTGGCTGCTGCTTCTGCTTGCTGCCACTCCGCTGGCACGGCCCCAACCACCTCTGCCACATGCCCCATTGCCCACCTTACAGGCAGCAGACCGGTCTCTCCTACTTCCCTTCTCCATATCTTCCAACAAAAATGCCCATATAATTAATTCAATTTTTTCTAATATTTTCTAAACTAACTCTAACTATAGTATCATCAAATTTTATTAAGTGTAGCCAAGGCCATTGCTAGGAACTATAGTATTAACTATTCTAAAATCTATGTAAGTAAATATTATTTCTAAAGGCCTAGTCCTACAAACACACTCTAAAATATCAAAACTGAATAACTAACTACACACTAACACTATCTCTATATAACTAAGCTAACTCTCCTACAACTCTGTATCTATCTATAGTAACTATATCTAATATCTATCTATACAATATTACACATGGATGGAGGGGGGGAGACACAAAGAACACAGGGAGGGGTACAAAACTGAAATGAAACCTAAATCAATCTAATAATCCTACTCTAGATAAATCCAAAAACAGGGAAAGGGAATCAGGGATGGAATATATAGAGGGAGAGGGAAAGGATTCAATGGAGGGAGGAGGAAGAACACAGGGAGGGGTAAAACATAAAAATGCCTAACTCTATCTAATATAATCTAAATAAATGATAATATGGAGGTAAATGGGTTGGATTGGTGAAATAGGAGGAGGATGGCAATGGATTGGGGAGCTGGGAGGTATACAAACTGCTGGGAGAGGGAGCCTTCTGAAAACGCCTGCTGTCAGGAACAGTGACTAGCTCAGAAGGTATTGGAAGAGGGGAGGGCAATGAGTTTTGTTACTTGCTGGATGGTGATTGGGCAGGCTGGCTGCTACTCAAAGCCTCTCCACCCCTGATGCCTGTAAGTCTGCTCATCAGCTGACTCCCCCTCCCTGTCACGTTTTGCCTTCCAGTGACACATTTTTGCTGCCCGAACTCATCCGAACTGACTGACTGTTTGGTCGTTTCAGAGTTCTGTATCGGGTTTGGGTTGGTCGGTTTGGATTTGGTCATCAGAACTGGCCGAGTTTGGGCCAAACTCCAAATTTCCGAACCGCATTCGCACATCCCTAATATGTATATATATGGTGGAGATTTATATATGATACTTTTATGATTTGGACAGGTACTGAAGCAGAGTTGAAAGGATTTCATGAGTGGCTAAACGGGTGTCATAGAAACATTACATTTGATTTACATTATGACAAATATTTCAATTGATTTTCTGGATATTAAAGTCACTGTGGAAAAGGAGGGTTTTATTACTCTCAGATTGTAAGCCCTAGGGGCAGGGACCGTGTCTATTTTATTACTTTGTAAAGTGCCAGGTACACTGCTGGCGCTATATAAATGTTTGTTAATAATAATAATAATAATAATAACTTCAACCTGTGTTAAACCTACAGATAAAAACACTTACCTTCATTATGCCAGCTTTCATCCTTTACATCTTAGAAAGAACATTCCCCATGGTAAATTTTTATGGGCCAGAAGGAACTGTTGTTCTGAGTGGGGTACAGATCTGAGTCTGATAGGTTATATCAAGATTTTCTCAACAAGGGGTAATTTCAGGCGTAACTGGACCACGGTCAACCACAGTGAACCCGCTGTGGTGGTCATTTGTCCCGTTACATCTAAAAGATTCCCACCAGATGTTCACCACGGTGAATACCTGGTGGGAATCAAAATCACCACGCTTCTGGAGGTGAGGCCGGCCTCACCTCAGGAAGCGTGGTTAGATTGGCCACGTTCCGGGATGGGTCAAAAGTGACATCTGTACTGTTGTCTCATCCCATGTTGACCATGGCCCATACAGGATCGGGAACAGCGGCCGGATTGGCTGCTGTGCCCACCCGTCTCCTGGAGGGCGGGGGAGTGGGGGGAGGGGGGGCTGTGCAGCTGCACGTCGCTGTGCGCAATCCCGATCCCTGGTGAGAATCAAGGTGGCACTTCTAAAGGCTGGCTGGTCTGATTCCTGACCAGGATCCAAAATGGATCCCGGTCCGTGGTTCAGCGTGGCAAGCCTCCGGGCCTGTCACATCTGAAATTACCCAAGGTTACCCCAAAAGACATTTAGATTCAGCACAATTGAGGGTTTTGAGATTTTTGCATAGGGATCTTTTAGATAAACAACGGAACCGTTCTGTTACTGATAGGCTTGTTTGCTCTTTGACGTTTGGCCACTTATCTACCCAGATTCGCTCTATTATTCTGAAATATTGGAGGCTTATTTCACATATTCCATTTTGTGATTTGCCCCCTCTTTTCACTTACAAGCATACAAAAAATTTAAAGGAATATTTAGTGAGGGCTGATTTAAAAACTATAGTCTTACAAAGTGGCTATCAGAGTCTATGGGGCATCTTAAACGCGGCAGATGTACATATTGTAAATATACATAGAACATTAAATCGTTTGTCGGAAATGGAGAACCTATTACCTTAAGTCTTTTATCACTTGCAGTACACAAAGGATTATCTAAATGATCAAGTGCCCATGTGAAAAATTATATGTAGGTGAAACTATGAGGGAATTTAAATTAGGATTGGTGAACATTAAGTTGCCTTGGGAGACAGGTTCATTCAGCAAATTTGGTTTCTCATTATGTGGAAATGAATCATAGTTGCACTGATTTAACTTTTTGGACCATTGAAAAATTAGCTCACACTGATGATATCGAACAGAGGATTCTTCAGAGACACATTGTTTTTCCACCCCTCTCTTTTCCTCTTTCTCCTGTAGTTTTAAGTTTTGGTCCTGGGGAAAATTTGGACCGCATGTCACGATAACTTTGGTTCTCTTCTACCTGACTACTCCACTAGGAGAGAAACCCTTTTCTTACCAAATTGCAATAAAGTCTCAAGTCTCAGAGACTCAAATCTTTGTAACTTAGCTTTACTTAATAAGATGTAAAAGTACAAAACATCAGAAATACATGGTTTCAAAAGAGACTTAAAATATTAAGTACAAAAGAAGATAGTTCTTAGATTAAGAGAGAGAAGTGATTCTTTGCAAAGAATATATGTGGATCAGCCAGCAGCATCTTCGAGATGCTGCTCACTGAACAAAGACGTACAGCAAGAGTCCAGTTTATATAGAACTCTTGGAGGCAAAAGAATGTATGACCTAACAGAAGAATGTAAAATAGCATTCAACTGTACCAGTTCTATTTAGGTATGTAAGAGGTCTTAAATGTGCGGAGACTTCTAAAACAATCTTTACTACAGCAGATAACAAGCTAGGGCAAAAGGCATCAAAGATGATCTAAGCAGAAAACAACTTGGAGCACCTTACATACAGCTGATCTCAGCAGACTACATAATTCCACACCTGTTGGGACCGAGTCAATTAACAAAGAGAAATCCCAACACAAAGGAAGCAAATAATAATAACAAAATATTAATTAAGACAGAGCTTCCTAACTGGTTTGCTGCGGCACAGTGGTATGCCGTGACAGCCTCCCTGGTGTGCCATGAGAATGCGCGGGGCAGCTGGGGGTGGGCCCCACACAGCCAGCCCTGCCTCCTCCACTGTCACTGCTGCTGCCTCCACATAGACCCTGGGCTCCTCCTTGCCACCACTTCTTTTCTTCCTGCATTTTGGCCTCATGGACCCCAGACTCTTCCTCACCGCCACTGCTCCAGTTTCTGCTTTGATTTCTGGACCTGGGCTGCTTCTCCTCGCCTCGCTGCTGCTGCTCTTCCTGCTGCGAGGACCCACCGCTTGGGTCCTGGCCCAGCTCCTTCCTGCCGCCGCAGCTTCCTGCCATTGCAGGTCCCACCACCTGGGTCCCAGCCTGGTTTCTTCCTGCTGCTGCTCCTTCCCACTGCCACAGTTCCTGTCACCACTGCCTCTGCTGCCTTTGTCTTTGCCTGGGGTAGGTTTATTTATTTTATTTATTTATTTTCATTATTTGTATCCCACCTCTCCTGCTTAGGCAGCTTGAGGTGGCTTACAAACATTAAAATATGTAAAAATATACATAAAATGCATAAAATACATAAGGGAAGTGTAAGAATAAAAAAATTAAAAACTCCTCCTGCCCGCCCACCTCTCTCTCCAAAGGCCTGGCAGAACAGTCAGGTCTTGCACTATCAACAAAATGAGACCAGATCCAGGGTCACCCGGGTCTCCACCAGAAGGGAGTTTCACAGCCTGGGTGCTGCCACCGATAACGCCCTCTCCACTGTAGCCCCGCACCACGAAGCACCCTTCTGGGCATTAAGAAGGGTGCTCCCGGCAGACCACAGGGGTCAATCCAGGGCACGAGATAGGAGGGGCCCAGACCATATAGGGCTTTACAGGTAAGCACCAACACTTTGAATCGGGAGAAGAAGACTATCGGTAGCCAGTGCAGAGCTCAGAGCACTGGTGTAATGTGCTCACAGCAACTCGTCCCTGTAAGGAAACGGACCACTGCATTCTTCACCAGCTGCAGTCTCCGGACCAATCACCAAAGGTAGCCCCACGTAGAGCATGTTAATCTTGAGGTGATGAAGGCATGGATGACAGTGGCCAGGTCGGAGTCCGAGACATACAGCTGAAGCTGTTGCACCAGGTGTAATTGGCAGAGAGCACTCCTCGCCACAGCCTCAACCTGGAGATCCAGATGAAGCTGCAGATTGAGGAGTACCCCCAGACTCCGGACCTGGGAGACCAGTGGGGGATGAACCGCATCAATGTTGGGAGATGTCACACCCACCGCTCTCCCCACCAACATCACTTCCGGTTTGTCAGGATTTCGTTTGACAGCTCGCCCACATCCACTCCCCCACAGCTGTCAGACATCTGGTAAGCACCGAGACTGCCAGGTCTGGGTTGGATGAAAGAGAGGCAGAGCTGGGTGTCATCAGTGTACTGATGACACCACACCCCATACTGTCTCACAACCTCGCCGAGCAGCTGCATGTACACATTGAACAAAAGAGGAGACAGAATAGACCCTTGCAGAACTCCACACATGAGGTCCCGGGGAGAAGATGAACAATCCCTGATCACCACCTGCTGAGTTCTCCCAGACAGGAAGGAGTGGAACCATTCAAGAATGGTTCTGCCCACCCCGGCATAGTCCCACAGGTGAGTCACTAGCATCTCATGATCAACGGTATCAAATGCAGCCAACAGATCTAATAGGATTAGCAGGGTCGAACGACCCTGGTCCAGTTCCCAGTCATACCACCGCCTCTTTGAGGTAGTCCAGCACCCTGCCCTCATGCAGGGAGGTATTGATAACACCTGCCAGCAATGGCCCCAAAGTCTCCTGGCTGACCTTGACCAGTCAGAATGGACATGGATCTGTTCACAAAATGTAGCTCTAACAGCCCCCAGAACATCTGCTACAGCGGCGGGCATCTGACTGAAACAGATCCCACAAAACCAGACAAGATGGAACCTCCATAACCTCTGGTTCTTCTATTGTCATAAGCGCAGAGTCGAAGTCATGGTGAATCCAAGCAATTGTATTTGCAAAGTACTCAACAGACATGCCACAGTGGGCACTGGAAGACTCCAGTTCCAGGCAGAGGGAGTCTGGACTGACCAACCACCTCACCACCCAGAAAAGCCCCGCTAGATGAGACTTTGAAGACGCTATCAGGTTAGTGAAGAACTCCTTCTTCGCTGCCCTGACAGCCACGGCATAGGCCTGTAAACAAGCTCTATGCTGCAATCGATCAGCTTCAGCACAAGACCGGCACCACTGGTACTCCAATCACCGCCCTTCCTGCTTCAGCTTCCACAGGCCTTCTACAAACCATGGTGACCTGCAGTGCTGATGCTGAGGTAGCGGACGCCTAGGAGTTGTCTAGTCAATGGCCTCGTTCAGCAAAGTATTCCTCAAAACCACAAGATCATCGAGTGGACGGCCTTCAAGATCAGAGGGTAACTCCTCTAGAGCATTCTGGAACCTCTGATTCCATCAGTCTCCAGGGGTGAACCAACCAAACTGGTTCCACACCCTTCTGGGGGCAGACATGTGCTGGGAGACAGGCCTGCAGGAGGTAATGCTCTGTCCATGACAAGAGCTCTGCTGACACCTCCCCCACTAACAGATCCCCTGCTTCAAGGCCAGTACAGAAGATCAGGTCAAGGGTATGTCCTCCATTATGTGTTGGACCGATGACATGCCATGGCAGCCATGAACTCACGCTCCGCCCTGCCGAGACTGGCGTCAGTATGGATGTTGAAGTCTCCCAAGACTATTGTCTTTAGGGACCGCAACACCACCCCTGACACCAGCTCCATCAGTGTGTAGGTTCACGGTATACCAGCAGCACCCCCAAACTGTCTCCTACCAAATCAACCACAAGATGGAGACCCTCACAGCCTGCCATAACTGCACTGGATACCTCCTGATGGACCAAGAATCCCTAAAAATAATGGCTACACCCCACCCCACTCCAGTCCCTGGCTAATGCTGCACGGAGTACCCGGCTGGCACCAGGTCAGACAAAAAAGGCCCCAACTCCATGTCCAGCCTGGTCTCCATAATACACACGAGATCAGCTGCACAATCTAGGATCAACTTCCTGATCGTTGATGATTTATTAGCAACTCATCTCGCGTTAAGTAGCAACAGCTTCAAGCCAGGGGCCCTCTGATCATGAACAACCACACCCTCTGCCTGGGTGCTGTCTCTTATACACATCTAGATGTGTATAAGAGACAACACAGGGAGGGGTACAAAACTGAAATGAAACCTAAATCAATCTAATAATCCTACTCTAGATAAATCCAAAAACAGGGAAAGGGAATCAGGGATGG
The DNA here is from genome assembly GCA_003113815.1 of Sphenodon punctatus. Classification (NCBI taxonomy): domain Eukaryota; kingdom Metazoa; phylum Chordata; class Lepidosauria; order Sphenodontia; family Sphenodontidae; genus Sphenodon; species Sphenodon punctatus. Next base: position 880,724 of record QEPC01003705.1, read on the forward strand.
AATATATAGAGGGAGAGGGAAAGGATTCAATGGAGGGAGGAGGAAGAACACAGGGAGGGGTAAAACATAAAAATGCCTAACTCTATCTAATATAATCTAAATAAATGATAATATGGAGGTAAATGGGTTGGATTGGTGAAATAGGAGGAGGATGGCAATGGATTGGGGAGCTGGGAGGTATACAAACTGCTGGGAGAGGGAGCCTTCTGAAAACGCCTGCTGTCAGGAACAGTGACTAGCTCAGAAGGTATTGGAAGAGGGGAGGGCAATGAGTTTTGTTACTTGCTGGATGGTGATTGGGCAGGCTGGCTGCTACTCAAAGCCTCTCCACCCCTGATGCCTGTAAGTCTGCTCATCAGCTGACTCCCCCTCCCTGTCACGTTTTGCCTTCCAGTGACACATTTTTGCTGCCCGAACTCATCCGAACTGACTGACTGTTTGGTCGTTTCAGAGTTCTGTATCGGGTTTGGGTTGGTCGGTTTGGATTTGGTCATCAGAACTGGCCGAGTTTGGGCCAAACTCCAAATTTCCGAACCGCATTCGCACATCCCTAATATGTATATATATGGTGGAGATTTATATATGATACTTTTATGATTTGGACAGGTACTGAAGCAGAGTTGAAAGGATTTCATGAGTGGCTAAACGGGTGTCATAGAAACATTACATTTGATTTACATTATGACAAATATTTCAATTGATTTTCTGGATATTAAAGTCACTGTGGAAAAGGAGGGTTTTATTACTCTCAGATTGTAAGCCCTAGGGGCAGGGACCGTGTCTATTTTATTACTTTGTAAAGTGCCAGGTACACTGCTGGCGCTATATAAATGTTTGNACCCACCTCACAACCACAAACCCACCCAAATCAACCCACCCCTCACTTTAACCCACCCCAGTCCCCAACAGCCTGCAGACGACTGCTGCCTGCAGGCCAGACAGCCCTCTTTAAAGTCCTGGGGAGGGTAGTGGCAGGGATGCAAGCCCCAGCCCAGGTGGTGGTGAGTGGCAGCTCCCTCAAGAACACAGCTCCTTCTGTGCACTCTTACCCCTGCACACTCTGCATTTGTATTTGGGGGTGTGTGTGTTGGGGGCTTGCTATTTGGCTGGGCCCTGGGTAGGTTGCCCCTGCCTGCTCTGCATTTTTATTTGAGAGCGGTTGGGGGCTTGCTATTTGGTTGGGCCCTGCGTAGGTTGTCCCTGCACGCTCTGCATTTTTATTTGAGGTGGGGGTTAGGGACTTTGTATTTGGCTGGGCCCTGGGTAGGTTGCTGGGGCAGTGACTGGCTTGCGTTTGCTCCTGCCAGCTTTGCTTGCCATGTGTGCCGCCTACCACAGGTTGGCTCCGCCTACCGTTGACCACAAAAATGAAACAAATTTACAAGTGTGCCTCAGAGCACCAACCAAATTTACAAGTGTGCCACAGAATGGAAAAGGTTGAAAAGCACTGCATTAAAATATTACCCAGGTTTCATATGACTTCCCAGGATACACAACAAAATTGCCAATTTTAATTCTCAAATCAAGCTGAAAAAACTTTAGAAATCTATATTACTCACTTCCATGGATTAGTCAATAACTATAACAATTATTCATAAAGGTATGAAACCATTTCTTGTCAGATTATTCTAATCTAATAGCATTATGGAGTAGGCTGTGTGATTATGGCTGCATTTTGCTGCCCATTGCAAGTTACTGCATATGACTGTTTTTACATGGATGCCCCCCTCCCGCTCAGTGTTCTGGCGGGTGTACAGCGGGGTGGGGGGGCGTCCATGTAAATGGCCAGTGGAGGGGGATGGGTGTCTGCTTGGTGTTCGCCCGTGTGAACACTGAGCGGGATGTGCGTTCCAGCACAACACCCACCTACACCCATCTCCACCCACTTCCACCCATGGAGCCCTCCAGAAAACCAGAGGAGGCTCCGTGGGTGGAGGTGGGTGGGTGTCCATGTAAATGGACACCCACCCACCATAGCCAAACATCTATCCCCACACCCACCCACCTCCGTCCGTGTGAAAAGGGCCTATATTTCTACACAGGTATCCAAAATCCTCTGTTCGCATAGCAGTTCAATACTTTCTAAAAGTAAAACTGTCTTCACGCACAAAATTGATCCCATCTCTCAGTATTACATTATCTCATTATCTGTTACTTTTCCATAGCATTGGTGTCCACTTAGCAAGCACTTCATATATGAGACTAGTATTCAATAGAAGACCAAGTTAGGCTAGGTCTCAATCAATTAGGATTCCTTTGATTCTTTAATTTTGAATCATACCCAAAAATCAGGTGTACAAATTTTATCAACTGTCTTTCCTGGTCAGGTAATAGGAAAATGATCTTAAACAATTCTTTCTATGGTATCCTAACAAACTATATAGGCCCTTTTCACACAGACACTCGAACACTGATAAAATGGGTGTTACATTTTATTATACATGTTGCAGGGCACCCATAGAGCACATCTGTGGCCCTGCTACATGTATAATAAAATGTAACACCATTTTTATCAGTGTTAGTGTCTGTGTGAAAAGGGCCATAATCATAATATTTTTTGTCATAATACACACACACACAAAGAAAAAGAAACAAAAGAAAACATGGTACATAGGAAGATAAAATAATTCAATACAAGTTTGAAATTACATTTACAAATTCAAATCAATATCAAGTATAGTCATTAAGTATCACTCATAAACATGTCAAGTTCTTCATAGGCAGTTTCAGGAAAGTCTGGTAACATCGGCAAAGAGATGTCATCAGGAGAGTAACGGGCCATCCTGTAGAGAGGCTCCTTTCAGTCTCCTGGTACATCAGTCTTGATAGCCTGTAAAAATACTGTCTCCTTGATACAAATTTAACTGACTTGAATAATTATTTATTTATAAATATTTGTTAGCTGGCCCCTCAAGCCTACAGCATCTCAGGGTAGCTTACAGCATAAAAGCACACAATAAAATTCATTAAAACAATGTTTTAAAAATACAATTTCCCCCCCCCTTACCCCACTCTCCCCTCCAAAGACACCAACAGACCTGGGGCCAGACGGGCTTCCTCCAGGAGGGAATTCCAGAGCCTCGGCCCAACCACCAAGAATGCCCTCTCCATTGTGGCCCCCCGCTTTACATGGAGGACCTCCAAAAAGGCATCCCCGGTGGACCGCAGGGATCGCTCTGAGGCGTGGAGAGTGAGGAGGTACCCAAGGTATGATGGGCCCAGACCGTGTAGGGCTTTATACCTTCCTCCCCACCTTTCCCAATGCCTGCTAGTCGTTCCCATATACCCACTGTCTGCCCTCCTCTGCAGATTGCTGCAACCAACCTGATTGTAACCAAGCCAGGCACACGCACCTGAGACTTCGCATCCACTTGAATGTTTGTTGGTCTTCTCCCCTGACTCTCCCACTGTCCCCTCTCCCTGTCTCCCCCTCGTCTTTTAGATTGTAAGCCACAGGCAGGGACCGCATCTATTTCTATGTTCTGTACAGCACCAGGTCATACTACTGGCGCTATATAAATGTTTATAATAATAATCAACACTAACACCTTGAGTCGGGCTTGGTATGCTATAGGCAGCCAGTGCAGAGTATGGAGTACAGGTGTTATGTGGTCCCGCTTCCCATACCCATAAGGAGACAGGCCGCTGCATTCTGCACCAGTTGTAGCCTCCAAACCAGAAACAAGGGAAGCCCCACGTACTGCGCATTGCAGTAGTCTACCCTTGAGGTGATGAATGCATGAATGAGGGTAGCCAGGCCGGGCCTGGAAATGTATGGACACAGCCTCCGTACCAGATACAGCTGGTGGAAGATGGCCTTAGCCACCATCTCTACCTGCCGATCCAGCTGGAGCCCCGAGTCCAACACCACCCCCAGACTCCGAACCTGCTGGGCTACAGGAGGCCAGACCCCCCCTACCAGGGGAGCCAGCACCTCCCTCGCCCTACCCACCACCATCACCTCCGTCTTATCAGGATTGAGCTTCAGTCTGTTCTGCCGCATCCAATCCGCCACAGCCTCCAAACATTGGGAAAGTAATGAGACAGCAGGACCTGGGTCAGTTGAAAATGAGAGGTACAGCTGAGCTGAGTATTGTCAGCATATTGGTGACATCGCACCCCGAACCCCCTCATGATCTCCCCCAGGGACTGCATATATACATTAAATAGTGGAGACAAGATCGAACCCTGCGGAACGCCACAGGTCAAGGCCCAGGGGCTTGATGTTTCAGCCCCCAGCACCACCCGCTGGCTTCTCCCCGAGAGGAATGAGCGGAACCACCCTAGGACAGTCCCGTCCAGACCTCCCAGGTCTCGCAGCCATCTCAGCAGCAGCCCATGGTCCACGGTGTCAAACGCGGCCGAGAGATCTAGCAGGATCAAGAATGTTGAACATCCTGCGTCCATCTCCCGGCAGAGATCATCCACCAAGGCCATCTCCATACTATAGCTGGGGTGGAATCCAGATTGAAAAGGGTCCAGGAAACCAACGCTGTCCAAATGCGCCTGGAGCTGCAGTGCCACTTCCCGTTCAATAACCTTCTCTAAAAAGGGAAGATTAGAGATGGGTTGGTAGCTGGTGAGAGTGTCCACATCCAAAGATGGCTTCTCCAGCAGGGGGTGCACCACCGCCTCCTTGAGACTGGGTGACAATCTCCCCTGCCGAAGGGAGGCGTTCACTACCCTCGCCAGCACCGTCCCCAAGGTCCCCCTGGAAGCTTTCACCAAACAGGATGGGCACAGATCTAGTTCACAACTAGTGGCTCTAACAGACCCCAGGACATTCACCGCATCAGTCGGCATCACTTGCTGAAACTCATCCCAGAAAGATTGACCAGACAGTGCCTCCATAACCTCATGCCCCTCGCTTACTGCTTCCAATCAGGTGTCAAAGTTACTCTGGATCTGATAATAGAATTTATCAAAGGTTCTTTTCCTTTAGTAATCCAAATGTATAAACAGTATTGGACAAATTGTCAATGATAGGAAAAGTCCAATCCACTTTGAACTTAAATTGCGAGGAGGCTTGACATAAGCTATAAGATTTACTTTGTCTCCAATCTTCCAATTATTTTCTTTCTAAAATTTCTGGAAATAGGTATGATTTTCCCCAGTGACTTTTTCCAAATATCTAGCCACTAAAACATATAATTGCTGGAGATAGTCAATCAAATCCTTTGTGTATTGATTTTTACTTTAATCCTTTAAATATTTGTCTGGTTGTTATTCAGACAGCGTGTTCTGACATTGTCCTCTTAAAGTCCATAGAATGTAAGGTAACAATATATATCCCAGTTAGTACCACTGATATAGTATAATTCTCTTAACATTCCTATGATGGTTCTGTTAGTTGGTATCACACCACCTGTACTAGGAGTTCTGTAAGGAATATTTAAATTTTATAATAGGCTTCTGGCTAAAGCCAGACTGGAACCGGAATCCCCCTGTCACCTGGTCCAAGTACTGAACATTGAACCATTACGCCACACTGGTTCTCTTTTAAAAATAGATGTTATTGGAATTCAAACAAAGCCAAACAATTCTAGATAACTTCTATGATGATCTCTGATCAGAAGTGACTCGGGGAAGTAAACTCTGTCTGTCAAGAACTTGTTCTATCAGAACCTTAGCTGCAACCTTTTGCTGTGTTATTTTACAATGTAAAAACTTCCACTTAATTGGAAAACAAATTTATTACCACCAACAAAAATTGGTTTCCTCTTGCAGTTCTTGGCAGAGGATTTACAAACTCAATTTGTAGTACAGTCCAAGGTCTCTTAAATTCTTTAGGTCTCAAAAGAGCATTTTGTCTATATTAATTATTATTATTTATTATTATTATAAACATTTATATAGCACAGGCAATGTACCTGGTGCTTTACAAAAAACAAGATAGACACGGTCCCTGCCCGAGAGCTTACAATCTAAAGACAGGAGGAGGGGAGACAGGGAAGGGGGAACAGAGGGAGAGACAAGGGATGCAACATTCATGAGGATGCGAGAGCGCAGGTACACGTTCTTGGCTTGGTTACAGTAAATTGTGAGTTTACAGATAACAGGTGGGGGATAATCCTGGGTGGTGATTATTAGCAGGAGTTAGGAAGGGCAGAGAAGAAGAGGTGGGTTTTGAGGAGGGACTTGAAGGTGTGGAGGATGGAGGCAAGGGGGACGAGGGCAGGGAGGGAGGGAGTTCCAGGCATGCGGGGCAGCAAGGGAGAAGGGACGAAGGCAGTTGGAGGAGCAGGGGAGGCGTGGGAGGGTGAGGGAGGGAATAGAAAAGAGTGGAGTGATCAAACAAGGGTTCGGAGGGAGATCAGGGCAGAGAGGTAGGGGGGAGCAAGGTTGTGAAGGGCTTTGTAGGTGAAGACAAGGAGCTTGTACAGAATACACTCAGGAAGAGGGAGCCAGTGGAGAGAGGAGAGGCTGCACATGGTCAAAGCCATGGACTAGGTGGATGATCCTGGCTGCAGAGGTTTGAACAGAGATGAGGGAAGAAAGGTGAGAGCGGGGAAGGCCAGCAAGGAGGAGGTTACAATAGTCGAGGCGTGAGATGACTAGGGCGTGAATGAGAGTTTGGGCAGAGGAGACAGACAGAAAAGGGCAGAACTTAGCAATGTTGTGGAGGGAGAAGCAGCAGGATTTGGCAACAGAGTCAATGTAGGGTTTGAAGGTACGGTGCGAGTCAAAGATGAAGCCCAAGCTATGGGCATGGGGAATGGAGGATGGAGACCCTGTCAATGGTAATTGAGAGGGGAGAGGAAGGATTGGGAGGGAAGATAAGGAGTTCAGTTTTTGCTGTGTTCAGTTTGAGTTGGCGTTGAGACATCCAGGCGGAGATATCAGAGAGACAGTTGGTGAGATGAGCTTGAACAGAGAGGGAGAGGGAAGGAGTGGAAAGAGTTGAGTGTCATCAGCGTATAGGTGGTATTGGAACCCATGGGAGGCAATGAGTTTGCCTAGGGATAGGGTGTAGATAGAGAAGAGGAGAGGGTCAAGGACAGAGCCTTGGAGAACACCGACCAAGAGGGGTAGGGAGGAGGAGGAGATACATTGAAGGAGTGGTCAGAAAGGTAGGAGGGAGAACCAGTCAAGAACAGAGTCCCGGAATCCAAGGGAGTGAAGGCCACTCACTGCTGCCTGAATCACAACCGTGTTGAAGGCAGCAGAGAGATCAAGGAGGACAAGTATGGAGTAAAGGCCATTGAATTTAGCTATAAGAAGATCGTTGGTGATCTTAGCAAAAGCGGTTTCAGTGGAGTGAAGGGGGCAGAAGCCAGATTGGAGGGGGTCAAGGGAGGAGTTGGCAGAGAAGCAGTTGAGGCAATGGGAGTAAACAACCCATTCAAGGAGCTTGGAAGCAAAAGGGAGGAGCAAGACAGGATGGTAATTAGAGGGTTCAGAGTGATCCAGAGTGGACTTTCTGAGGGGGAGACAGTGGTGTGTTTAAAGGCAGAGGGGAAGGAGCTGGTAGAGAGGGAGAGGTTGATGATGTGCAGGAAGGGAGGGGTGATGGTAGAAACCACAGAGGTCAGGAGGTGGGAAGGAATGGGGTCCAGGGGGCAAGTGGAGGGGTTGGAGGAGGAGAGCAGGGAGGAGATTTGGGAGGCGGGAGGGAAGGAGGACAGGAGAGAGGTGGGGGGAGTAGGGGGAGAGGACTTGGAAGCAATTTCCAGGTGGATCTTGTTGATCTTAGAGGTGAAAAAGAGAGCAAGATCCTGAGTGGAGAGAGAAGAGGACAGGGGGGTTTAAGAAAGGAGTCAAAGGTGGAAAAGAGGTGGCGAGGGTCCCAGGAACAGGACTCAATGTGGGAGGCATAGTACTGCTGTCTAGCGAGAGAGATAGCAGAATTGAGCGATGAGAGCCAGAATTTGAAGTGGAGGAAGTCAGCATGATAGTGGGATTTGCGCCAGAGGCGTTTGGCAGCCCAGGTGCAGGAGCGGAGATGGCGAATGGTGGGGGTGAGCCAAGGGCGAGAGTTACAGGAGCCAGCCCGATGGGAGGAGAGGGAGACAAAGGAGTCAAGGGTGGAGGCAAGAGAGGAGTTGAAGGTGGAGATGGCAGAATCGGGGGAAAAGGAGAACACTGAGGGGAGAAGAGAAGAGAGGGAGGAGGCAAAGTCCTGGGGCACAATGGTCTGCAGATCGTGGAATGGACAGGGAGATGGGGAAGAGGGGGAGCAGTGGAAGAGGTTGAAGGAGTTAAGGAAATGGTCAGATATGGGATGGGGCTCGAAGGAGAGATCGGAGACAGAACAGTTCCTAGAGAACACGAGATCAAGAGAGTGACCATCAGTGTGGGTGGGGGAGCTAGTCCAGAGGTGGAGATTAAAGGAGGAGTCTAAGGAGAGGAAGCGAGCGATGCAAGGTTGAGAGGGTGCATGAACGTGAATATTGAAGTCGCCAAGGATGAGTGTGGGGATGTCATCAGAGGAATAAGGTGAGCCAGCACTCAAACTCAGAGAGACAGGAGGAGAGGGAACCAGGTGTGTGTGTGTGTGCGTAGATAACAGCAACATGGAGGTGGAGAGGGGAGTAGAGATGGACAGAGTGAGCCGCAAAGGAGGGGAAGGAGAGAGAGGGGGGAGGGGTTGAAACTGGCAGGAAGAGGTGAGGAGGAGGCCTACGCCACCACCCCAGCCTTCCAAGTGGGGCTGGTGGAAGAAGGAGAGACCTCCGAAGGAGAGGGTGGCAGGGGTGACAGTTGGTGGGGGAGATCCAGGTTTCAGTAAGGATGAGAAGGTGAAGGGAGCGAGAGTAGAAAAGATCATGGCTATAGAGGGCTTTATTAGCAGAGGAGCAACAGTTCCAGAGGGAACAGGAGACTGGGAGTTGATCAGGGGGGAGACAGGGAATGGGGATAAGATTAAGGGAAGGGGGGCAATGGGATTGGCAGGGGATGGGCAGAGGGAAAGCGGGGGGGAGGAGGAGGAGGTGTGGGGACATTGGGGAGAAATGACAGACTTAGGCCGCTTTTAGACGTGCAGCTGGGATCAGGCGCGGGAGCGGCGAAACAGCCACGGCGCTGTTTTAGACGAACCGGAAGCAGAAGTTGTGCGCGTGATCTGGGGCCGTGCATTCTTTGCCAACCACGATCTAACCACCCTGATCTCTCTGGGGTGACATACGCGGCCGGAAAAGAATGCACGGCACCGGATCACACGCACAACTTCCGCTTTCGGTTCGTCTAAAACAGCGCCGCGGCTGTTCCGCCGCTCCCGCGCCTGATCCAGCTGCACGTCTAAAAGCGGCCTTAGTGGGAGGCCAGAGCAAGAGGGGAGATAAGTAGAGGGAGGAGCAGGTGAGAAGGAAGGAGGAGAGGGGGTGAGAGATAAGGACAGGCATCTTAGTGGTTTGGTTACACCAAGGACAACTGGAATTGTTTGGTACACATCTAAAAACACCTTTTATAATCTCAACTTGTGTTTTCATGTCTGGCCACCATACCAGGTGTGGTAAAGTCTTTTCACTCTCTTGATGCCCTCCAGTAGGCCAGTTGTGAGCAGCTGTAATCCATTTATTCTTCAGTTCCCTGGAATATTCTTTGCTATATTGATATCAGATCCAAAGGCAATAATTGCTGTCTAGATCCGGTATCTACTGCAACTATAGATATCATGTTTCAGTGTAAAAGTCCAATTTATTCTTTGTTTAGCAGCACCCAGTTCAAACGATTCATTAGCCTTTTCATTTCCAATCGAAAAAGGTCAGATTTACAATGAGCTTTGACCTTTTTACAAACACTGGTTTGAATATGTTTTAATATATTTCATCAGGTCTGCATATTTAATTGGAGTTCCCTCAGTAGAGGTGAAATCATTGTATTGCCAAAAAGGTAGAAATTCAGTGAGTGAAAGGCATACCCAGTTAGAGTCTGAAGATCCTTAGTTTTAGGAACAGGCCAAATTAGATTTAGGTTTACGTAAGACAAAAGGTTTCAATCTTAATTCTATTCAATTTACCACCTTCAAATTGTGAGCAACAAAAAGAAAGATATATCTTTTAATAACTGGTATCAGTAATTCTTTGTATGGATGTTTCTCAAAGAATGACAAAACAGTTAAAGAATCCGTGATTTCCTTCACCTGAAGAATAATATCTATACTAGTAAGTAAAATACAAATATATAATATCATATGAAAAAATACATATACCTCAATAAGAGAGAGAAAATAGTAGTATTTCCTCAATGATTACAGAGACTTAGGGTATTTTCAGACGTAATGAGATCACGGTCAACCACGGTGGATTCCCACTGGGTGAGAAAGGTCTCGTCATGTCTGAAGGGGGAACAGAAGGTCCCCCCGAGATGTTCACCCCGTCAATCATGGTGGGGAATCACATTCGCCATGCGATCGGCGGAACCAGCGCGGCCGGCCCCGATTGCGTGGTGAACGTGATTCCCCACCGTGATGAAGGGGCCTGTCCTGTCTGGACAGCTACCACGGCCCGGAATCCGCGGCGGGATTCCGGGTCATGGCCAATTCGGGCAGGCGCTGTGGCCGCATTGGCCACGGTGCCCGCCCGTCTCCCCAGAGGGTGGGCAGCAAGGAAGCTGAGCCCCCTCCCCCTCCCCGATTCCCCGGCGTGGAATCCCAGCGGTAATTCCGTGCCAGGGCGACTAGCGCCCTCGTCACGTCTGAAATCACCCTTAGTTTTCTTAATCTTACTTTACTTCAAGAAGTTAAAATAAAATACAAGTTGAACTGAAAAAAAAACTTAACAAAATAATACATCTGGATTCAGATCTATCTTGAGTAAAATTCAAATATATATGCTAAAATAATAAGGAATATAAATATCTTCAGAACATGCACTACATTCACTGACAGGGACACATTAAATATCCATAACTTACGTTATTTGTCCAGGAAATTAATAATCTGAAGTATCTCCCCCATTCTAAAGAGGCGGTATTAGCGTCCTCCACACTATATAAAATGTAGACACCTCCTCTCAAAGGAAGGCTCGGAATGTCATTACCAGCCTCACAGACCAGCTGTGACCAGACAGACATTCCATTGTCAGACCAGCAGAGAAAGAAGCAAACTTGCTCGTGAAGTAACAAGTTGCTGTGAAGAGATAAAAACTAGTCCAGAGAATAATACGCTCCCTGAAGCCAGCAAGGAAGCATCGAAGAGAAAGAAGCAGCTTCCTGCAACAATTTCCCAAGTCTCATCAGAGAAATATAAAATAGAAAACCACCTAGACCCAGCTAGTTGGGTCAAAAGATCTGACACAGCAGACCTTAATGAGGCCAAAGTCTGAGTGAAGAACCCAGTTCTCAGAGAAATAATACAAAGACACCTAGACTTGGCTAGTCTGGGGCAGAGATTTCACACAGCAGATCTCAAATGAGACCAAAGAATGGGAGACACCCAGGGGAACCATAGGGTCGTCAGATAAGGCAAAATTATACAGTTTGTCTGCACGTTAGCAGCAAAAAGAGTATCTGAAATCAGAAACCGAGAACTCACTCCCATGGAGCTCAGACGCTAGCTTAGTGTGGAAGATACTTAAGAAGGAGACTACGAAATCTGACTGTACAGTGTAAAGTGCCAAAACAGGTCCTTAATGAAGGATCTTCGTCCGGAGTTTTTACTCTGTATCCAACCAAATATGTCCCATATGCAAAGGGGATACTGGCATCAATTCATTCTACACCACAAAACAAACCTCGTCAGGCAAGAAATCTTGCCAAAAGTGAGTGGTGAGATCAGTGCCCTTGAGCTCAAAGTAGATAGCCGAGTAACCGCAATATAAAGGGAATGTTCCCAAATACAAAATGTAGGCAAAGAATAAAGCAAAAGAGAAGTAGCCCTCAAATGCATGTGCACACAGAAGTTAAATTCCTTTTTCTTTCAAAAGGCACAAGTCTGAACAAATAACAAAGAGACCAAAAGGTAAATTCACCGAGATAATCAGCAATCCATGATCAACAGAAACTTTGCAGCAGCCTAAGTAGAAGAGAAACACAAAGCACACATCTCCACCAATCTGTAGCTTTAGGTTCTGGTCCTGGGGAAAGTTTGGACCAAATGTCAGGATCTTATTACTTTGCTTCTCTTGTATCTGACTGCTCCACTAGGAGAGAAACCCTTTTCTTACCAAATTGCAATAAAGTCAGACACTCAAATCTTTGTTACTTAGCTTTACTTAATAACATAAGTACATAACAACAGAAATACAGGGTTTCAAAAGAGACTTAAAATATTAAGTACAAAAGAAGATAGTTCTTAGAGAAGTGATTCTTTGCAAAGAATATATGTGGATCAGCCAGCAGCATCTTTGAGTTGCTGCTCACTGAACAAAGATGTAGAGCAAGAGTCCAGTTTATATCAAACTCTTGGCGGCAAAAGAATGTGTGACCTAACACAAGAATGTAAAATAGCATTCAACTGTAACAGTTCTATGTCAGGATGTAAGAGGTCTTAAATGTGCTGAGACTTCTAAAACAATCTTCACTACAGCAGTTAACAAACTAGGGCAAAAGGCATCAAAGATGATCTAAGCAGAAAACAACTCTGAGCGCTTTACATACAGCTGATCTCAGCAGACTACTCTCCTCCACCTCTTTTCTTCTCTCAATTTTTTTGGCCCTTTTTACACAGATGCCCCCCCTCGCCCACGTGTGCGGCTGCATGGGTGGTGGTGGTGGGCGTTCATCTGACCACTGCGGCGGGTGGGTGGGGGTGCATGTGCACTCCTGCACTCCCCCCACCATCCCCCACACCCGGAGGCATTGGAGAAAATGGAGGTGCCTCCATGCATGAAGAGGGGTGGAGTTGGGTGGGTGTCCGTCTGACGGGCTGCCCATGTGCTACACACCCACTGCAATGTCTTTTTGTCTTCCCTGCTCTTTTTCTCTCTTGTCCCCCCTTGAAGGGGCGAAGCCCTTCCTTTCTTTTTTTGCTTTCCCCTTTTCTTTTCTCTTCCCTTTGCTTCCCCTTGTCTCTTTTTTCCTTTCACCCTTTCCCTCTTCTGTTCCTTCCTGTTTTTCTTCTTTCTTTTCCCCTCCTTTTCCTTTCCCCCTTCTCTTTCTTTCCTTTTTTCTTCCCTGTTTTTTCTTTTTTGGCAACCAGTTGTTTTCTTTTTCTTTTTATGCAGATCCTTGATGCTACTGCTGGATGGTCTGGTATATGGCTTTTTTAGATGTTGTTTCTAGGTTTGACACCAAATATGTCACCAAATATGGTCAGATGTTTCTTGGATAAGAAGGTGTAACCTTTGAGCTTTTTTCTATATTTGAGTGTGCTAAGTGATGTGTGTATGTATGTGTGTGTGTGTGTGTGTGTGTGTGTGTGTATATATATATATATATATATATATATAAAATTTTAAATGACACAAAATGTATTTAAAGAAATATTGTTTAAATGTTAGTTTATTATTTGATCATACAGTGGAAGTCATTCACTCTGTCCTGAGGAAGACGCTGAGTCAAAACATGTTGGACTACAGAATCGTCTAAAGAAATGATCATTTTGAATCTTCTATTTTCATCTTGATATTGACAATATATGGACTGAACTGTAATTGGTTGTTCCCTTTATTTACTATTGGGGTCAATTGTTTTTCAATTGCTTTCTCAGTAAATATATGCGTTATGGTACCCCGTAATAGTTTGTTGTTTGGTATGTCCTAAAACAGCTAATATAATGTCCCAATCATTTACTGTTTGGATATTTGGAACTGTCAGGATGTCCGAGCCACTTTGGCCAGCGGAGACCCCTTTGTAGTGCAACATGGTGGATGGGAACATGCGTGCCCAAGGGTATTGCTGCAGTATGTTTGCATGGGGTTTCCTGTACGGGCTCCTCATTATCACTGAGTCAGCTTCAGAACCCCACTCTGAGATGTTTGCTCCCATCCATCTGCCCTATTGTTGTGTGAGACTTGGTCTACTTCATGGGCCCTGATGCTTCTCTCAGATCATAGCTTATTGAGCTGCCTGTGTGTGACCTGTTTGTGGCACGTGCATTGTTTCACCTGCCCCTGCATCCGTGATCTCCCTTTGAGCTGAGCCCTGTGAACTGCCTGCATTTGTCCTGGACTCTGCTGTGTGGGGACTGGACTGGATTCCCTGCCAGGCAGGGTGTCTTGAATGGGTGATCCACCTGCCTTTGCATTGTTCACCTTTAGCAACAAATGCCCACATTGCATTAATCTGCCGCCTATGTTGGTTTTTCCTTGTCCTGTGGCTTCATATGTGCTGTCTCCCTGTGCCCTGTCTCTCGCAGCTTACCTGTGTGAGCCTTCCCCTGTCCCTCCTCCCCCACCAAGTCTGTTCAGATATGGGCAGTGATGGCAGCTATGGCTTCATTTGCCCTCAGTCATGCTGTGGGGCATGGTTTTCCTCCAATCGGTGTAGCGGCTGCCCATTTGAATGGTGATCGTGTTCTCTGAGTTGAGGGCTGGATGAGTCGGGACCAGGTTCATGGGTGCCGTGAACCTACCATGACCTGCCTGGCCAGCACCCATTTACATCCCAGCCACTCACCGCCTGGTGCATGGGTCCCTCCACCCATCTCCACTGACCTGCCCCTCACCTGTGCCCATTTAAAAATAGCCAGAGACAAGGCAAAACATGAGGGTGTAAGAGAAGACAAAGCATAAGAGCAGGCAGTGCTTTCCCCTTTCCAGTGCACTAGAAGGAGGGAAGCGGCATGCACCCAGACTTCACAAGTGACCGTGAGCCTGCCCTGCAACAGCCCAGGGAACCCCCTGTCACTTGGGGAAAGGACTCTCCCCAACCAGCTGTTTGGTGACTGACTACACGCACCAAACAACCAATGGCGGGGGTGGGGGGGGAACAGAAGCATCTCCCATCAGCTGTTTGGCAGCTGACTGCCCATACCAAACAGCCAATTGGGGAAGGGGGTGAGAGGAGCTCCCCCATCAGCTGTTTGGCAGCAGCTCTTCCCGAGGCCCCCTGCTGTCATGTGCCACATTGACCTAGGAGTTCTGTCTTGTGTGGACAGTTCCTCAGGCTGCCCTGGGGCATGGAGGGACCTGTGCCAGCAGCCCCTGCCCATACCCAGGTTAAGGGTTGAGGGCTGCACACCTGAATAGCCCTCGCCACCAACCTGAGAAGTGGCAGCTGTAGGGTGAACGGCTTGGGTCAGCCCAGGGAAGTGTCTCACCACCCTCCGGTGTGTTTTTACCCACAATGGTAGGAAACGTTGCCATCTACTGACATTCTATGGGTACTGCAGTGCTGGCCTTACTGACATTATGAGTGGAATTTCATCATCATCTTTTTTTTTTAATTGCAGGTACTATCTTTCGCCATGACCCAAAGCTCATATACAAAAGGAAAATTTCTGCACATATACAAATATTAAAATACAATAAACATTAATAAAAAGTAAATGAATAAATTTAAAACATAATACGGAAATTGGATATTAACGTGACTTAAACACAATTACAAATGACACGTATATTACAGTATCCAAAATACCAATTGTAAAATTTAAAACAAACAAAAGGGATAGATACCAATCATAAGAGTAAATTGCACCCATCCATCCTTATCCTTACTTAATATTTTTGTTAGCCACCCGGGCTTTAACAATCTTAACTACATAAAGGGCACTACAAAATGATACAAAACAAATAAAATATCAAAACACACCACAAGAGTGACAAGCAAAAGGAAAGTGAGCTTCAATGCCCACGAGTTTAACCAAGTTTAAGTAACAAAACCCGAAGGCAGAAAATTGCTACTGCTCTGGAATGAGGACCACCTGCATCCAGAAGTAAATGCAACGTAGGTTTTTCACTTAGCCCCGAGTAATGATTACCCATATTTGGAATGATATACTTTTCCCTAAGCTGTGAGTAAGCAGGGCAGTGCAGAATAATATGCGAGGCTGTCTCTGGAAGATCCTTATCATAGAAGACACACACTCTCTCATTATGAGAAATATTCTTATATCTGCCTGATACCATCTCTGAGGGGAATACATTGAATCTCATTAATGAAAAAGCCCTCCTAAGCGGCCATGCCAGCCAATTCAAAAGATAATCCGCAGGAGCTTTTTTAATACAATAATCTGGCACACTCCGGGAGGATGTGCGGGCTGTAGATTCTAATTGTAGACTCTGATCACTAATTCTTTGGGAAATCAAACGGGCTGCCCCCCTCCCTCCCAATGGGAGCAAAATGTCCCTAGTCAGGCCAAGTTTGGCTACCTCCAATTCCGCCCTGCTACCCCGCCAGTCCTTTATGTGCTTATCGTGGGCGTAGGCCAAGAGCAAATTGGAGGATGTTGGAAACAATTCCACCTTTAGCCAAAATTTCAAAATACTAATCAAGGCTAGAGACCGAACTGGAACCAAGCCCAATTTGGCCCTAAAACTCGTTTGGGGGACTGATTTAGGAACTCCCAGGATTGATCGCATAAATAAGTTCTGTAAAGGTTCAAGCTTCTCCAAAACTGATAAGCCCCACACAGCAAGAGTGGAATTTAAAATGGCAAGTTAAATTATCATGACACTGACCACAGTCAAACACTCACAAACATGTACACCCTACATATTTATGCATGGACACGTGCACACCATGTACATGAAAGACAAGTGTGTGAATGCCACATAGACACAGGTAAAAACTTGCATGTACACAAGCACACATGAACTTCTGCACATGCATGAATGCACACAGTTCTCACACATGCACCCTCCCATCTCCCAGGTACACTCACATGTGAGCGGACACTTGTGGTGCACCAAGCCCTTTTGTTATCAGGGAGCTACACACCTTTCTCAGGGTCCAAAGTAAGGATCATAGAAGGAGGTGAGAGGAATATAACAATTGATTATTCACCTGGCTGAAAGATGTAATCAGGTGAGTCACCCATCACTACCAGAGTCTGCTATGACCCGAGGAGGAAGGACTCTGAACCACACCAACCAACACTTGAAGCAGCCAAGTTTGGGCATTCAGGTAAGGATAAATCAGAAATAAACACAAAAGGTCTTTTTCTGCTTCTGTATTTGAAACGTAAGTACTGCCTTTCAGTCGGAGTATGTGTTAGAGTGGTTTGTGCCTCTCAATTTCCACATCTAATTTGATGGTTTTTTAATTGTTGATCTAGTCGGCTGAGCAGCTTTCAAGATTCATGGTATGTTGTGCTGTTCAGGGAGGAGTTTAATCCCAACAATGGTGATCTATAGGGTTGTGTTTTGATTTAGATTTGCTTTGACCCTTGAGTGCTTTGTGATTTGGGGACGTCACCTGCTTACATGGACAGCTGAAGGTGGAACTGCACCCCAGGGAGCTAAACCCTCATGTTGAGTGAATGACACTACCAAGCAGGATCCCCCTGTCTTGAATGGGGTGGGCGTGTGGGACTTCCTGCCTGGTGCTCACGGATACCAGGGTCATTTACTGTTTGTTTGTTTTAGGGTTGTCACCTGTGCACATGTGCAAGCACAAACAAATACACACATAGAATCTGAGGACTGCACCTCCTTACACACACACAGGAGACTGTACACACAGGCTGCATCCCTGCATTCCCTCCCACTCCCCGCTTGCTTGCCAACTGTAGCAGCTTCCAGATTTTCCCCTGTAAAAAGGTCTCAAAATTTTGAGAGGCAAAACCCCAACAAAAACTGATACTGAAACAAAAACAGATCTCAGAAATACAAAATGTACCCCCTTGCACGCTCCTAGTTTTCACAGTGCTCAGTTAGGGGTGTGTGTGGCCATATCGGAAAAGGGTGGTTTCCAAATGCATCTTTGCCCAAAGGGTTTGGAAGGAATGGGGTGAGGTGGGGCCAGAGAGGAGCTAGGGGATGAAAATGCCCCCTCTTGCACTTGTTAGGGGCAAAATTCTCTATTTGACCCAAGTTCTCAGGATATTTAAATTATTAGGGGCAAAAGTCTCTATTTCACCCAAGTTTTAAATTGACAGCCTTAATGGCTATTTTCAGATGTTACGAGATCACAGTCAACCACAGTAAACCCCACACACACCCGTGGTAGGGCCAAAGGGCCCTGAACATCTGTTTGGCAGACGCCAAATGTTCACCACAGACAATACCCAGCAGGGGACAAAATTAACCACCGTTCTGGAACTCCAGCCTGGGTCATTTCCGAAAGCGTGGTCAAAGTAATTCCCACCAGGAAACAACAAAAAGTAACATCTGAACAGTAACCACCTGCCGGAATCAAGCAAAATGATTCCCAGCCGGGGGCAAAGCACGCAGCGTCACTGCTAGGCAATGAGCAACAACACAGGCCACAGAGGGAGATTTAAAGGGCACACAGCAGCAGGGGGACGTGGCGGGATGGAGCAAGGTGGAAGGGAGAGGAGAGCAGATGGCGAGAGAGCAAGGCAGGAGGAGGAGGTGCAGGCAGAGGAGGAGGTTGTGCTGCACATGGAGGCGGGGGGTAGAGGAGAGCAACAGCAGCAGCCGGGACAGGCCGCCCCAGAGATGACAACCGGCCCAGGGGACGAGGCACCCTGGAAATGGGTAAGGAGACCGAAGGGGGGGGCAGCGGCACAGGGGCACCAAGGGGGGGGGGGAGGCTGGCAGGTGGGGGACAGGGGGAGGGCCTCAGGGATGAGGCAACCTGGCAACCAACCACCCCCACCCCCACAGACATGGAAATGGGCCCAGGAGCCTGAGCCCCCGGAGGAGACGGGCGGAGGGCAGGCGGAGGAGGAGGGGGACCGGGATCAGGAGGGTCCATGTGGGAGATGGCTGTACCACCGAGGGGGGCAATGGGGGCACAGGAAAACCTAGGACCTCATTAGGATCTGGGGGACCCTGGAGCACCAGCTGGAGCTAGCCGTGAACCAGAGGAACGAGCACGTCTACCTGGAGATCATGCGGTACATGGAGGCAGCGGGGCACCACAGGACCGTGGCCCAGTGCAGATCAAAGGTGAAGGAGCTCAAGGAGATGGGGTACAAGGCCATCAGGGA
Organism: Sphenodon punctatus; assembly: GCA_003113815.1. Lineage (NCBI taxonomy): Eukaryota > Metazoa > Chordata > Lepidosauria > Sphenodontia > Sphenodontidae > Sphenodon > Sphenodon punctatus. Next base: position 899,661 of record QEPC01003705.1, read on the forward strand.
CAACAATCGGTGGTCCAGCCATGGAGCCCGGACCGCCCCCTACTATGATGCCCTGGACTGCATCCTTCACATGAAGGGGTCCATTGTTGCCCCACGCCTTGTGGGGCGTGCCATGGTCCAGGGCAGGGAATGGGCTGAGGTATCCCCTCCCCTTGCCGCCTCCCTAGAAGGCACTGGCTCCAGGGGCCCCGCCCCCCAAGAGGAATGCCCTGGCTCCAGGGGCCCCGCCCCCCAAGAGGAATGCCCTGGGACCTCAGGGACCATCAGGCCCCCCCATGTGCAGGGACCATCAGGCCACCCCAAGAGCCCCCAGCCCCTGTCCAGACTGGGAGACTCTGAGGCCGGCACACTGGTGACCATCAGCCGGTGGACACGGGGACCCCAGTAACACAGAGGGACTGGCCTCGGAGAGCTCAGAGACCAGCATCGAGGGTAAGCATGCAGATGGGAGGGGTGATGGACCGGGGGGGAGGGGGACACACTGGGCATGGGGCCACCCCCAGCAGCCTCGGGCACCCCAGACCATGGGAAGGGGGTCTGGGGGGCCGCCAGGGGACATGTTCAGCCCACCCCCACCCAACCCCTCCCATATCCCCACAGGGCACGGCACGCACCGGCACCTGCGACAGGCGGGTGAGGAGGATGGCAGAGAGCAGCCCTGGGAGCAGCCAGAGGTCCCAGGTGAGGCACCCCGGCAAATGGGGGGGGGAGAAGGTGCCTGGGGAGGCCGGGCAGGGGACCCGGGGCACATGGTGCGGGGGAGTGTGGGCCTGGGTGCAGGGGAATGCTGAGGGAGGGCACTGGCCACCACCCCAAGGGGGGGCCAATTGGCCACCACCCCAAGGGGGGGGCCATTGGCCACCACCCCAAGGGGGGGCCATTGGCCACCACCCCAAGGGGGGGCCATGACCCCCCCTGCCATGCCACAGGATAGGGGCCAGGCAGCTGGGGTGCCTAACCAACCCCTAATGTGTACCTCAATAGAGTGACCCAATGGGTCCCAGCAAGCCGGATGAGGGAGCACCAGGCATGGGTATGGCACCAGAGAGAGGAGCAGGCAGAGGACATGGTGAGCTGATGATCGCGGCCATCGATCGGATGGAGGCGGCCACGGAAAGGGCCATGCAAGAAGCGGAGGCAAGGGACCGGAGGCTCCAGGCAGAGGTGTGACTGGAATGGAGGCAGGCGCACCGGGAGCCCAGCAGGCAGGTGGAGGCATTCAGGCATCTGGAACTGACCATTGACAGGATGGTGAGGGAGCATTCGGTCAAGATAGACTGCTCCCATGACATTGACACCTCACTGCTCCTGCATGTGGGGACCATGAGCGCATACGTGATGGCAGCCACCCTGCCAGGCAACCTGCCCACCCCGGCCCCGATGCTGGGCCCCTCGGTGCCCCACTGCCCGTCGCTGGCACACCCGCTAGGCCCACACATCCGCCTCCTGGTACCTGTAGGCCTCCAGAGGGAGCAGTCACCCAGGGGACCCCTCCTGCCCTCCCTCCCACCATTGCCTACTGCTCAGGACACCGAGGCCTTCCAGGACGCTATTGGGGACACGGACAGTGGGGGGAGGGGAGCTCCCAGAGCTCCACGACACCCACAGGGCGGATGAGGGGGAGGCCCTGGAGATGTGGGGGATGGGGGGAAGGGGGAGGGTGGTCTGAGGGGGGACATGGCACCGGGAGGTGGGTGGTGGTGGGGCACCTGTAGGTGGTGGTGTTAGGTCTCTCGGGTGGAGAGGGGTGAGAGACAGATAGAGGGTCAGCGGGGATAGGGTGGCAATCTCTCTCTGGTGGTAACGAGGCTCCTGGTATTCCCCTCAGGATATTAGGTGGGCTTTCCTTGCAAGTTACAAGGCAACCCTTATCATCATAGGGGTAGAGAGAGATAATGCCAACCAGGGAGGGAATAGGCGGGGGGAGGGTCAGCCATACAACACACTCGTAGCAATAAGGCCAGGAGAGCCCAATCTCCAACAGGTGATACACGGTGAGGGTAGAGTGAGGCAGTGCTGGAACCAGGGGATACAGGGCTAGGGGTGCGAGGGGGGGGCCGAGGGAGTAAGGGGAATGGGAGTGGGGGTTGTCCCAGGGACTGGAAAGGGAAGAGGGTCACAGGCGCAGCTCAAGGGAAAACCAGAAGTAGGGGACTCGGGGCTATACTGCTAAGTCACAAGGGGGGAAAGGCAACCAGGGGTGTTAGGAATACAAACAACAACAAGCAACACAGGTTTCTCAGGAAGGTAGGAGCACAAGGGGGAAACACACAGTATACACCAAACAATTCACTAGTTTGCAGGCAGGCACTTAGCTTTCAGCAGGGTCAAAGGCAAGGGGGCCAGCTTCTCTCGCGATTACCGGCGGGGAGCCAATGCCCCGCCGGTCCTTTTATAGGCCATTGTTCATGTGCCCCTGAAAGCCCCGCCCCCTACGACGTGCGTCGCGCCGCTATGTGTTCGCTACGTCGGGGCGGGGCTTGTACATACTCGTGCGGTGCATCCCCCTGCAACGGGGATGAGGCTGATGGCGTGGTGTCTTGCTGCAGGGGCGGAGTTATGACCCGTGCTGGGGGAGGTTCTTCTGGGGTTTCCCCCAGGCTTCTCCCTACGCCCCGCTTCACCCCCTGAGCCCGGCCGCGTCGCATGACAGGTGGTCACAATAAATGTATGGGTACCACAGTCACCTCCATGGTTCTGTTCATGGTCCCGGGGCTGGGGTGGGTGGGCATCGAGGGGTGCACCCAGGTGCTGGTAGGGGCCCTGGGGTGGTGAAGACTGGGGTGTGCGCCCTCATGTCTTGGCCTCCTGGCTGATCCGTCTAGTCAGGGCTGCATGGATGCGCTTTGTGTACTGGTACTCCCGTGGGTTCTCTGTGTTCACATAGAGAGGCACGGGGCCGGGAGGGTGCTGGGGCATGGGGTAGTCAAGGGCAGCCCCATCGGCCTCTCACACGGTGTGCAGCACACATCAGGCTCCAATCACCAGGGCCGAGGTCTCCACCGTGTAGTCCAGGTGGCCTGTGAGGCTCCTCCAGCACTGCTTGAGGGCCCCTAAGGCCCTCTTGACCACGGTCCCACTTGCACACAGGCGGATATTGTACAGCGCCTCCACAGGGTTCCTGGCAACCGGGTAGGACTTCATCAGACACCAGGTGAGTGGGTAGGCCGGGTCCCCCAGGATGCAGGGGGGCATCAGCATCCCCGCGATCCGGGTCATCCCCATGTCCACAAAGTCCCAGCGGTACATCCAGGCATCGTGGCTGCGCCCTGAGTGGCCCGTGGAAATGTCTATGAACTGCCCCCGGTGGTTCATGATTGCCTGCAGATGCAGGGAGTGGTACCCATGTCTGTTGACACATTCCGCAGCCATTCCATCTGAGGGATGGAGAATCTCGATGTGGGTGCCGTCCACGGCGCCCATGCAGTGGGAACCCTCCAGCAGTAAAGCTGGCCATCACAGCCTCCTGGTCCACCAGCTGGATTGCTCGGTCCAGAGCACGCCCTCCACTGCCTCGCAGATGTCTCGCAGGATACCAGTGACATTGCTCACCCTGACACCAAAATGCTGAGAGACGGACCTGCAGGAGTCCGGTGTTGCTAGTGCCCAGACCCTGATGGCCACCCACTGGACCATGGGAATGGGGGTCCACATGGGGGTGTGCTGCCACTCCAGCCAGGGCGTTAACAGCTCTGCGAGTCACAGTAGGGTGCGCCTGTCCATCCGAAAGTGCACCCTCCAGGCGGCCTCATCCCACTGAGCCAGCACCCTGGCCCACCACCTCTGTGCTCGCTCTGTGACCCATATCCACCAGGCAATGGGCATAGCGAGCTGGGCAGCATGGCCCATGGTCTCCCTCTGCCACTGGAGCTGGCCGGCCGCCTGCCTTGTGGAGCATTGCAGCCCTCTGCTGGGCACGGATGAGGGCCTGCCTGGCCATTNGCTGATGGCGTGGTGTCTTGCTGCAGGGGCGGAGTTATGACCCGTGCTGGGGGAGGTTCTTCTGGGGTTTCCCCCAGGCTTCTCCCTACGCCCCGCTTCACCCCCTGAGCCCGGCCGCGTCGCATGACAGGTGGTCACAATAAATGTATGGGTACCACAGTCACCTCCATGGTTCTGTTCATGGTCCCGGGGCTGGGGTGGGTGGGCATCGAGGGGTGCACCCAGGTGCTGGTAGGGGCCCTGGGGTGGTGAAGACTGGGGTGTGCGCCCTCATGTCTTGGCCTCCTGGCTGATCCGTCTAGTCAGGGCTGCATGGATGCGCTTTGTGTACTGGTACTCCCGTGGGTTCTCTGTGTTCACATAGAGAGGCACGGGGCCGGGAGGGTGCTGGGGCATGGGGTAGTCGAGGGCAGCCCCATCGGCCTCTCACACGGTGTGCAGCACACATCAGGCTCCAATCACCAGGGCCGAGGTCTCCACCGTGTAGTCCAGGTGGCCTGTGAGGCTCCTCCAGCACTGCTTGAGGGCCCCTAAGGCCCTCTTGACCACGGTCCCACTTGCACACAGGCGGATATTGTACAGCGCCTCCACAGGGTTCCTGGCAACCGGGTAGGACTTCATCAGACACCAGGTGAGTGGGTAGGCCGGGTCCCCCAGGATGCAGGGGGGCATCAGCATCCCCGCGATCCGGGTCATCCCCATGTCCACAAAGTCCCAGCGGTACATCCAGGCATCGTGGCTGCGCCCTGAGTGGCCCGTGGAAATGTCTATGAACTGCCCCCGGTGGTTCATGATTGCCTGCAGATGCAGGGAGTGGTACCCATGTCTGTTGACACATTCCGCAGCCATTCCATCTGAGGGATGGAGAATCTCGATGTGGGTGCCGTCCACGGCGCCCATGCAGTGGGAACCCTCCAGCAGTAAAGCTGGCCATCACAGCCTCCTGGTCCACCAGCTGGATTGCTCGGTCCAGAGCACGCCCTCCACTGCCTCGCAGATGTCTCGCAGGATACCAGTGACATTGCTCACCCTGACACCAAAATGCTGAGAGACGGACCTGCAGGAGTCCGGTGTTGCTAGTGCCCAGACCCTGATGGCCACCCACTGGACCATGGGAATGGGGGTCCACATGGGGGTGTGCTGCCACTCCAGCCAGGGCGTTAACAGCTCTGCGAGTCACAGTAGGGTGCGCCTGTCCATCCGAAAGTGCACCCTCCAGGCGGCCTCATCCCACTGAGCCAGCACCCTGGCCCACCACCTCTGTGCTCGCTCTGTGACCCATATCCACCAGGCAATGGGCATAGCGAGCTGGGCAGCATGGCCCATGGTCTCCCTCTGCCACTGGAGCTGGCCGGCCGCCTGCCTTGTGGAGCATTGCAGCCCTCTGCTGGGCACGGATGAGGGCCTGCCTGGCCATTCCGGACACCCGCTGGGCCCTGAGCTGAGCCAGGGAGCGCCTGTGAGTGTGGTGGGCTTGATGGGCTCTAGCAGCGCTCCAGGCCATGCTCACTCACAGCTGGGTGGCCAGGTGCACCTCTGTGGTCTGGATGCGCAGGAGGTCCACGTGCGAGCAGTACCACTCAGCGCAGACTGCTAGGTGCATCCCGCAGGCACCCAACTGGCCCAGCTCCATGGTGAACAGTGGCCTAGGTGGGTTGGAACTGCACCCGTTATAGGTTGGGGCACGTGTCACCACACCCCAGGGGGCCCCAGGTCACCTCTTCCCCCCCCCCCAGCTGGCTGGGCTGGCTCCTGCAGGGCAACGGGGCAGGGTGGCAGTGGGTGCCCCATTGCGCACACCTGCAGTCCCTGCATGGGGCCTGGCACATGGTCCAGCCTGCGCCCAGACATGTGCAGCCTGCAACTGCATTCCTGCTGTCATCACCTCCCACCTCCTCTGTGTTTTGGCTGCCTGTTGTCCTCGCTGCCCTGATCTGTGTGTAGGATGTCCTGTATGTGTGCTCGGTGCCAGCAGCTGTGCTTCCTTGGCGCCTGCGGGTCCCTCCACCCCCGGCGCTCCCCATAGCTGGACCTTCCACGAGACCATGGCCCTATGTGACCTGTGGCATTCCCCGGCCATGCAATTGCTCCTGAACTGCCCGGACAGCCTCACAGGTGCCTATGCAAGTCTGAGCTCTGGTTGCTGGCCCCGCTGTGAGCTCCTGCCTCCGCCCTGATGCCGTAGTTCTCTGCCCGCTCCCTCCATGATGTCCTGGCCTTGCTGCTGTGCTGCCTGCTTCCCAGGGTTCTGCTGCCCCTGCCTGTGGCTCTGGGCCCCCTCCATGGGCCGCCCCTGTCCACATCTGCAACCGTTGTTCCCCTCTGTGGCTGCCTTATCCAGTGGCTGTGTCCTGATCTCTGAGCAGGTACCCAGCACCCCAGGGTGCTGCTGACCTTCCTCGTCCGCCTGCGATCCCTCCTGTGCCCGTGCCCCCCCTTGGGTGGCTGTGACCGTGGGGTTCTGGGGTCCCCGGACTGCACCTTCCCAGGGGTGTGTGTGTATTTGGACCGGCTTCATGGCTCACGGCTCCGGCTCTCCTCCATCCCATCCATCGCACCCTCGCCAGCGCTTGAGGTGTCTGTCAGCCTCCTGGACCATTCCCGGGCTTCTCCCTGTTCTGTGTGGTCTCCCCCTGTGCCTGTACTCTGCCCACACGGGGTCCTCCCATTCCGGGACTGGCTGTGTAGCTGTGGGGGTGCCCGTGAAGGTTGTGCTGTTGTGGGAATTCTGGATGCCATTCCCCATGTCTGGCCCTGCCCCCGTCCCCCCTCCCTCCCCCCTGTACCTGTTGTGCCGTGTGTGTTGTCTGTCCTGCTGTGACCCCCCCCTTCCCTTCCTTTCCCGTATGGGTGTGTATGGGCCCGGGCGTGTGTTTGTGCTGTGTGTTCCACTGTGACCTTGTTGTCTCTGTGCCTGTTTTGTGTGCCGCCTTGGCATCCCTTCTCCCTCCTCCCCCTCCCTTTCCGTTTCCCTTCTGGCGCTTTTGGCTTCGTTTGCCCTCAGCCGGCCATGTCTGCCTCCCATCCCTCCCAAGTGTTTTGAGCCTTCTGGGTGTTTTGACCATGAACAGGAATCCGTGTCAAGTCTGTTGCTCTGCCCTGGGCTGTGGTCTGTCAGCCTGATTCCCTGCCATGGTCCCAGTCCCGTCACTTCTGTTCGGAGCCTCCCTGGACCACAGGGGTGGCTGGGCGGCTTGCCACCACTGGGAATCCACTGTGGTGAATTGCGTAACATCTGAAATCACCCAATGTTAGGGGCAAAATTCTGTATTTGGCCCAAGTTTTAAATAGACAGCCTTGTAGTCTATTATTTCATTACTAAGAACATCATCACCGCTTTACCTTTCAAAATGGTGACCGTCGAATGTGACTGCCTTATGTAGCCAACTAGTCTGCTACTACCAAAGCCAGCATCACCGCTCCCTTTCAAGAATGGCGACCGACTATTTCTCTAAAATATCCTGATCTCGGAGAGTGATCAAGTCTCGGGGACCTTCTTTGGGGAAGTTCTTATCTAAATACCATGTAAAAATGCAAACCACACAGTGCTAACCCATAAGGTAAATTTTATTAAGCAGGTTCTTAATATTAATATCACTTATATACTTATTCTTAAACTATGTTTCTAATTAAGAACACCTTTCATACTTACTAGGGGTTGGACTTCAGGTAAAAAAACGGATACCGGTTTTACCGGATACCGGCTTCCCCAAAACTGGTTTACCAGATTAGAACCGATATACTAGTACTGGCATTTTTCCATTGATTTCAATGGGGAACTGTCCCCATTGAAATCAATGGGAAAACAAAACAATACTCCCAGGCTGTGCGGGTGGAAGGGGGTACACCCCCTGGATTTAAATATTTTTTTTACCCGAAGACCCTGCTGGTGGCTGCCCCGGAAGGCCTAGTAAAGTGCTGAAGCCAGACAGCGTTGAAGCCGCCGTGCTGCAGCTGCTGCCGCTGCCAGGAGCACAAAAGGTTGGCGATCCCTGGGTGGGGCAGTAGGGTGATCCCTGGGGTGGGGTGTTAAACCACCCCCCCACCCCAGGGATCACCCTAGTACCTGCTGGTGTGGGGTCCGGGTCGCCGGCGGTGGCCCAGAGCCCGCACTAGCAGGGATTTTGGGTTAAAAAAAACCCCTATTTTTAAATCCAGACTGGCCAGGGTGGGTGTCCCCCC
>QEPC01003705.1:908925-932305 GCA_003113815.1 Sphenodon punctatus
CCCTGTACCTGTTGTGCCGTGTGTGTTGTCTGTCCTGCTGTGACCCCCCCCTTCCCTTCCTTTCCCGTATGGGTGTGTATGGGCCCGGGCGTGTGTTTGTGCTGTGTGTTCCACTGTGACCTTGTTGTCTCTGTGCCTGTTTTGTGTGCCGCCTTGGCATCCCTTCTCCCTCCTCCCCCTCCCTTTCCGTTTCCCTTCTGGCGCTTTTGGCTTCGTTTGCCCTCAGCCGGCCATGTCTGCCTCCCATCCCTCCCAAGTGTTTTGAGCCTTCTGGGTGTTTTGACCATGAACAGGAATCCGTGTCAAGTCTGTTGCTCTGCCCTGGGCTGTGGTCTGTCAGCCTGATTCCCTGCCATGGTCCCAGTCCCGTCACTTCTGTTCGGAGCCTCCCTGGACCACAGGGGTGGCTGGGCGGCTTGCCACCACTGGGAATCCACTGTGGTGAATTGCGTAACATCTGAAATCACCCAATGTTAGGGGCAAAATTCTGTATTTGGCCCAAGTTTTAAATAGACAGCCTTGTAGTCTATTATTTCATTACTAAGAACATCATCACCGCTTTACCTTTCAAAATGGTGACCGTCGAATGTGACTGCCTTATGTAGCCAACTAGTCTGCTACTACCAAAGCCAGCATCACCGCTCCCTTTCAAGAATGGCGACCGACTATTTCTCTAAAATATCCTGATCTCGGAGAGTGATCAAGTCTCGGGGACCTTCTTTGGGGAAGTTCTTATCTAAATACCATGTAAAAATGCAAACCACACAGTGCTAACCCATAAGGTAAATTTTATTAAGCAGGTTCTTAATATTAATATCACTTATATACTTATTCTTAAACTATGTTTCTAATTAAGAACACCTTTCATATTTACTAGGGGTTGGACTTCAGGTAAAAAAACGGATACCGGTTTTACCGGATACCGGCTTCCCCAAAACTGGTTTACCAGATTAGAACCGATATACTAGTACTGGCATTTTTCCATTGATTTCAATGGGGAACTGTCCCCATTGAAATCAATGGGAAAACAAAACAATACTCCCAGGCTGTGCGGGTGGAAGGGGGTACACCCCCTGGATTTAAATATTTTTTTTACCCGAAGACCCTGCTGGTGGCTGCCCCGGAAGGCCTAGTAAAGTGCTGAAGCCAGACAGCGTTGAAGCCGCCGTGCTGCAGCTGCTGCCGCTGCCAGGAGCACAAAAGGTTGGCGATCCCTGGGTGGGGCAGTAGGGTGATCCCTGGGGTGGGGTGTTAAACCACCCCCCCACCCCAGGGATCACCCTAGTACCTGCTGGTGTGGGGTCCGGGTCGCCGGCGGTGGCCCAGAGCCCGCACTAGCAGGGATTTTGGGTTAAAAAAAACCCCTATTTTTAAATCCAGACTGGCCAGGGTGGGTGTCCCCCCCTCCCTTTCATCCACGTAGTCTGGACGGGGGAGGGAAAGTGGTAGTTTGTTTTTCTTTTTCTTTTACATTGCGGCCATTCATTTCAATGGCCACAATGTAAAAAAATCTGGCACGGGGAACCGGTACCAGTACCCCCAATTACTGGATTAAGCCGGTACAGCAAAATACCGGCAGTATAGGATACCGGGGGAACCGAAATTCCCACCCCTAATTACAAAACAAGCATACATCCAAGTTGACCAGACTTGAAGTATCTTGGTGCTGGGAGTGTGCTCTGCAGTGGTGCCTCTAAGGTGTCCAGGTTAGCTTAGCTGCTCCAAAGAAAAGGGAGGGGTGACAGTCTTTTATATCCTCCTTGTTAACCACTGTCTTGGGAAAAACATGATCCGTTTTGTTCCTTTTCTTTTCTTCTCCTGCATCTTGGCAAAAGTTTTAACAGCCTGTCTGTATTTCCACAGCCTCTCTGTGTGATTTTTCTGTGTTCCTTTCCAAGGCTGAAAATGTTGCAGTCTTCAATCTTTTCCCAGTGCTTTCTGCTTCACACAGCGCTCAGCAGTTTCTGGTTTCTTCAGTAGGCATAATGTTACAATTTCACACTCTCGTCTCCCTTCCTCTGAAGATCTTCATGTCAGCCATTCCTCTGTCTTCTGTTTATTTCGACTTGACCCCTGGTACTTCAGTTCAATTCAAAAGTCCAGTTTCAACATGATGTTTTCCCAGAGCTCTTTGCTTCCAAAAGCTTGCTTCAAAAGTCCTGCTCCCAAAAGCCTCTGCTTCAGCCAGTGTTAACCTGAAAATCAGCCATTCAGAAACATTCACACAACATACTCCCCTCCCAGCACCCATGATCATGGCCTCTATGTTCTACACAGATCGTTTCTGTATTTCCTGGCATCCCATTCAGTCTTTCATGCACTCTCTAAATCTCTCATGAGGCTGATGGTCTCGGGTCCAGACTGATGCCTCATCTTTGGCAGGGCCCTGCAATCCCTTATCGTTCAGGGCAAAGAACTCTTTGAAGCTGCTACTTTGGGAGCAGCAGACCCACAAGGGTCTGCAAATGGGATCCCTGTTTGCGGATGGGCTCACAATCTCTGTCAATAACTGATGTGTTTTGTGTGCCTTGGCTGCTGTCTGGGGTTGTCGGATTGTAGGGGGTCACACAGGCAAACATTTTGGGAACCACTGGCCTGAAGCCCTTTGCTGCACTGTATGGCATCAGATCCCTACTGGTGCCTTTTGGCATAGCTGACATGACATCATTGGAACTCTGCCCAATTATTACCCCAGAACCAGCAGTTTCCACTGTACAATGACCCCATTGTATTAGAGCTGTGTGGATTTAAGCATGACTGCTCCATACTTGGCTTGTCCAGTGCAGTTCCTGTTTGGATGCTGTGCTCTCCATTTACCCATTTCTCAAGTGTTGCATGTCTTTATCTCGCTTTATGCAAACATGCCCCCAGGCTGGCATTTCCCCATTGCATCAACACCACGACTCCCATGTTAGCCAGGGACAGGATTCCTGCTCTCCACCAAGAGAGCTGTCCGCCGCTGCAATGGCCTCAGCAAACCCACTGGAGAAGCTGCACAAGGAGGTGATCTGTGCCATGTGCCTGGAGTACAAGACATGACTCCATCAGCATGGAGTGTGGGCAGAACTCCGGCCGAGCATGCATTGCACAGTACTGCCAGGAAAAGGGACAGGAGTAAGCCCCTTCAGTGCCCTCAGTGCTGCCTTGTCTTCCACAAGAGCAATTTCAGGTCCAACCAGCAGCTGACCAATAGCTGGGAGCTGGGGCTGAAGCCGGGCATGGTGGGGCGGCAGGAGAAGCTCTGCGAGAAGCACAGTGGCTCACGTTCTTCTGTGAGGAGGATGGTGAAGTAATCTTCGTAATGTGCAGGAAGCGAGTCCTTGGAGCACCAGCCCCACATGGTCTACCCCACTGAGGAGGCTGCACAAGGATACAAGGTGAGGAACCTGCACCAAGCTGCACTGCTGGACTAGAACAGGGCAAGAGCCCCTACACGCCCCACAGCTGCTCTGTGGAGGGGACACAACCAGGATGAAAACAGAGTTGTTCCTGAACTAGTCCCGGGCTCCAGGGACTTCTATGGCAGTGGGACTGCCATGAAAGTTGCCACCTCTCACAGCTTAACCCCAAGACTCTCATAGACCAAAATGGGAGTCTCAGGATCAAACCCTGGGAAGTGGCAGCCGTAGCTGCCACCTTTATCCCCTTATAGACTAGGCCTTGATCCTGCCTTCTGAGTCAGAGAGGGATGCTTTGAGGACATGATTCAGTTCCAGTCTCTTTGCTGAAGCAGTTTGCTCTGGCAGGATACGTTCCACTTCCGTTCTGGAGCTGCATGGAGATTCCCCAACTAAACTCATGCCCTGCAGGTTGCTGAGGGGCCGCACACATCTTCAACTTTGGCTTGTCTGGGATGAGCTAGAGCAGGAGTGGCAGGGACGGCCCCTCAGCAGTCACTCTCCCTGGGAATTAGCTCTGTAGTATCCTTTATTACAGTTCTCCACCTTGCACAGCCACTTTAATCTCTGCACAGTCCATATACTTAGTCTTTAGTAGTTCAGAGGGTTCCCTGGGTCAGGCCTGCTCTGTCTACAACCCAGCAAAACATTCAGCTCAGGCAATCCTCTCAGCCTTCTTTCTTGAGACAGAACCTCTTTCTCAAGACACAGCACTCGTCTCAGCTCTTACCTCCTTCACAGACCCCTCCGCACTGTTGGATTGTGCAACAGTCACAAGTAAAAACCCATTGCAAGCCCTGAAAGCTTAATATGGGGCTTGTCCAGTAGGGGGAGGGTCAGGGGATGAAACTTTTTTCTCCTTGTCTCCCCTCTTCTCATCTCGTCCCATACAGTCTGTACAGTATGGAAGCGTGTCTTCTGAGTTCTTAGTAAAGTTCTGTTTTGAAGAAACTTCTGCTGTGTGTTGTTCAACAGAAAGCTAACTCTAGAACAGGTTATGATGGCCAGGGGACCAGAGACTCCATTCTTTGCTCCACAACTCTCTGGGCTGCTATGATTTTTGTTACCAGCCTCTGGGAAAGCAGCAACCCCAACTCTGAGCTCGGCAAGCTTGGGAGTGGGACATGCAAAGGCAGCTGAATCCCTGGATTCTGGGCCAAGTGGGAGGGTGGTCTGGTAACAGCATGACTTAACCCAACTCCTCCTGGCCCTCAACTGCAAGGTGTGTCCCCACTGTGGCAGGAGGGCATAGCCAGAATGGCTCCCAACCCCTTGTTCCGTACACATGCTCCATATGATGGAACCAGGAAGCAAGGGTGATTCCTCTGGCAATGTCTCTCAGGCTATCAGGGTGCTTTGTGCTGCCAGCACAGCACATGCTGCAGGGATGATGCTGGCTATTCCAATAGCTCCACTGTGCAGTGCACTTTGAGACAGTCCCTGCCCCAAAGAGCTTGCAAGCTATTGAGAGAGAGAGAGAGAGAGAGGGAGACCTATTGACACAGCATGTGGCCCAGCCTCTTGATTCTGCTCGTGCAAACCTGGGTTGTGCTTGTGATCAACCTGTGTGGAAATGGGGGAGCTGTGCATGCAGTTGTGGACATGCCCAGTAACTGGGCGTTTTATTGCATATGTGAGTATGAGACATACGTGCAATGGGACAGCATTCCAGTGCTGTATGCAGTAGATCAACAACAGTCTTTTTTGTGTGTGCATGTGCTGCAGGGGAGCAATTCCTTCCTCTTGAGCCCCATAGCTTCACTTCTTACTCCTCACAATGGCAGTGGATCTGCCCACTTGTCCTGCTGCTGGGACTGGCAAGGAGAGGGTTAACTCTGAGTCAGGAAAGCGCACCGCTGTCTGCTTTCAATGCAGGGATTGTCTGGGTGCTGGGGAAAGAGCAGCTTGTAGAAGGTTAACACTCTCTTTGCCAGTCTGTACCCCTTTCACAGAGTGTGTGCCCTTTCAGGGTGGGACTCTTCTGGCTCTCTGATTTCCAGTTCACTAGGAAATGCAAATGGTTGTATTGGTGGGCAAGCCTCGGCCTAAGGAAATGTAACACTTTTTCACCACCAGATTAAGATTCAGAAATCCCTGGACCACCTTCTGCAAGAGGTAGAAGAAGCCCCCCTGCAGGAGCTGGCAGAGAGGATGAAAGCCAAGGAGTGAAAGGCAAGTGGTCTGGGGACTCTTGGAGGAGAGAGACTTCATTTCGGGCCCCAAGCTAGAAAGGATGTGGTTGATGTGATGTGCTTGATATGAAATAAATCCATGAAATGTATAGAAGGCAAAAGTAGCTTCAGATACAAACCCACCCTGTCCAGCTTTGGGAGGGCAAGGGGATGGGGAAGGATGTTTTGCTTGCTCCTATTGAGATGTGACAAACTATGAAGGAGGGAGAAGTGATCCCCAAATGCTGGCAAAAGGTAATGACACTCCGCAGTAGTTAGTGCTAAGTGTGCATGAACCTCTGCTGCAGGACCAGGGCCAAAATGCTGGCAAAGACACAGGGTAAAAACAGACGTGATTTAGGTCTGCTTTGGGCAAGCGGCATGTATATATGCACTACCAGATGTTGACCTATTGCCCTGGCGATGTTGGCGGCTAGCTAACTAGGAAAAATCTCATACTAGGAAAATCTCCGAGGTCACAGCCTGGGCTAAGGCCCAACCAGGCTAGCATGTCTGTGCAGCTGTAGGGGGCCACCGTGGTCAGCAACCATGGCTGTGCCTCATTGGCTGCCATGGCTGCCCATCATGGTGGGGGTGGGGCACTGGGAGCACAGTGCAGGCAGGGCTAGCCGCCTTCGCATTTGTTGTGCTCCCAGCCCTGCCTGGGCCATGCGGCCAGAGGGACGACGCCCTGGCTGTGGGCACCTCAGTTCATTGCTCCGGCCTGACGTGGGTCAAGTTGCCTAGGATTTTCTGCCCTGGGGCAGCCTGGGGAGTGATCCTGGCAGCCGTCTTTAAAAAAAAAAAAAGTCTTTATTGAAAAATTGCAAGGTAACATCATTACGAAGTCATGAGCTGATCACCCCTTACAGTACAAGGAGGACCGACCACCCTGGGGGCTACAACTCACATTTATGCATTCAAATATATCTTACAAATGTGACTTGAAGCTCCAGAAGAGCAGTATGTTTACAACTAAAAAAAACCAAACATCAGCATAAACTCAATCACATCCCCTTGTCCCCCAGTAATTAACCAAATACTTTTTCCAGATTGTGGACTAAATCTGATGCAATAATATTTTTTCTTTAGATCCCGGTTGTATTGTTTTTCCCATTAATATGTTTCAACAAGGTGTCCACACCATGTAAATTTTTTCAGGCATATCATTTATATCTACAGCAATTCGCTCTATGGTAGCGATATATCAAAGTCTGTCCAATAAGCCTCTTGCTTTGGGTTCAATTTTGTTTTTCCATGCTCTTGCATTTACTGCAAAGCTAATTTGATGAAAAGATTTTTTTTGTATCTCTGAAATATAATGTTTGGAGAAAATACCTAACAAAGCAAACTCCGGCTTCATTGGAATCACTATCTCTGCAACCCTTATCATTATCGCCTATACGGTAACCCAAACCGGCTGTATAACAGTGCTGCGGCGGTGTTTCTCCATGGCGAGAATGGGTGTTTTCCCTTCAGGAGATACTAAAGCCCGCTATTATGGGAAACATTCATTTTCTAGCTTATGTAACTGCCCTTTGTGGGTGATAGATACTTTGGAACACATTTTTTTTCACTGTGAACTCCATCTTACTCTCCGTGATAAATGGGTTTCTCCTTTGCTCAATTCTGGGTCCCCCAAAACTGACCATCAGCTACTGATAATGCTTTTGTCAGGGCAAGATGAAACTATTACAAAGGGAGTGGCTCGATTTCTCCTTGAAGTGCTTGCCTTGCGGAAGGCTAGGATGGCCCTTATATCCCCTGAGGAGGAGGAGGGGGGGAGGGGGAATTATGACTCCTGATTTCTGTGATTTACTTATTTATTTACTGTTTTATATTTTAATTCCGTCCTTGTACGGTTGTATGTTTTTTGTTTTTGTATTTGTTTTTTTCTTTTTCTTCTTGTGTGATGGTACTTACTACACACTTTATTAAATATATATATTTATATTTATATACAGGCTAGGGATGGCTGGGGGGGGACAGGCTGGGGACGGATTGGGGGGGACAGGCTGGGAACGGATGGGGGGGACGGATGGGGGGAAAAGGTGGGGGGACATGCTGGGGACATCTGCTGCCCATCACGGTTCGATTCTGGTGGGGAATCAAAAGGGTGATTCCATGATGGGGCCAAAGCTGCCCTGTCATATTTGAAATCACCCTCTGTTTCATGGGCACCAGATGTTCACCACAGACAATCCCCAGCAGGGGTCAGTATTAACCACCCTTCCGGAGCTCTGGCCCAGATCATCTCCGAAAGCATGGTCAAAGCGATTCCCACCGGGAAACAACAAAAAGTGACATCTGTACGGCAACCACCAGCCGGAATCAAGCAAAATTATTTCCAGCCGGGGACAAAGCATGCAGCATTGCTGCCAGGCAACGAGCAACAACACAGGCCAGGGAGGGAGATTTAAAGGGCACACAGCAGCAGGAGGACGTGGCGGGATGGAGCGAGGCAGAAGGGAGAGGAGAGCGGCAGGTGAGAGAGCAAGGGAGGAGGAGGAGCAGGTAGAGGAGGCGCAGGTGGAGGAGGTGGTCATGCTGCACATGGAGGTGATGGGGAAGAGCAGCAGCCAGGCCGGCCCGGGCCGGCACCTGCAACCGGCCCAGGGGACGAGGCACCCCGGGAACAGGTAAGGGGAGCGAGGGGGGAGCAGTGGCCCAGGGGCACCAAAGGGGGTGGGCGGGCGGGCCAGCTGGGGGGGGGAAAGGGGGAGGGATACGGGGATGTGGCAACCTGGAAACCAACCGCCCCCACCCTACAACCCACAGACACGGAAACGGGCCCAGGAGCCTGAGCCCCCGGAGGAGAGGGCCGGAGGGCATGTGGAGGAGGAGGACCAGGAGGAGGGGGAAGACCGCGACCTGGAGGGCACCCACGGGAGAAGGCTGTACCACCGAGGGGGGCAATGGGGGCACAGGGAAACCCAGGACCTCATTAGGATCTGGGGGACCCTGGAGCACCAGCTGGAGCTAGCCATGAACCAGCACAATGAGCATGTCTATGAGGAGATCAAGTGAGACATGGAGGCGGCAGGGCACCACAGGACAGTGGCACAGTGCTGATCAAAGGCCAAGGAGCTCAAGAGGGGGTACAAGGCCATAAAGGCTAGCAGGCGGTCCGGGCACGGAGCCCGGACTGCCCCCTACTATGGTGCCCTGGACCGCATCCTGCACATGAAGGGCTCCATAGTCACCCCGCGCCTCATGGGGAGCACCGTGGTCCAGGGCAGGGAATGGGCTGAGGTACCTCCTCCCCTCAGGGACCAGCAGGCCCCCCTCGCGCACCAGCCCAGAGAGCCCCCAGCTGATGTTAGTAACAGGAGGATCTGAGGCCGGCACACTGGTCACCCTCAGTCAGTGGATGCAGGGGGACCCCAGCAACACTGAGGGTGCGGCCTCAATGGGCTCCGAGACCGACATCGAAGGTGAGCCAGCGGGTGGGACAGGACAGGGACTGGGGGGGAAGGTCCGAGGAGGAGAAGGGGGCACACAGGCCATGGGGCTGCCCTCAGCAACCCCCCCAACCCCCCAGACTGGGGACCAGGGGCCACCGGGGGACACGGTCATCTGATCCCCACCCACCCCTCTCCATTCCTGCACAGGTCATGGCATGCCCCGGCACCTGCAACAGCCTAGCAAGGGAGACAGAGGTGAGCAGCTCCAGGAGTAGCCAGAGGGCCCAGGTGAGGCAACACGACATGTGGGGGGCAGAGGTTGAGGCCCAGGGAGGCAGGGAAGGGTAATGTATTCTGGGGTGGGGACAGATGCAGGGGGAGGGCACCCGCTGCACTCCCAAGGGGGGGACCCAGTGACCCCCATCCGTGGGATGGGGGGCGGCCGGCCGGGGTGGCTAACCATCCCCTACCATGAACCCTAACAGGGCGACCCGCCGGGTCCCAGCAGGGTGGCCCTGCGCCCCGGCCCATCGGACGAGGGAGCACTGAGCATGGGTACAGCACCGCAGGGAGGAACAGGTGGAGGACATAGTCTGCTCCACCACCGAGCAGGGTGAGCAGATGATCAATCAAATGGAGGCAGCCACCAAAAGGGCCGTGCAGCAGACAGAGGCCAGGGACCAGAGGATCAATCAAATGGAGGCAGCCACCAAAAGGGCCATGCAGCAGACAGAGGCCAGGGACCAGAGGCTGCAGGCAGAGGTGCTCCTCGAATGGAGGTGGGAGCACAGGAGGCAGGTGGAGGCATTCAGGCAGCTGGAACAGGCCATAGACCAGATGGTAAAGGAGCACTCAGCCAAGGTCGACCGGTCCCATGACATTGGCACCTTGCTGCTCCTACACACAGGTACCATGAGTGCTTATGTGATGGCAGCCGCCCCGCCAGGCAACCTGCCGATGCCGGTCCCCTCGGCACCCCCAATGCCCCCGCCACCGCCCCAGCCACCAGCATGGTTGCTGGGCCTGTGCTTCTGCCTCCCGGTCCCTGTGGGCCTCCAGAGGGCGGGGCCACCCGCCCTCGCACCACTGCCTGACCTTAAGGACACTGAGGCCTCCCAGGACACTGTTGGGGACACAGACAGCAGGGGGGAGGGGAGATCCAGAGCTCCATGGTGCCCATTGGGCGGCTGAGAAGGAGGCCCTGGAGATGGGGGGGATGGGGGTGAGGGTGGCCTGGGGGGGCACTGGGAGGTGGGGCATTTGGGAGGTGGTGGGAGCACATGTAGGAGAGAGGTACAATAAAAGCACGGGCACCAAAGATGCCTCCGTGTTTCTGTTCATGGGCCCGGGGGCACAAAGGTGTGTAGGGGCATAGCCAGGGTGCTGCTGGGGGCCCTGGGCTGGTGGGGAGGGAGTGTGCAGCCTCAGCCCTCAGCCTCCCGGCTGATCCGCCTCGCCAGGGCAGCATGGATGCGCTTTGCGTATCGGTACTCCCACGGGTTTTCCGCATTCACATAGAGAGGCACAGGGCCGGGAGGGCGCCGGGCCGCGGGGTAGTCGAGGGCATCCCCCTCAGTCTCGCACATGTTGTGCAGCACACAGCAGGCTCCTATCATGAGGGAAGAAGTCTCCACCGTGTAGTCCAGCAGACCTGCAAGGCCCCTCCAGTGCTGCTTGAGGGCCCCGAAGGCTCTCTCGACCATGGTCCTGCTCGCACACAGGCGGGTATTGTAGAGTGCCTCCGCATGGGTCCTGGCAACTGGGTACGCCTTCACCAGCCAGCGGGTGAGTGGATAGGCCGGGTCCCCCAGGATGCAGAGCGCATCAGCACCCCCTCGATCCGGGTCATCCCCATGCCCGCAAAGTCCCTGCGGTACATCCGGGCATAGAAGGGAGAGGTGGTCATGATCCGGGCATCATGGCTGTGACCAGAGTGGCCCGTGTAAATGTCTATGAACTGACCCCTGTGGTCCATGGCTGCCTGCAGCTGCAGGGAGTGGTACCTGTGTTGGTTGACATATTCCGAGGCCTCTCCAGCAGATGAATGGAGGATCTCTATGTGGGTGCTGTCCACGGCGCCCATGCAGTTGGGGAATCCCCCAGCCGCGAATCCAGCTATCACGGCCTCCTGGTCCACCAGCTGGATCGCTCGGTCCAGGAGCATGCCCTCCACCACCTCGCAGATGTCCCACAGGAATCCGACGACGGTGGTCACCCCAACGCAGAAGTGCTGCGAGACGGAGCTAGGCGGAGTCGGGTGTTGCAAGGGCCCAGACCCCGATGGCCACCCGCTGGACCATGGGAATGGGGGCCTGCATGGGGGTGTCCTGTCTCTCCAGCCAGGATGTTAACAGCTCAGAGAGTCACAGGAGGACGCACCTGTCCATCCAAAAGTGCGCTCTCCAGGTGGCCTTGTCCCATTGGGCCAGTGCCCCAGCCCACCACCCCTGTGCTCACTCCATGACCCATACCCGCTGGTCAATGGGCATAGCGAGCAGGGCTGCGTGCACCATGGTCTCCCTCTGCCACTGGAGCCAGCTGGCTGCCTCACGGAGCACAGCAGCCCACCGCCGGGCATGGAGGAGGGCCTGTCAGGCCACCCCAGACACCCGCTGGGCCCTGAGGTGGACCAGGGAATGCCTGTGACCGTGGTGGGCTCTCCAGGCTCTGGCAGCCCTCCTGGCCATGCACAGCCACAGCTGGGTGGCCAGGTGCACCTCAGCAGTCTGGATAAGCAGGAGGTCAATGTGCGAGCAGTACCACTCTGTGCAAACGGCTAGGTGCATGCCACAGGCGCCCAACCGTCACAGCTCCATGGGGACTGGGAGGTGGGGCATTTGGGAGGTGGTGGAAGCACATGTAGGAGGGAGGTACAATAAAAGCACGGGCACCAAAGACACCTCCGTGTTTCTGTTCATGGGCCCGGGGCTGGGGGCACAAAGGTGTGTAGGGGCATGGCCAGGGTGCTGCTGGGGGCCCTGGGCTGGTGGGGAGGGAGTGTGCAGCCTCAGCCCTCGGCCTCCCGAGGGTTGGAGCTGCACCTGTTATAGGATGGGGCCTGTGTAGCCCCACCTCCTGGTCGCACCATGCCAACTGGGCTCAGGGCCCCGGATCACCCTGGCTGCCCCCCAGGCTGGCAGGCCCAGCTCCTCCAGGGCGAGCGGGGCATGGAGGCCATGGGTGGCCCAATGCGCGCAACTGCCTTCCCTGCAGGGGGCCTGGCAAATGGTCCTGGCATCGCCCGGGCGTGTGCGGGCAGCAGCTGCATTCCTGCTGTCATCACCTCCCACCTCTCGCTGTCGGCTGCCTGTTGTTCTCGCTGCCCTGCTTAGTGTGTAGGCTGTCCTGTCCATGTACTCTGTTCCAGCAGCTGGGCTGGGTCCGCACCCCACGTCTCCCTCTGTAGCCGCACGCTGTTGCGGCCTGTGCCCTTATCGCTTGGCCTTGGAGCTCACCTGCTTCCCACCCTCTCTGTGTGCAGCCTGGCTGCCTACATGGCCTGTCTGGTGGAGGGGGCCCCTGCCCTGGCTGTGTCCTTCTTTGTCTGTGTTCATGGGGCCCGAGGTTACCAGTGGTCCCTCAGGGCGATCTATCACCGCCTGTTGGAGCTAGGTCACCTTCCGTAGCCCCCAGCTGCTGACTATGGCTTGTTGGAACCCTCTGAAGTAGCGGTGTCGGTGCTGGCTGGTGTGTGGTCCCTATCCGATGTGCAGGTGGGCCTCGCCATGCAGGATCCCTTTGAGGCATACTACCTCATTGCCCACCACATGTCTGTGCTGGGGTACCATTGGGGCATGCTTCAGTGGCCCCACTTCATGCAGGTGGACCTGCGTGGTCCCCTGAAGCTGGCTATGAGGCCCCCTTTCCTTCCGGGCGCTGGGAGCTCCTGCCTCTGCCCCACTGCCACGGGTCTCTGCTCGCTCCCTCCATGATGGCCCTGGCTCGCTGCTGTGCTGGCTGATTCCTGGGGTCCCGCTGCCCCTGCCTGTGGTTCTGTGCCCCCCTCCGTGGGACCCCCCGTCCCCCTCTGCAACTGGTGTTCCCCTCCATGGCTGCCATCTCCTGTGGCTGTCTCCTGAATGCTGAACCTGCTCCCAGCGCCCCGGGTGCTGCTGTCCTTCCTGGTCTGGCCTCGATCCCTCCTGTGCCCATGCCACCCTGCCCCGCTTTGGTGACTCTATGACCGTGGGGTTCTGGGCCCCCTGGACTGCACCACCCGGTGTCCTCCCAGGGGGGGGCTGGCTCGTGGAAGGGTTGCTCTGCTATTCAGCCCTGGCTCGCCTCCTTCCCATCCATCACACCCTAGCTGGCGCATGGGTTCCCTGACACCAGTCCCCCTTTGCCCATTGTGCCATGTGTGTTGTCCGTCCCGCTGTGTTCCCCTTTCCCTTCCTTTCCCATGCAGGTGTGTGTGCACCTGGGCATGTGGTTTGTGCTGTGTGTTCCACTGTCACTTCATTTTCCCTGTGCCTGTTGTGTGTGCTGCCTCAGTGGCTCTTCTCCCTCTTCCCCCTCTCTTCCTATTTCCCTTGTGTGGGCATTCCCTGTGGGCCCTTTTGGCTTCCTTTACCCTCAGCCAGCCATGTCTGCCTCCCACCCCTCCCCGGTGCCTTCTGTGTGCTTTGACCATGGCCCGGGATCAGTGTAACATCTGTTGCACTGCCCTGGTCTGTGGTCTGCCGGTCCGATTCCCTGCTGTGGTCCCTCTCCCATCACATCTGTTTGGGGCCTTTCTTGCCCACGGGGGGTGGTTAGTCGACTCACCACTGCTGGGAATCCACTGTGCTGAATAAGGCATCTGTAACATCTGAAATCACCCTAAGTCATTGTACCAACACTTTATGACTCTAAGTGCCGAAGTCATATAGTAGGTCTTGACATCAAGGAAATTCAATTCCCCCATGTCTTTCCCTGAGATCAGAATTGACCTTCTGACTCTAGGTCCTTTTTAAATTCCAAATAAAATTTTAAAATATTTTATTTATTGATGGGAAATAATCCTTTGGTAGGCAAATTGGAAGTGCTGCATGTCTGTTTTTACCCACAGTTTCAGAGACAGGAATAGCTGGGAGAGAACAGAGCCACTCCCTTCAGTCTCTTTCAGTTACTGCCATCTGGTGCAGCTTGGGACAACAGCAGCACAAGCTTCTCAGACCCAAAGCCTATGTTTTCTTTAGGCTGACTGTGTCCCTTTCTCTGCTACATAACCAGGCTTCTATCTCACCTACAAGCCATGAGAACACTCCCACAATTACAAAGCATTTGGATTCTGTGCAACAAACACCTCAACTACTGACCCTGGTGTCCTGGGAATTTACACTTTATGGTGAGGACACAGGTCCATCCAAGGTTCAAGATACGTGGCTTGAATAGGGTTCTAGAGTAGAAGCGGATCCAAGGAGTCCAGTCAGGCTCAGTTTTGGAGCCATTCTGGCCCATCTCCCTCAGACATAAACGGGGTTGCACTCCAATGGGCAAGAGCACTATGATGTCAGTCATGGTACTCTGTGGGGTAGGACACTACAGTTCAGGCACAGAAAATCTCAGATAAATCCAGACTGGCTCAGGTCACACATGCGGGACTCATTTCTCAGCAACTGCTGCCATCTAGTGGCCCCACCCAAGGAACTGTATCTGGGCTGTTTCTAAGCATAAGGGTCCCAGGGTGACCGGTACATGGGGTTCTGGTTCCATGTCCATCCAGACATGGAGTTTGGGGGTGATGGGGTTCAGGGTTAGAGCTGAGAGACACAACAGGAGGCAAGGCTAAGGGCAAGACAAAACCAAGAGGGGAACAAGGAAGCAAGAGACCAGGGAGACAGGAGGGAGCAAGGACAAAGACCAAGAGGGAGAGAGACAAGGACTAAGAGCAGGAAGGGTGCAGGGCAGGAGCAAGAGCAAGACAAGACAAGGACTGAATGCACTGTTGGAAATTCATTCCTTAGTTACATCTCCCCCAAGCACCTTATCCTGTTTATTTGCTAGAAGCAGCAGGAGTAGACAGTCAGATCAGGGAACCCTTCCCCCATCCACTTAGTTCTACTCCTGTCTAGGACCTGATTGGTTAATCTCCTCTCCTCGGGATGTTTCTTATCTCTTTGTGTCAGAGAGATATTCAGAGAGCTTCTTACTTCCCTCCTGAACACACCTAGTCTTAGGACTTAGCATAGATATAGGCCTTTCCTATCCTACATGTATTTCTTAATAAAGCTACTTAATCTTAAGTATGCTTCCTGCCTGCTTATTGATGATTAGCTACTCACACTCCTCTGTAAACTCTGCATTGGGCAAATGGATGCAATGATCTCACAGTCCTTGCATTTCCAACAGGGTTATGGGCCCAGACACCCAAAAGGCAGCGCAGAGTG
Source organism: Sphenodon punctatus (assembly GCA_003113815.1). Taxonomy (NCBI): domain Eukaryota; kingdom Metazoa; phylum Chordata; class Lepidosauria; order Sphenodontia; family Sphenodontidae; genus Sphenodon; species Sphenodon punctatus. Next base: position 924,267 of record QEPC01003705.1, read on the forward strand.
AGTAAAATTGAGTGCTAGCATTAATCTTAAAGGCAGAAAAGAAAAGAAAGATTTTAGTCTCTGTGACCATGGATTCTATGCTGAAGGTCTCCATTCCAGAGAGGCTCACTGGAGCAACAAACTATGAAGCTTGGAGTCATAATGCAAGGATGGCACTGGGAGGACAAGGCCTAAGGAAAATGCTGGAGTCCAACAGACCTACAGATGCAGGGGCAGCACAAGAACTCTGGGATGAGAAAAATGACAAAGCTATGGCAATCATCTCAATGTCGGTGAGTCAGCGTTTACATGTGTACATACATGACAAGTTAACTGCAAAAGATATGTGGGAAATTTTACAGAGACTGTATCAAGGGAAGTCAAATATATCAAAGATACAAATGCTTAAAAGACTTTGTAATATGAGAATGGATGAGAGTGAAGATTTTTCAGCTCATGTTAATGGCCTGCTTGAACTAGTCAGGAGACTGGAAAATCAAAAGCTGAATTTACCAGATGAATTGATAGTGGCATTTCTGCTGAACTCTTTACCACCAACAACTTTTCAAACAGTCTGTCAGATAATAGAAATGCAGGATAACCTATCTTTGGATGTTGTTATTCAGAAACTTGAGGAATTTAATATGGCTCAAACTAATGAACAGCCAAACTTTTCCTCACAGCTTGCCTGCAAGGCAGCTGAGAACAAGAAGCCTTTTGCAAATTCAAAAGGATCTGCAAGAGTTAAGTGTTGCTTCAATTGCGGGGAAACCATGCATCTCGCATATCAATGCACCAAGCAAGAAGTTCCCAGCTTCTCTGCAAAGAACAAAGGGAGCCATGATAGGGCTTTCAGCCTGGTTGAGGAAAAAGCATCTCAACTTAAAAATGTGGAAGGAATAGAATGTGAGACTGCTTCACATGATTTCTTTGTTGATTCTGGAGCAACTAAAAATCTTATAAAGGACAAAGACAGATTTATTGATCTGGATAGGACTTATAGAACTCCTATAAGATTGGCTAATGGAGAGAAAGTTTATTGTCAAGGAAGAGGCAGGGCTAAACTCATATGTCATCTGGGAAACGGTGAGGAAATGAAAGTTACCATTGAAGAAGCTCTATATGTCCCAGAATTGGATCATAATTTTATAAGTGTCAAGTATGCTGTACAGAAAGGTTTTGCAGTGCATTTTGAAGGGAAATATTGCAGAATTTCAAAGGAAAAGGAGCTTTTTATGCGAGGAATGCTGGATTCAAATGGCCTATTCAAGGTAGATTGCTTGCAACAGGATCAGTATGCAAATGCTGCAAAAGATTGCAGACATAAGAACTGTGAAAGCAAATGGCACAGAAGGATGGGCCATAGAAATGCAGATGTGTTGCATGCACTTCCAGACCTAGTTAAACATTTTAAAATGAACTCATGTGCAACTAAAGATGAGAGATGTGTTTGCTGTGTAAAAGGAAAGGGAACTAGGCCCTCCTTTCATCAGAGCAAGGAGGAAGCCACACAGCACCCCCTACAGCTCATTCATAGTGATATCTGTGGTCCTATGAAGACAAAAACAATTGCAGGAAACCAGTATGCATTGACTTTCATAGATGATTTTTCCAAGTTCACGTTCACTTACTTGATTAAAGAGAAAAGTCAGGTGCTGGAGAAATTTAAGGAATATGTTGCAAGAGCCAGCAATAAGTTTGGAAGATCACCTCAGATCCTAAGGTCAGATAATGGAGGTGAATATGTTTCAAAACAGATGAAAGAATTTTTGAAGCAAAAAGGAATTGAACACCAGACAACCATCCCGCATACACCAGAACAAAATGGAGTAGCAGAAAGAAAAAATCGCTCTCTCATAGAGATGGCGAGATGTATGCTTTTGGATGCGAATCTGCCAAACAAATACTGGGGGGAAGCAGTAATGACTGCCACATACCTGCAGAACAGGCTCCCAACCAAAGGTGCAAAAGCAACACCTTATGAACTATGGCATGGGAACAAGCCCAGTGTGGGGCACATTAGAGTGTTTGGCTCTAAAGCCTATGCTTATATCCCAAAGGCCAAAAGGACCAAACTTAACACCAGATGTGAAGAAGGGATACTTGTTGGCTATGCACAAGGATGCAAGGGATACAGAGTAATGGACACTGACACTGGAAATGTGAAGATAAGCAGTGTGGTCTATTTTGATGAAAATGAAAAGGGAAGCACTGATCAAATGCCAGACCTAATGAGGCCAAGTTCATCAAGACAGAAAAAGACTGCAGAACTGCAGATAAAAGAGGAAGCTGAAGTTTCATTTGATTTGACCATGTTCAATCAACCTGAACCAGAAGGGGGCACTGACACCAACACTGATGCTGATGCTGACACTGAAACTGAAGCAGAACCAGAACTGGAACCAGAAGATAACACTGATGCTGATACTGAAACTGAAGCAGAAGCAGAACCAGAAGTGAGACGTTCTGAAAGACACAACAAAGGAGTGCCAGCAGCGAGATTCTCCTATGCGGCAAAAGTGGAGGAACCGCAGGAGCCCTCAACATGGCAAGACATTCAAAAAATGCAAACCAGTGAGGCGCGCAAATGGAGAGATGCTGCCAAGGAAGAAATTGAGTCTCTTAATGAAAATAAAACATGGACACTCACAAAGCTACCTGAAAACAAAAAGGCCATTGGATGCAAATGGGTCTTCAAGACCAAGCATAATGCAGAAGGGGAAATCACGCGCCACAAAGCGAGATTAGTGGCCAAGGGATATTCCCAAAAATACGGCGAAGACTACGACGAAACCTTTGCTCCAGTAGTAAGGCACACCACAATAAGAACACTCCTCAGCATAGCAGCTGCAAGAAAAATGGAAGTGCAGCACTTAGACGTGAAGACTGCATTCCTACATGGTGATATCAAAGAGGATATCTACATGCAGCAGCCGCCGGGATTTAAAGAACCTGGGAAGGAGGAACTTGTGTGCAAACTTCAAAAGAGTATCTATGGTTTAAAGCAAGCAGCGAAAGCCTGGAACGAAAAATTGAATCAATTGCTCCTTAAGGAGGGGTTCATACAGGGAGAAGCTGACCCCTGCCTATACTCAAGGTTCAGAAATAAAAGGAGGACATACATTCTAACTTATGTGGATGATCTGATTGTATGCCATGAAAACAAACGAGATTGTGATGAAATCGTCAGGAATCTGAACAAAGAAATAGAGGTGAAAGACTTGGGAGGTATCACTTACTATCTTGGAATACAAATAGAACGAGAAAAAGATGGAAGTTTCCTTCTCAATCAAAAACAAAAGATAAAGGACATTTTAGAATGCCTAGGTATGACAGAGGCTAATGAAGTGGGGACACCTATGGAAACAAATTTCCTAAGCCAGGAAGGCAATGATGAGCCCCTAACACAGGACAACCAGTACAGAACTGCAATCGACAAAATGTTGTATGCAGCCACCATCACAAGGCCAGACATCGCCGCTGCTGTAGGAATACTAAGCAGAAAAGTAAGTGCACCAACCCAAAAGGACTGGATAGCAGTCAAGAGAGTGGCACGATACCTGAAGGGCACAATGCATTTAAACCTAAAACTACCAGCAAGCGAGAACCCCAGATTGATGGGATATATGGATGCTGACTGGGCCAGAGACCAGACTGACCGCAAATCTGTGAGTGGAAATGTATTTCTCTGTGGAGGTGGAGCAATCAATTGGACTAGCCAAAAGCAGTCATTAATTGCTGTTTCATCCACAGAAGTAGAATTTATTTCAGTCACTCAAGCATGTCAAGAGGTAGTATGGCATTGGCTACACAGACTACTAAAGGACTTTGGAATAGACGAACCAAAGCCAACTGAGATGTATGAGGACAATCAAAGCTGCATTCAGCTTATGAAAATGGAAAAGACAATGCCAAAAATCGAAGCACATCGACACCAAGCATCACTATGTGCGAGAAGCACAAAAAGAAGAACTTGTCGAAGTGATTTATTGTCCTACAGAGGAAATGATAGTGGATGTGCTGACCAAACCGCTACCCAGAGACAATTTCCAGAGGCTTAAAGAAGCATTGGGAATTGTCAGCAGTGCACATAAGTGATTCAGTGCACGGGATGATGAGAAGGGGTGTTGGAAATGCATTCCTTAGTTACATCTCCCCTAAGCACCTTATCCTGTTTGTTTGCTAGAAACAGCAGGAGTAGAGACAGTCAGATCAGGGAACCCTTCCCCCGTCCACTTAGTTCTACTCCTGACTAGGACCTGATTGGTTAATCTCCTCTCCTCAGGATGTTTCTTATCTCTTTGTGTCTGAGAGATATTCAGAGAGCTTCTTACTTCCCTCCTGAATACAGCTAGTCTTAGTATAGATGTAGGCCTTTCCTATCCTACATGTATTTCTTAATAAAACTACTTAATCTTAAGTCTGCTTCCTGCCTGCTTATTGATGATTAGCTACTCACACTCCTCTGTAAACTCTGCATTGGGCAAATCAATGCAATGATCTCAGTCCTTGCATTCCAACATGCACAAGGTGATGGCAAGGCAGGAATGAGACAAGAGGCAAGGAGAGGCTTAGAACGCTGAGAGGGTGTGCAGGGCAAGAACAAGAAGTGAGAGTTGAGGAACAGAGCAAGACAAGACAAGGACTGAAAGTACAAGGTGGGTGCAAGACAGGAACGAGGCACTTTGGGTTGCAGTGGCCAGACAGTGAATGCAGCAGAATTCAGGGCCAGAGCAGGAGTCCAGGCCACCTCCAGGGCCAGAGCAAAGTTCAGAGTGCTGCAGCTGGTGGCAGCCAGCCAGCAGCAGGAATTGCAGCAGGAGCCTAGGACACATCTGGGACCAGAGCAGGCAGAGCAGAAGTCTGGGCTGCTTCCGGGGACCAGAGCAGAAGTCTGGGCTGTGGGCAGCAGCAGCCAGGCAGCGAGCATGGACAGGGATCTGGTGCACTGTGGGCATGGGAACTGGCATTGAGGGTGCTGCTGGCAGTTGCTGGGCAGAGGGCACAGGATCTGGTGTTGAGCATGTTGCTGGTGACTTCCAGGCAGTGGGCACGAGCTGGCGTCAAGTGCACTGCTGACAGCTGACAGGCAGCAGGCACAGGTGCTGGCATTGAGAATGCTACCGGCAATGGTTGGGCAGGGGGCAGAGTCTTGGCCAGCAGCAGCGACCAGGCAGCAGCCACTGGAGTGAGCGTCAGGAGTGTTGCCGGCAGTGGCCACGCAGTGGGCACAGGAGACGGCCATTTTTAGACGTGCGCGGTGACGCCTGCGCTTGTTTTTCAAAAGACCCGACAGCCCGATTTACACGTGACGCCGCCGTCACATACGTGCATGCGTGGGCGATGCACATCCATTTCCGGCCGCGTATGACCGTCCTCGACCGCCGACCTGGTCAGTTCACGGCCGGAAATGGATGCGTATCGCCCGCGCATGTGCGTATTCGGTGGTGGCATCACTTGTAAATTGGGCTGACGGGTCTCTTGAAAAACAAGCGTGGGCGCCGCCGCGCACGTCTAAAAACAGAGTGAGTCTGTACCACTGTGAGCAGCAGCTAGAGTAGGAAACTGGACTGGAACAGGAACCAGGGCATGGAGTGCTGCCAGTGGTGGCGGCTGGGCAGCAGCAGAACCTGGAGCTGGTGCAAAGGCCCTGGAGCATTGGGTCAAGGGGCTCAGTCAGGGCAACATCTGCTAGTTGCAGCCAGCTCCTCATAAGTTTGCTTCGCCTGCTGGGGTGCTGTGGCCAGTGTCTGGAAGACTGGAGCAGAGGCCAGTGGTAGGGGACAGGATCAGAGCCGAACTAGGTGACAGACAGAGCAAGTTCAAGGCCAAGACTAGAAACGGGCCAAGGGGGGAGGAGTGTAGAAATGGGGCAAAAGCAGGAAATGGGAGGGAATAGGGTGGGTTAGCAAGCGAGGTGGGCAGGACAAACTTTAAGTGTCAGAGGACGAAGGATGTCTGGGACGTGGGGGTGATGGTGTTCAGGATCAGAGCTGGGAACCACCATAGGAGGCAAGTGAGAGCAAGGGCAAGACAAGAACAGGAAGGGGACAAGGGAGCAAGAGACAAGGTACAGCAAGGACAAGGACGAAGGGGGGAGCAAGACCAGGACTAAGAACAGGAAGGGTGCAGGGCAGGAACAAGAGCAAGACTGAAAGCACAAGGTGAAGGCAAGGCAGGAATGAGACTAGAGGCAAGGAGAGGTTTAGAAAGGTGAGAGGACATGCAGGGCATGAACAAGAAGTGAGAGTGAGTTGTTTCACCCAGCTTCCTGTTGCTCCCAGCATGCTTTGTGTGTCTGCTGGAAGCCAACCAGCAAGCTGGAAGGCAGGATACAGGCAAGATAGACGGGATGGGGCAGGTTCACAACAAGGTTGGGAGGAGACTTGGGGGGAAGAGGAGAGGCTGAACCAGAGGAAGGCTGAGGCAGTAGCACTGATGGATTGGGCATCACTCCAGAAACCCCAAGAATGGGGATTCACAGCCAGGGCCTGACACAAAGGATGATAGGAGGTACAGGTCTCCCCCTACAGGCACTTACTCTGGGTTGGTGTCCTCTCCTCCTACAGTGGGTCTCAGACCACCCACAGCATGCTTTCCAGGAGTGGTTACAGTGTTGGTGGGAACTGAACCCACTTTACTGTAGCCATGGCTGGATTTGCAGAACAACTATGTGCCACAAACATGGGCTTGTGGATCCTAGTGATCTGCTGGATGCAGTTTGTGAACCACTGTGGGATCCTATTCACAGAACCAGGCGCGACTCCCCTTCCAGGGCGTTGGGAGCNATGTTTCTTATCTCTTTGTGTCAGAGAGATATTCAGAGAGCTTCTTACTTCCCTCCTGAACACACCTAGTCTTAGGACTTAGCATAGATATAGGCCTTTCCTATCCTACATGTATTTCTTAATAAAGCTACTTAATCTTAAGTATGCTTCCTGCCTGCTTATTGATGATTAGCTACTCACACGCCTCTGTAAACTCTGCATTGGGCAAATCAATGCAATGATCTCACAGTCCTTGCATTCCAACAGGGTTATGGGCCCAGGCAACCCAAAAGGCAGCACAGAGTGAGTATGATTGAGTGCTACCATTAATCTTAAAGGCAGAAAAGAAAATAAAGATTTTAGTCTCTGTGACCATGAATTCTGTGCTGAAAATCTCCGTTACTGAGAAGCTCACTGGAGCTACAAATTATTAAGCTTGGAGCTACAATGCAAAGATGGCGCTTGGAGGACTAGGCCTAAAGAAAATGCTGGAGTCCACCAGACCTGCAGATGCAGGAGCAGCACAAGAACTCTGGGATGAGAAAGATGAGAAAGCCATGGTAATCATCTCAATGTCAGTGACTCAGTGTTTACATGTACATATTCATGACAAGTTAACTGGAAAGGATATGTGGGAAGTTTTACAGAGATTATATCAAGGGAAATCAAATATATCAAAGATAAAAATGCTTAAAAGACTTTTCAATATGAGAGTGGAGCTTTCTCAGCTCATGTTAATGGCTTGCTTGAACTAGTCAGGAGACTGGAAAATCAAAAGCTGAAATTACCAGATGAATTAATAGTGGCATTTCTACTGAACTCTTTACCACTAACTTTTCAAACAGTCAGTCAGATAATAGAAATGCAGGATAACCTATCTTTGGATGTTGTTGTTCAGAAACTTGAGGAATTTAATATGGCTCAAACTAATGCACAGCCAGACATCCCCTCAGAGTTTGCTTGCAAGGCGACTGGAAATAAAAAGCCTTTTGAAAAATTGCAACGATCTGCAAAAGTTAAACGTTGCTTTAATTGTGGGGAAACCACACATCTTGCATATCAATGCATGAAGCAAGGAACTTCAGAAAAACCAGTTAAACAAGTTCCCAGCTTCTCTGCAAAGAACAAAGGAAACAATGAGGGGGCTTTTAGCTTGATTGAGGAACGAGCCTCTCAGCTTGAAAGCATGGAAGGGCAAGAAAATGAGACTGCATCACATGATTTCTTTGTTGATTCTGGAGCAACTAAAAATCTGATAAAGGACAAAGACAGCTTTATTGATCTAGATAGGAC
>QEPC01003705.1:964203-981786 GCA_003113815.1 Sphenodon punctatus
ACAGAGAACACAACAGGGAGGACACAACTAACCAGACACCCAAACAACCCACACCGTATGAAGAGAAGACTCACTGACAAAAGGAGGGAACAATGATGCACAAGACATCACAGAGGGATTCACACACAATGGGTAAGAGCAGTTGCTCCCACAGCTTCCTGTGGCCACACCACAGGCTATATATCCACCTGTGGCCAATCAGGAAGCCGGGAGCCAAAGTCAGGGAGACAAGGCACAGCTGAGAAGAGGCGTGGTCACACAGGAAGGGGCGGAGAGATGGAAAAGGCCCTGAGCATCCGAACCTGACCATTATCCCCGCCCAGAGTGGCACCAGCCCTTAAGGCAGTGCTACAACCCTCCAGGGCTGGGGGTTCAAGACCCAGTCCTGACACTAGCTTGAAGGAAAGCCCTTTGTTATGAAAATGGAGTGCTGATGGGAATTATGAGATGGAATGTACCTTTGGGGTAATACTGTCTTGGGAGGAAGGTATGTGGGAGGTCTATGCCACAAGATGGTGCCTGCCATGTGAGAAGACCCAAGATGGCTGCAAGGAGGAAGAGGACGTAGATGGGTGTGGCCAACAGTATAAAAGAGAAGCCAGCCTGAGGAAGATGGCAGTTTGTGATTGGCTGTCAAGGAGAATTCATCTCTCGAGCAGCTGTCTGGAAGGTCCTGACTTGGAATCAGAAGTAAGTAAGTAAGTCTGAACCCAGGATGTGAGTGGAGGAGCTAGACTTGTAATGTGTTTGACTAAGCTAAATAGTGATATATTGTTGAATGGCCAGAAGTCTGGTGCCTGGCCTAGGAGATAACTGTGTGCATGAATAAACTGATAATTAAGACTTAACCTGCTACAGTGTCTCTCCATTTTGGGCCTAATCCTGCATGCACTTAACCCATAGTAAGGTGGGACCCCTGCCACAGAGGGCTTCACACAGGTGGCTCCAGGCCTGGCTGCCCCATTCATGGAGTCGGCCACCCTGGTCTGCATGAGGTACTCTAGATTTTTCAGGAGTGCTCCATGGGTGGCTGGCACATGGGAGTCCACTTCTCCAGGCACCAACTTCAAATGAGCAGTTGGATGCATGGACAGTGGGGGGCTATATACATGGACGCGTTTCAGTTAAAAACACCCTATATACAATACTCCACTCTCAGTGGTTCACAGTGTCGCCATGGATTCCCAGGGTCAAACAGCACCCTCTGTACCCCAGCAGAACCCCTTAGCCCAAGCAACCTCCATTGGCTTGGTACTCACCCTTAGCAGGCTCCCAGCAGCAGTCCTACTTCTCCAGCAGTCTCTCTCATTCTGCTAAGCTTCTCTCTCTCTTGGACTGACTACAACTACGCCCTAACACAACTGCCGGCCAATTAGGTTGCTTGCCCACATTAAGAAAGTGGCGGGGACTGACATGAAACCCCTGATCATGGGCACAGGAGCTTTAGCATTATTTTCTTCTTCCCCGTTAAATTCAATAATGCAAGACAGGGCTGGATTTTGAGCCCTGTCTCATGTTATTTAATTTAATGGGGGAAGGGGGAAATAATGCTAAAACCTCTGTGCCCATAATTGGGGGCTTCACACGACTGGACTAACGTGAGTTAAACTCGTGTTAATCCTCGCCCCTTTCTTAACATGGGCAAGCAGCCTTAGCAGGCAAAGCCCAATCTCTAGTCTAGAGTTAGTACTGGCAGCTCCACTAGCCCTATCCTTTGCATGTGCTAGCAGTCTTAAAAGGCCAGAGGCCCGCAGGGACTCTGCCCTGCCAAAGGTTTCCTGCTGGCAGCCCCCTCTCCCTTGCAGCTGAGCTCTCTGTGTGTCTAGTCTGCTCCAGTTGTCATGGCAACTGACAGCATACCCTCCAATAGTATCTATTTGGCTGGTACAGTAACAGATTTGGGGATCTTGTACCACTTTCCTAGAAGTATAAGGTTTGCATCAAGTTCAGCAGGGACAAAGGGGGTCATAGCACCTCACTAATCCAGAAAGAGCAGTGACCCCCTGCCTAAACGAAGAGTAGCCCTGGCTGCTGTAACTGTTATTAATTGCTGAGGGGAGAGGATGGCAGGAAAATCTTCTACACCTTTTCTCACTTTATCAGAGGAAATGGGAGGGGCAAGATAACACACAGGCAGGAGGGAGCTGTTGCTCCCTTTCCAGGATTGAGGAACAATGGCTGGAGTGAGTCCTTTCCCCCTATCCACTTTTAAAGCTTAAATTTCCCCCAAGAACAAGGAACGTTAGTTTCCTCATTTAACAGAAAGTGTCTCCCATGTCTGGGATCAAGATAAAAACTAAAAAAGGTAGGAGGGGTGTGAGTGCGCTTGCGATGAGAGATTCCTTAATGTGCTGTACCTAAACATTCTTATGAAAAAGTAGAGAGCCTGCCGCTGGCACATGTGTATTCTCTGAGTCTTACTTGAGTCTAATTTGGGCAGTTTGTTAAATAAACTGATCTTAGTTTTTCCCTGCTTATTCCTTTGTCTACTGTTTGAGCACAGGGGCAAAGAAGGCAGTTGATGAGATTTCACTTCCAAACAAAGTATGTGTAAGTGAAGTGGGCTGCTGTTTGGATTTGTTTACATTCTCCTTGCTGCTGGTAGTTTTCGGACACCAACTTTTTCAGAACCTGAAAAATAAATCAAAGCTTATCTAAAAGCACCCATAGATATCAGTGTTATCTGTAGTATAGGGACACTTGTTTATGGAGGAAGCCTGCCCAAGTATTACCCAACCACAGTCAGAGCTCCAATCTTAGGCCACTTTCAGACCTTCCCTCCCTCCCCCCTGCACGCATATTTTGACTGCAGGAGGGAATGCACAAGCCAGGATATGCACGGGGTTCAGCCAGTCTGAAAGCACTCTTCCCCCCCCCCAGCGGCTTTGCCGGTGCAAGCATGTAGAGATACAGAGCAGGAAATCCTATTGCTCCCAGCCCCAACCCAGAAATCCTGCTCTGTATCTCTGTGTGTTTTTGCTGGCAAAGCCGCGCCCCAGGGTGGGGTGGGGGAGGCTTTTAGACCAGCCGAACCCTGTGGATCCCCTGGCTTGCGCATTCCCTCCCACAGCCAAAATATGGGGGGAGGGAGGGGGGGAAGCAGGTCTGAAAGTGCCCTGAGTATCAGGACAGTATTGAGGCAGGAAGCAGCAAGATGGCCCCTACCTCCCTAATGTCCCTACTCCCAGTATTCTGGCCAGTCTGGGCCTGATTGTTATCATGGGGATGCACAATTGGCTCCGATTCAGTGTTGCCCCCAAGCTGCAGAGGACGAGAATTGGGGCTGAAAGACCAAGGCAAAATGTAGGTGTATGGAGCCTAAGTTATAAATGAACACAATATGCGAGACTGTACAACATCTTTACTGCTTACATAGTACATGCGTTATGGCAAAGCTTTAACTTACACTTTCCATGCTTTTTGGAACATGAATGAACTAGTAAGAGCCTTAACTCACCCCTTAAACTGAAGGGTTTTTTAATCTTAGCATTTCCCTGTTTTTAAAAATGGGAATGCACTAAATGTCCCTACACCCTCCCCATCCATCCCTTCGGAGTACCAGCCTCCATAGATGCCCTCCTTCCTTCAAGCTGCCTGTTCCCACACTGATTCCCACCCCGCCATCCATCCAATCCTGCACAGATGCTTGCCTCACATTGCCATCCCCCATCCGCCTGGCCCCAGAGAGATGTCCCCTCCTACTTCTCTTGCTCCCAGCCCCACCACCCCAGCACAGATACCCAACCCCTGCTGCCCATTCCCAGCCCCCCATCCATCTTGCCCTGCACAAGTGCACTCACCCCTCCTGCTCCCAGCCTCACTTGTCAGGATCAGTGCAGATGCCGCCTCCCTGTGGCCCATTCTCAGATCCCTCACCCACTTGCCTGGTCCTGAACAGATGCTCCCATTGCTCCCACTCCCATTCCCACAACCCAACCCACCCATTCCCAATCCCATCTCACTTAGCCCTGCACATATGACACCTGCCCATTCCTACCCATCTGCCCCTTCCCTCAGTGCCATTCCCAGTGCTCCACTTGTCCAGCACTGCACAGATGCCCCACCCCCACTTCCTATTCCCATGAGTCTCCCTCCACCAGCCTGCATTGTTGTCTCACTCCCCCTTTCCCCAGATCTCCAACTCCCACTTACCTGCATTGTCCACCTCCCCCTTCTCCTGGCCCTCCTCCTCCCTAACCATTCCCTCAGGAAATGTTCTATCTTCCCAGATCAAATGAAAAAATTCCATGACTTCTTGGTACTTTCACAACATTTTGATATCTTTGACTTTCTATCAGTACTTTCCCTGACTTGCCCATAACATCTACACCACTTTTACACCAGAGTTCACACTTAAGAGTCATCCATCCACCCTACTTTTTATACTTGTCTTCCCATTTACAGAGTCATCTGTACTATCTTCGTATGCACTATCTTTGTACACAATAATCCCAGCATTTCTTATTTGAGAAATTAAGCTCTGGTAGCCCAATTCAGCTGGGTGTTTTACAATGGGGCAGTCAGAGCTTAATTTCCAAAATGAGGGATACTGGGATTGGCATAAATTAGCATAAAGTATATACAAATCACCATCAGCTATACATAAATTTACATTAAAGTTTTAACCCTAATAGTGCCATTGATCTATGAAATGTGGCTCTGTCTCCCTGCTCACCTGGCACCACTGGGGAATCATAGCATCCCTACCCCCTCTGCTCTCTGGGTACCAGCCTTCCTGTCACCTACTACCAGAAGATAGAACAAGATGGAATGGACTTAAACTGGAGCAGGGTGGATTTGGTCAGATGTTACAGAAAACATCTGAACTGTTGAACAATGGAATAAGTTACCCAGGGAGGTTTTTGAATCTTCATTTCTTCCTTCTGGAAAAGGCTGTTGGCATCTGTCTGAAATGCTGTAGGCTGAGGATATCCAGCTTAGAGCAGGGGGTTGAACAAGATGACTCGCTCTTGAGGTTCCTTCCAGCCCTGACGTCTATGATTCTATGAATACTTTGCCTCGGTTTCCAGAGAGGTTGCTAACACTGAACAGGGGAAGGATGGACATATGAAGGAGGTCACGGTGATGCATATTATATTACCACATATGAGGTGGAAACCAAAATAACTTTATGCGCTTAAATGGGGGGGGAGGGAAGAGATAATCTCCATCAGATAATATTGAAGACTCTTCCGAGGAAAAGCAGCAGCCTAAGGTAAGCTAACCCTTTTGAGCAGGTGAGTTTCGTTAGCATTTGCTATAGGCTTGGATTACATTTCTGTGGTCGGTTCGCCTGCTGTGAAATAAAATACCCAAGAAAGAGTAAGCCTGAGCCTCTACCTTTAAATTCAGTACCCCTGTCGGGGATTATGGGGCACTGAATTTACTGGGGTCCCCGTGTCTATCGAGCTCCAGGAGGACCAAAGTTGCGACCGGGATACCCGGACAGTGACAGACGCCTACTGGGAATGAACACGGCGGCCCCTTTAAGAGTCGCAGAGCGCCCTCTGGCGGCCGGCTCTGGACCCTGCCGGCGGAACCGCGCTGCCTGGGTCCCCGCTGAGCGGTGGGGCTGGTGCACCCGACAGTATGAACCGGGGCAGGAGCGCGCGGGGGGCTGCGGAGCCCGGCTCCTCCTCGGCCCCTGGTTTCGGGGTGCTCAGCTCTGCTCAGCTTCGCAGCCTCTTGCAGGACGAGACCAAGCTGCAGCGCGTCGTGCGGCTCAGCAGGAAGGTAGCGCCCGGGCCGGGGGGTGGGGGTGGGGAGAGCACAGCGCATGGGTCGGGCTTGGGGGGGGAGAGGCGCCTGCGGAGCCGGGATCTCTGAGCTTCTAGCCCTACTGTCGCCATCCCTGTCTCTGCCGCATCCCTCTGCCCCGATTCGCTCCTCCCTCCCGGTCCGTCCGTCCGTCCATCCATCCTCCGTTCATCGCGCCCTCCTCACCCTCCTCCAGCCCTGCTTTCTCCACCCACCCTCACCGCATCCCCCTGCCCCGATCTGCCCCTCCCCGGTGTTTCCCGTCCGTCCGTCCGTCAGTCCATCCATCCATCCGTCCAGCGCGCCTCCCCTCTGGGACCAGGCAACACCTGGGCGCCTGGCGCTGGGACCCGGCCCAATATCTGGCTCACGCGGATACCTGGGAGCTTAGAGGTGGTAGATTTGGGGGGGAAGAGGAAATCGAGCCGCAGTATCGGGGTCAGGGACTGGGGGACAGAGGTTGTGCCGCTGTAATGTTGGGGAATAAAGGGGCAGGAGCTTGAGGAGTTGGCGCTGTAGGCTGTGATAGTGAATACCGTATTGGGGAAACTGGGGGGATGCAGTATTGGGGGCTAGATGCTGGGGATGACCGAGAGTGTATTGGTGGGCAGAGGTTGTGAGAAGGGAACACGTTAATGGGGTCTGTTGGAGGCAGAGGTTATGCCACTCCACTGCTGTGAGGAGTGGGTGGTTGGGAACTGTGAGGAATGGGTGCAGTATCAGGGGGCTAGGGAGGTACAGGGGTGAGCACAGTATAAAGGGGCTGTGTGAGTGGTATCCGGGGTGGGGGCTGTGCCATTCTGACACTGTGGGGTGGTGAATGCAGGGTAGGAGTGATGTCGGGGTGAGTACAGGGTAAGGGGGTGCTAGCTAGGTTGGAATGGGCCCCGGCGCAGAGGATGGAATAGGCTACCCCACCCAGCCCCCTCCCAGAGACAGGATGTAGTTGTGTGAGTGAGTGTGGCCATTTTGGGCTTGGACCCTAGTGCAGGTGCAATGCCTGTCCCTCTCTATAGCTGCATGCCTTGTGGGGGGGCTGCGGAAGTGAGTGCAGTGTCAGAGTGGACTGGGGGGGAGGGGGCTGTGTCACTCTGATGCTGCGAGGGAGAGGAGAACTCAGTATCATGGGACTGTGCCACCCTAATGCTGTGGGTGAGTGTGATAGTGGAGGAGCAAGGCAGCCCTCAGACTGTACTGTGGGCCCTGCTTCAGGCCAAGAGCCATGTTCTGCACTTTCCAAGGGAGTTGGTGACCACTCATATAGTCTAAACCCAGCCCAAACTGAGCTGTATTCAGGAGGGGCGGGTACAAATCCAGATAATAAATAAATAAATAAAACCCTTCCTGTAGGGCCAGTAGGTACCCAATGGGCAGGCCGAGTTCACTGAGCTCCTTGGTCATTGACCATGGTGCTCACTCCACTGATGGAAAGGTCATCCACTGATCTCCTCACCCCCTTCCCACGTGTCTCGTGAGCTGACCCCAGCTTTTCAAGAGTGTCTGCTGGGCGGGGAGGAATCCTAGCCTGCTTCATTGGATTCTGTCCTGCCCCCCTCCCACATGTGGCAGGTGCTAGTGGATCACTTGTTTTCCCACCCCCACCTTGCTGATGAGGCCCCACATGCTTCCCTTTGGCCACTTTCAGCAGCTGAGCCCTTGACTTCCATCAGATAGCCCTGCTGCTGCTGGAGCTGCTAAGGAGGAGGCCCTTTGATGGGGAAGGGAAGGGACTGGCACTGGAGGAAGGAGCCCTGTGCGGACTTTACCTCCACCCCTCTCTGCTGGCCTCCATGTGTTGTTGGGGGTGGGGGGTTCTTAGTCTGACTGGTGAAGACGGGAGCGGTGGACCCTGTCATTGTGTGAGACTTCGAGCCTTTTCCTAGAAGGCTCATCCACACAAGACTCCATGCCCTTCTACCCTGCTAAACACCTAAGAATCCCCAGTAAATAAAAGGACATTCAGGTGCCTAACCCTGTGTCACCATTGCAAGTCCAACCCCAGCCAGGCAGGAAGAGCAGGCAGCATGGCCTGACCCTAGTTCCCCAGCAGCTCTGCACATGCTTTCTAGCGAGGCTGTTGCGGCAGACAGGATGTGCTCTGTGGGTTCTGCTATATCTCATGTTTTCACTTCCTCACCCTGGTCTGCTTCAGCTTTCAACATCAAAAGGTTTGTCATTTGTTTCAAGACGGATTCCTAGCCAATGACAGAAAGGGCATTGCTTGTCTGCAGCCAGTAGCACAAGAGTTTCAGGGTCTGTTGTAGCTGCGGAGATGAGCCCTCTCACATGGAGGGATAATAAAGAAGAAAACAATTTGAAATTGGATTTGGAAAAAGGAGTAAAGAGTGAGGTGGCTAAATTTGCAGATGACAACAAATTATTAAAGATAGTTAAGACCCCGGCATACTTTGAGGAACCACGACTAGGTGAATGGACATTAAAATGGCAAATGAAATTCAATGTTGATAAGTGCAAGGTGATGAAAATAGGGGGAAATAATCCTTGCTATACATATACAATGCTAAATTCTAATCTGGGTGTAACCCTTAGGAGAAGGATCTTGGAGTCATTGCGGATTGTTCCTTGAAGTAATCAACTCAGTGATTGGCAGCAGTCAAAAAGGCAAACCAAATGCTAGGCATTATTGCAAAAGGAATAGAGTATAAAAGGAAAAGTATCATAATGCCACTGTATAAATCTTTGGCACAACTCCACCCTGAATAGTGTGTGCAGTGCTGGTTGCCCCATCTTAAGAAAGATATAATAGAATTGGAAAAGGTTCAGAGAAAGGAAGGGATGGATGCATTCCATATGGGGAGAGGTTCAACAGGTTAGGTTAGGGCTGTTTAGTTTGGAGAATATGTGATTGAGGGGGGTATGATACTAGTTTATAATATCATGAGTGGCATGGAGAAAGCAAATAGGGAACTGTTGTTTGTCCTTTCCCACAATAAGAAAACAAGGGGACACTGTGAAGTTAAATGGCAGCAGATTTAAAACAAACAAAAGGAAGTACTTTTTCACAGAACAGACAATACAGTTGTGGAACTCAATTGCAAGTGGAGACTGTGAAAGCCAGCAGCATAACTGGCTTCAAATGGAAATTGGATAAATTCTTAGTGGATAGAGCCATAAACACCTATTAGTTGAGACTTAACCCCCTGGCTACCAGTAGCTGGGAGTGGTCAGCAGGAGATGGATCACACCTCCATGTACTTCTCTTGAGCTACTGGAGCTTGCCACTGTCAGAGACAGGATGCTGGGCTAGATGAACCACAGGTCTGACTCAGTATGGCACTTTTAATGTTAAATTTGTTTTGCTAAAAACCTTCACGACAAATCTCAGTAAAGCAGGAGAACCCGCTGAGGCTGGCATGAGAAGACAAAATGGCTTGGCAACTTCAGCTAGTTGTCTCAAAAAATTCAAATAATAAATAAGAGCTTAATTTTGGAAGTCCAGGAGTTTCTTCTTTTATCCTGTTCAAAGCCTATGTCAGGCTTTTGGTCTTTGATTAATCAAAGCTTGGCAGGGAGGTGAATGAAGTTTGAGAATTAAAAGCAGCAGAATCTGCCTTAAGGAAAAGCCATTGTGTACGCCGAGCTGAGCAGCCATCGATAGAGCTAACACAGGCCCATACCTGTTGTGATTCGGATGGTTTCCATCTTTGTCTTGATGAGTGGAGACACCCAAATCCTAGCAGAAAAGGTGGATAGACTGCATGCTAAACCCCACAGAGAGGGGAAGTGTGTCTACAGGTTTAGATGCAGAATTCTTGGTTGTCTCTTGGAGATCTCCAATTGCTGGAGGGAAAGATTACGCTGTAGCAGACAATTTAATAACAGCAGTGACTTCCTCTCCACCCTCATATTGAAGACAGCTTATTCGGTTTGCTCCATACTCTTGAAGTCACTGTGTTCTATTTGATGCAACAAGGAATTCTCATTAGCTGGGGCATCAGTTACTGTCTTGATACTTGAATTCTTTGCTTGCAAAGCCAGAGTCTTTCTTTGCCTGCCTGCACAAGCTTCTCCATGGGCGGATTCACAGGGGAGGCTCAGGGGGCTTCAGCCCCTCCCCCCCATTTTGTTTTGGCTTTCATTTTCATTGGTTTCAATGTAAAACACATTTTTGGCTGTAACTTTGTTGTTGTTCAATATATTTGGCTAGAACTTGGGCTGCATATACCTCCAATGGAAGGCGTTAGGTGTACCAAATTTCACAAGGATTGAGTAAAGGAATCCAATTTTAGAAGCACTTGAATCATTGAATTGAATCGTTTTGGCTTTCATTTTCATTGGTTTCAATGGAAAACACATTTATGACTGTAACCTTGTTGTTGTTCAATATATTTGGCTAGAACTTGGACTACATATACCTCCCATGGAAGGCATTAAGTGTACCAAATTTCACAAGGAATTGAGTAAAGGAATCCATTTGTAGAAGCAATTGAATTATTTTATTTTGCAAAATTCTTCATATACATTCATATACATTTTTAGCTGTAACCTCTTTGCCTCATATCTAATGTAGATGGCACTTGGCAGGCTTACATGCCTTCCCATATTTACTATCTTTGCCAACTTCCAGAAGTATTAGATAAAGGGTCCCGGTGGTATAAGCAATTAACATATAAATGTATATCTGACTAACATCTTTGTAGTCCAACCAGTGTACATGAAATTTGGCAGGGCTGTATATAACACTTTCATTATCATTTCATTATCATCTCTGCCACATATCAGAAAGCTGTGATAAAGGGTCCCAATTTTATATGCCTGCACAGCATATGCAGAGAAGGAGCCTATGCCAGGGATTCTCTTACGTCACTGTGGTATAAGATCGGTTGGTGATGCCAATTGGCCAGCAGAAAGGTCAACCAAATATCCTCATTCTGTGCTGTGACCATCCCAACATCTCTCCCCCACTTGTTACTGGAAAGTCAGAAGCATCTGTTTAGGAAAGAGTCAATAGAGATTCTCTTATGTCCTCTGTCACAGTGCTGCAGGATGTGATTGTGATGATAATTGACCAGCCTGGATGTGTAAACTATGTCCCCTGATTGCTGGGATGCTATCCCCAAAGTCCCAGTTATGTCCTTTATGCCTTTATGCCCACCTCAGGGCCGCCCCCTATGCCTGCCTCGAAGCCACTACCAATTGGTCCTGTAAAGCTGGAAGCATGCAGTAATTGGCCAGTGAATGTGTCTGTCAGTCTTTTGGTTTGCTCCACATCCTCCCTCCTACAATCTCTCTCCCCCTGCCATGCAGGGTGCCTGCCTCTGACTGGCACTGCATGTGCTGCTATTTATCTGAATAATGGTCTTCACAGGGACAACATCAATTGCTTATAAAATTGGGTCCCTTTATCAAATTGTTCTGTAGTTTGGCAGAGATGACAGTGAAGGTATGTGATACATTCCTGCCAAATACCTTTTAAACAGGATGGAATATACAAATGATACAGCTGGAAATGTATTTTCAAGTTAATGTCTTATACCATCAGGACCCTTTATCCAAACTGTCTGAAAATTGGCTGGAGTGTTAGGCTTATGGAGGGACATAATATTCACAGGTGTAATGCAAATTGGATGCAAGATAAAGAAGTTATAGCCATGAATGTGTATGGAGCTTTTCTGAAAATCACAACGTTCAATTGCTTCTAAAATCAGTTTCCTTTACCTAATCATTTCACAAATTGGTACACATAGTGCCCTCCATTTGGGGTACACCCTCCCCATGTTTAATCAGAAGTGAATAAGAAACAAAAAAAGTTACATCCAGAAATATGTTTTTCAGGTTTTTCCCTTTATTTCAAAAACAAAATGTCATTTTCGTTTCTATTTTTGTTATTTGTCATTTTTGATATTGCAATAACGATAATGAAAATAACAATGTTCATTATTGTTGTTGTAATAATGAAAATGACATACACACCCCTACAAGGGGGCATGATTTGCCCATCTCTCTTTTATAGTTCTCTTTGGGTATGGAGTGCAGTGGGGATTTGCTTCTTACCTGATTGGCTTGTAAGGGGGCATTTCCCCCCTCTCTTTTATTGCCCTCTTTTGTACAGTGAGGATTTGCCCCTCATCTACTTTGGGCTTAAGGGGGCATTTGCCCCGCCCTGATTTATTTTCCTCTTTATCATGGGGTACAATGGGGATTTGCTCCTAGATTTTGGGTGTTTTCAGACGTGCCGGGGCGCCCCGGCATGGAATCGCGTATTGATTCCCTTCTGGAAACAGATTCCGGAGGGGGATTGGGGGAGGGGGTGGGGCTGCATGGTGCAACGTGCAAATGCACAGCCCCGCCCCCCCCATGCTCCTGAGGTCGCCCGCCCTCTGGGAGATGGGCGAGCACAGCGGCCAATGCAGCCACAGCACCCGCTCACCCCCCGGGGTATTGGCCATGGCCCGGAAATGGCAGCAGGCATGGCCGCCGATTCCAGGCCGTGGTCCGTGAGCAGACATGACATTTTTATTTATTTATTTTTATTTATTGGATTTTTACCCCACCCCTCCTAAAACAGCTCGGGGCGGCTCGGTAAATCCCGCTGTGGTTGACCGTGATAACGTCACATCTGTTGGGCCGAAAAGTGATTCCCGCCGGATGTTCACCCACGGCGGGAATCGCTTTGACCACGCTTTCGGAGCTCCACCGCCCGGACCGCCAAAAGCGTGGTCAAAGCAATTCCCGCCAGGGGTGAACATCTGGCGGGAATCACTTTTCGGCCCAACAGACGTTACACCACCACGGTCCCCACAGGGGGATTCACCGTGGTGGCGTAACGTCTGAAAATACCCTTTGTATTTTCCTGTAGTGAGACTAGGGGAAGGGGTTATTTAACCATTTCTGTTAGATGCCCACTTTCAGGCGGCAGCTGGAGCCCAGCTATCATATCCACTGCTTCCTGAGTCCCCCTCCCCTGTTGGAGCTGTGGCTTGGGGGGTTTCCCATGGCTTTGAGGTGGGGGATAAACTAGCCTGACACCGTTGCTTACTTGGTAGGGGGTGGGGCTGGAGGCGGGGCCTGCTCACCTGGGCGGAGCTATACTAACTTTAGACTTCAGCCCCCCCATCACATCACTTCTGGATCCGCCCCTGCTTCTCGGTGGTTTGTACCAAGTTTTAGCCTGGCAGAGTTTATTAGTAACAGGGTCAGATTCTGCACTGAAAGAACCAAATTGACCTTCAGGATCCCGGAGAACTTGATCCCGCTATCACACTGGATAGAGGAACCGGTTCTACAGAACTGGATTGATCAGTTAGCTGTTCACAGTAGGTCAGAAGGGACTGGAGCAGCAGGCCTGGATGCTGGGTGCCAGGAGGGATCTGTTAAAAGGGTCCTGAAGCAGCTCCAGGAATTGGTAACATAAGGACTTTTGGAGTACATGTGTTATAAACAGAGCTGCTCAGAGGTCCGGAAGCGTGGTGCAGAAACCCTTATTCCACCATCCACGTTGTTCAAATTTCGATCCCAATTTCATTGGGGGTGGGGTGGGAACTGTCCCTCTTGTCCCCCCCTTGCTGGAGGACCTGGTCAAAAACAGCTTATGCATTCCAAAGGGCTGGAACTGGGAGCCCAGGCTAGAGCAGCAGACAGTAATACTAGGGCTCTCCTGCCCTATCCCACAGGTAAGAGTCTACATGCACACCCCTTCAGCAAGGAGGCAATGGTGTCACCGTGTAGAGCAGTGCTTGTGAGCTCTAGTTGCTGAAGAGGGTGTGGGGAAAGGGGGCCTGGCATCCAGCAGCTAGTTGGTTGCAGTTGATTTGCTTGTTTTTAAACTAGGCAAATAAACCTTCCTAGATCCAATTGCTAAAGCTGGTCAGCGCTGGGTCACTGGGTGAGGGCTGCAGACCCAGGAAACTCTAACACAGGCCATTTGCGAAGCACTAACTTGGTCCTGCTGTGCTCCCCTTCTACTGAAAAGAAAAAGCTGTGTGTCGCATTCCGGCAGGGGAGAGTCTATGTGCCCCTAGCTAGAAGTAAGGGGGGTTGGTTCCCTGGCCACCTGGAGACAGCCAGGTCTGCAGTTTAACCTGTTGAGATCACCTGGTCAGTTCCAGCAACAGGCATTTTAACACAGCCGCATTCAAGACCATCCGCCTAGCAACAAAAGATGTTGGCCAGGACTATGGGATAGGGGACTGTATCCTGGAATGCTGTAGCTCTGCAAGGGACTGAGGGGACACACTGGGTAAAGAGATGTCCTGTGCAAAGCTGCAGCTTAGAGGGCTCTAGTAGGATCCTTGCATGTGTACTGGGAGACAAAGGAGGGGAAACGATCAACATGCTATGCTTTTCTCTAGTGGGATAGACTTAGGCATTTCAGAGTCTGAAAGTGGTTCTGAGAGACAGGAAGTCTGTGTGGACATGGGGACAGAAGAGAATGAATGCACAGTGCAGGCAGACTGAGCATGGGGAACTGTGGGAGCAGAACAGGGCTCGGGGAACACATCATGGGGAATGTGGAAAGGGCAAAGCTCAGGGGAAGAGAACATGGCACAGAGGACCACATTTGTTTATCATGGGAACATTTCTGTTTTTCAGATGTGACCTCAGGACTTTGCATCTTTCTAATTTGGTCAAATAAGCATATATGCTAGTATAGTTCAAGAGGTGGGCAAAGTTCCCAACCCCAACAGCCATGTACCAAAATCTTCATAGGCCAAGAGCCACAAGACACATGTGCATGCCCCTTTAAAATATCCCCCAGAGTGAGCCTCTCCTGCTTCACGGCTGGCTGGCAGAGCCAATGCTCTGTGGCCCAGGCTCCTGGGATTCTGAGGAGCAGCTGGGATTCAGCTGCTGAGACTCAGGTGCAATCAACTAAGGGCATTTATAGACACACACTTTTTTCACCCAGACTTAAGAGTCTGGGTTTTGCAAACTCCCACATGTTTTGAGAAACGGACTTGGCAAGTCCTCTAATATTGGGGACTTACCAACTCCGCTTCTCAAAACATGCGGGAGCCGCCGGCGCTGCTCTTTGCATGGTGCCCAGGTTGGGTGACTTCCAGTCATGGGGGGAGGGGGAGAGCATCGAAACTCCCTGTGTGGGAGTTTGCAAAACCCAGACTCTCAAGTCCAGGTGAAAAAAATGTGTCTAAAAACACTCTAAGACACAAGGCTATTAAGGCAGCACTGCCCTTGGCCAGGAGCTCCGTGTGACTCCTAAGTCAGATTGCCCACCTCTGCATAGCATGAAAAACACCCATGTTTTGACTTACAATAACATTTTGGATACCAAAAAGGACTATACTTTCCCCCCCTTAATTTCCCAGGGTAGAGGCCCCCAATTAGCACTGTGCTCAGGCCTCCCCAAATCCTTAAGATGTTCCTGGTGTAGAGGCCACTGGTGAGAGTACAACTGGGCATTGTGCCCAATCAGAGTCCATATTTTAGAAAAAGGCAGCTAAAACTGGAGAAAGAATAGAAGCGCTACAAGAAGGATTTGGAGCTGGAAAACAGCCTGATAGAGATTTCAATGGACTTTTGAGCCTCTGCAGGTAGGGAGGGAGTACCCCCTATAGGGCTGTGTGTGCCTGAGCCTACAGATGCGGGAAGTGGAGTATACTCCCTGTATGTCCGTGTGCCTGAGCCTGCAGGGGGGAGAGGTGGGGTACTTGCTGTGGGTCTGTATGTATCTGAGCCTGTGGGGTGGGGGGAGGTGGGCTACTCCCTAGAGCATTTCCTCCTTCTATTACCTGCTTCCCTTATAGGGACAGTGCACTACACTGTGGGTCTGTGTGTGTCTCAGCCTGCAGGGTGAGAGGTGCAGGCCCAGTAGGGGAAATTGTTTGGGCCCTGCAGGGAGTCCAGTCCTTGTAGCCTCAGGTCCAGTGCTTCAGTACCTCTGGATTTCTTCAGGGTCCTCTCTCTGCCCATGACACTTAGCCCCCAAGGTGTTGCTGCTTCACACCGGCACTGCCCCCACTTTTTCAGTAAATCACTGTTCTGGCAGGGGGTGCCAGAGGGGTGTGTGTGTGTCTGTGTCCGTGTACATCAGTGACAGGGAGAAAGCAAGCGAGCTTGTGTGTCTGTGTGCACACTTGGGAAAGCCTGTATGTTCACCTGCATGTGTGAAACATAACACTTTGTTTTGTAAGCAAACTCCAGACTGCCAATTGTTAAAGGGGTGGAAATATGGAGGGCAGGGCCATGGGGCTCCCATATTTTATTTTCACCCTGGGCGCTGCAAGTTCTAAGGCCGGCCCTGGGGAAGTGGGATATTCCCATGTGGGTCTGCGTGGGTCTGATCCTACAGGAGCAGGAAGTCAGGTACTCCCTGGAGCATTCCCTGGTTCCCTTAAAGGGATGGTCTGCAGGGTGGCCAGGGGACCGGAATTGTCCTGGACCTCCTGGTTTTCCCAACGGCTCCAGCTGTCCAGGATGGGAGGGAAACCGGACCATTGAAGCATCCGGAATTTTCCCTTCCATTCCCAGTCTCACTACTGGCTGCCCTCAACTGTGCTCAGCCAGCAGGCTTTTGGTGCAGCGCATGGAATGACTGAGCTGGCAGCAAGTTCAGTTCGCGCTGCGCTCCGTCTTGTCTCCCCGCTGCCGGAGCCTACCTAGTTCATTATTCTCCCTCCAGTCCTGACGACGTCGATGACGAGCCGCCGGCCGGGATGGGAGTGGTGACTGCACCTGCTACTGGCGCTGCTCAGGCCAGGCAGCTGTGCTGGGGGCCTAGCTGGGGCTTGGAGGCATGAGAGGAGGGGATGGAGGCGGGACAGTTCAGTGGAAGGGGAAATGATCTCTCCCTGCCTGGGGTATGTTGGGATGGCGGGGCATGGGGTGGCTGCACTGCCCAGCGCAAGCAGGTCTGGAGAAGGGAGCCCCTTGCTCACCAGGTCAGGCGTCTCTACCACATCCCAGCAGCTTTCCCCCATGCAAGGCAGGCAAAGCCCCATGCCAGACCTGGCTCCCCCGGCTCCGGGAAAGCAGCAGCAACGACCCTGCCCCGGCAGCTGCTTGGGATAGCAGCAGGGCCGCCCTGTGATGGGATCGGGATCAGGGCCATAATAAACCACCTGCCTGACTCAGAGTTCCAGTGCATCACAGTTGTGTGGGGTGACCACCTAACCCTTACTTAAGGTCTGACTCTGATTTCATTGATTTGTCCCTGTAAAGTGACCACTCATCCTTTATTTCAGGGGTTCTCAAACTCTTTAGACCATGCCTCCCTTCCTCTTGTGAGTTATAAGTGACTGACTCCTCCTAACACCACCCCCACACAATCCTTGCTCCTTCAGTCCCCTTACCACCCTAAGATATCGGGGTGGTACCTTAGGGATGAGGGCCAGGGGAGATGGCCTCCTCAATGGGTGCTTTCCAAGCAGGCAGGCAAGCAAGTCGATTGGGGTGTGTGGATGGCTGCTTCTGGCTCTGCCACAGAGCCAGGGACTCTGGCTGCCCTGCTATTCTGGGGGAGTGGGCTGCTGCCTGCCAGTGCCTGCCTGCACGCGCGTCCTGATCTCATCTCACAGTGAGTAAAAAAATTAAAGAGCCTAACCACCCCCACCCCGCCCTCAGAAGCAGCCTGGGTGGTGGTAGGGACCGCCCCCTCCACCCGCCTGCCAGGGTGCCCCCCCTGGGCCCTACCTACCTCTCCTGAGAGTCCTGGTTGGATCGCCGCAGCACCCGACCTCGTGTGGAGCAGAAGGTCGCTACCTTGAGATATCTCCAATCATTCTCCCATTCAGAGCCATCTGAAGAACCTTGTTACAAAGTTTCAGCCTTCTGTTCTTCGAGATAGCTCCAATCATTCTCAGCACTGGGTGTTGTGAGAATGGTCGGAGCCACTGAAAGAAGTGTGTG
>QEPC01003705.1:981886-992183 GCA_003113815.1 Sphenodon punctatus
GGGCAGAGCTGGGAGTGCTGTCAATCAAGCACCACTGCAGGATGGTGTTCCTTAGGTACTGGCTCAGGACCCTGGAATCTTCCCCTGATTCCCTACAGGCTTTGTGCCTGGGGGAAAAGTCGAAGCATGAGGGAGCCCGGCTGTATTCATGACTAGGGCATTTGGCGGGACTGCTACGCTATTTGGGCTTTTCACTTCAGGGTTTTCAGGGCCATTCGATCCCCTTTATGAAAAGAGCTATAGAACAGCGGTCAAAGGATGTGGCAATGCAGGAAGATCTGGCGGCTCTTGGGACATGGAAGGTAGCCCCTCTTTTGGCTGTTAGTAAGGTCTGGTTTAGAAGAGAACCCTATTTGGATTTTTTGAGCAATAAACAACTGAGGCGCTACTATACCTTACTACGATTTGAGATGATTCAGTCTGCAGTTGTGGAGGGCAGGTTTGCTAAGATCCCCTATGAGGAGCACAAATGTCTGTGCTCCCTGGCAGAAATTGAATCAGGGGAGCACGTCATTCTCTTTAGGTGTCCCTATTATATCCACTTGAGGGAGACCTGGTTGGTTCCAGTGTTAGGGGGCAAGAAGCTTAGCTACTCGGACTCCCTTATATATCTGACTAATTTGACACAGCCTGAAGATCTTTGTGCTGTCACAACATTCCTCCTACTGGCAGGCAAAAGGCGGACAAAAATCTGTAACCATTTGTTTAACTCAGGAAAGCTCAGTAGCCACTAGACTGGTGTGGAGGGTGTGGTTAGCAAATAGGAGACACGGGCTACTAGGAAGGTGAATGGTTTTTGCTTCTTTAGGATGCTTCCCAAGGAATCTCAATGTAAATGATAGGTTCCGCTAGATGTATTTAATATATGGATGTTTATTCTCTTATTATGACTTTTGATATTTATGACTTTTGACCTTGATAGGTACGGTATATTGTACTTTGTGTTTATGTTTTATGTTTATTTTATGGTTGTCAAGATATTGACGTGTGTTTTTGTGTATTTGTCTGGCCACGGCGAAAGCCAGTGCCGAATAAACAATTTGATTTTAATTTGCATAGTGCCTACCTTTTGTGCTTCCAAGCTCCTGAGCAGAACAGTAGAACAAGTTATAGGGGAGAAGGACTGGGAGTAAGGAGAGTTGTCAAGTTATGGACATTTCTCCCCGCCCCCCTTCAGACAGCAGGGTCCCACATGATATGAGAAGCTCCTTTTGCCTCCAAGCAACTGGGGGAGGGGTGTGTGTGTCAAAGGTTGACCTGAAAGGCAGCAATTAACATTACTATTAAGTGGATATCCTGTATCCCAGCAGCTCCAGGCATCCCTCAATCCCCTCCCCATGCAGGCTGTGCTCTGGCTGGCAGGTGTCTGGGGCTCTGGCGTACTGAGAATCAGGCCAGATGATTGTCAGTCTCAGCTAGTATCCCAGACTTTCCGCACAAGACCTGTCTGGCGGCCAGTGCATTGTAGCAGCTCACACCTGGCTGTGTGTGGAGCATCCTAGCGACTGGCCCACCTCAGAGGGGTGTAGTGTCATTGCTCACCAGCTTCGGCCCAGCCCTGCAGTCTCACATCAGGGAATCCCCCTGCTCTGAGCCTGCCTTCGTGTTGAATGTGAGGTGGGGGTGGGCAGTGGCACTGAGACCTCCACAAATCCTGTTCCCCAAAGCAAAAATGTGGCCAGATGACTGGCATCCCAAACCGAGCTCTGTGATCTGGTCAGGAGAATGGAGTGGGAGCTGTGGTTTTTTGCCATCCCCATTTCTGCAGTGGGGTTTTGTGGGAGTTGTGAGCAGGTTGCACCCAGCGGGTAGGGTTGTTGGTGCGGAGGTGGGTTACTGGGAGGCATGTGCAGTGGGGTTGGGTTATCAGCATATAGAAGGTGGGGAAGGGGTTCTCGGGACTGGGTGCTGTGGGCATATTTCCTGTGCTCTCACTGAGCCCCCGCTTGCTGTCCTTGCAGTTCCAGAGCCTACAACTGGAGCGAGAGACGTGCTTGGCATCAAACTACACTCTGGCCAAGCAGAACCTGTCACTGCAGCCGCAGTTGGAGAATGGCAAGGCCTCCCTGGCCATAAAGTACCAGGAGCTGCAGGAGTTGCAGGAGGCATGTCGCGAGAAGCAGCAGTGCCTGGGTAAGTGTCCCATCCCTGCTCTTGCGGTTGCTGGGGTTGGAGCCTTCAGCCTGAGGGCTGGAAGGCAGCTGTGACAGTGCAGTCCTTGCTCTGCTGGTGCCCTGGAGCATGAAGATGCTGCTGCAACACTGCCCCACAAACTAGGAAGACAGCTGGCAGGAGGGAGTGCACAGAGGCCTGGGTAAGAGGCAGCTGAGGACCAGACAACTGGCTGGAGCAGAGCAATCTCAGTGCCTAGGTGGGTGGAGGGCATGTTAGCCAAGTCACTGTGATGCTGGGGGCAGCTTGGGTGTGGGGGTGTGGCACTGGGACAGAGAGGGCTCTGTTCTGGATGGGCTGGGGCATGCTGAAGGGCATACGTACCAGTTGTGACTGGGGGAGGAAAATGTTGAGTCCCACTTACTGCTGGGTGAAGGTTGGTGTTTACGTGGCTGCTCCCTGCCCTGCAGAGGCCTTCTTGGGGAAGTGGAGCCCACAGAGCGCCCTACACCAGCTGCGGGCTGAGCTGGATGGAGTGGAGGCTGAGGCCGAGGTGAGTGGAGAAGGTGCTTTGCCATTGACCTGCCTGACTGCTGCCCATTCCCACCCCACCCCCAAGCCCCTGGGCCCCTCTGCAAGGCCCTGCTGTCTCACTTGATGGGATCCCTGGATGAGACAGCCTGGGTGAGTCTGTGTGGGGCAAACCCTGTGGGCACATTGACAATAAGGGTGGAGTGAGGGGGAGCAGAAAGGATCTCCTTGGTTCCTGTACATCCAGCTCAGCAGCCCATCAGCTTGGCCCCCGTGTCCAGGTCCCTGTCTGGCTTTCTGTCAATCCATTTCTCATTTGCATATGTCTGCTGATCTGGCCCCTATAGTCTTGTGTGCCTGTCTGTCTCTTCTGTTCCTGGTTGTCTGTCCATCTCCTCTGGGTTTCTGCATGTCTGTTGCTGTCTCCCCCCACCCCCTATTTCCTGCCCCAGCTGATGCACCGTCCCTGCCTGCAGGAGCAGATGGAGAGGTTCCTGTGCTGGGAGCTGCCCCTCGATGCCTTCTTGGAGTTGTTCCAGCACAGCCGTGCACTCTCCCACCTCCGCCGCACGCAACTGGAGAAGCTGCAGGAGCTCCTGCAGAAGGAGAAGCAGCCTGAGCCGCCAGCGCCATGCTGTGAGGAGCAGCACACCTCTCCCTCTAGCCCAGCCCTCACCAAGGCAGCCCTGGTGCAGAATGGTGCCATTTCCAAGGTCTTCCAGCTCCGCTATGGCTTCACACCGGCTCTCCTGGTCCCCTCAGAAGCTGTCATCCCTTTCCCAGTGCCTTCTGCCCCTCCAGGCCACCATCTTCCTCCTCTGGGATCCCCTCTGCACCTGATTGGACACATCCCCCTGCTGAGCCCCCTCCCCTTCCGCCTGCAGAAGGCCCCCCTGTCTCACCAACAGAAGCCGGAGCCGCCACACCGGTAGCTGCTGGGGCTGACGGAACACTCTTCTACAGGAGCCCCTGACATGATACAAGCCTAGCCACATGCAAGAGCTTCCTAGCCAGAGACCAAGAGGCAGTGCCTGCTGGGGCTCACTCCCACCCTGATGCTCTGGGGGCACCGAGCCAGCTGCTGGGGGTGAAGCACTGCAGGATTCAGCCAGCAAGGCTACCTGCTTGGTTGTGATGCAGCACGTGGGAGCCCAGACATCCCTCCCCTGTACTTGAGACAGAATGGCCAGGGCCATAGATGAGCCCCAGGCACTGGTGGGAGCACTTGGGGTTGGTGGGGGCTGTGAACCTGCCAGGGCAGTGTGCCAAGGGGAGTGTGGATCAGTAAGGATGGGGTGGGGGGTGGGGATGCAGCCGCAGCTGTCAGGTTAAAGAACTGTGGGGGTCAGTCAG
This sequence comes from Sphenodon punctatus, assembly GCA_003113815.1. Taxonomy (NCBI): domain Eukaryota; kingdom Metazoa; phylum Chordata; class Lepidosauria; order Sphenodontia; family Sphenodontidae; genus Sphenodon; species Sphenodon punctatus. Next base: position 985,883 of record QEPC01003705.1, read on the forward strand.
GTTCCAGGGACAGTGCTTGGATCCCAGTAGGTGCAGGTGGTGGGGTTTGGACTGGGAAGGGGTCTGTCTCAGGAATATGCAGCTCTGGCTGAGCAGAAGTGGTTGAGGAGGGCCCATATGAGCACAGAGCGGAAAGGTGGGTGGGGTGTGGCCCAGCCATGATGAAGGTGGGGTCTGTAGGGCCAAATGAGAGCGACACTTTGACTCCCACCCACTCAGTCCAGCAACCGAGTGTGAGGAGGGTAGGAGGTGCTGGACAGCACAGGGCAAGAGGAGCAGGCTCTGCTGCTGCTGCATGGTGCCCTGCTGTTTCTCCAGTTGAGTTGTGCCCATGCAGCAGCTGCAGTGTGCACTCTGGAGCCTTGCAGTGGTAGGGGCTAGACACCACATGCACATGCGCTGGCTGACCCCTGCACTGTAGCATAGTCAGCATAAGGGTTCCTATGGCCCTGGCAGGCTGTGGGTGAGGGGGAGGCAGGCCAGGGCTGGTGGGTTCCAATGACTGGAGGCAATGCAGCCAATTCTGCCTGGCTCCAGGGCACAGACTGTTTTAGGAGCACAAGGTGCACAGTGCCAGGGAGCCCCTTGTTGCAGCTGCTGGGAAGGTGGCCATACAAGGCCATGCGTGTAGCTGTGCTGTTTGTACAGTTACTCAAGAGCACAGGGAATAGGCTTGCTTTCCAAATAAAGGCACTTTCCAGCCTCTGCTCCCTACCTGGTGTCTGTACTTGCGGCAAGGGGAGGGGATTTGCTCTTATAGAAAAGGGCAATGACAACGCCTTGCAGCAGGCAGGGAGATGTCACTTCGGCATCCAGCACTAAGCTGGCAGGGAGCTCCGGTTCTCGTCTGGAATAAGGGGCATGTGGTCTCAGCTGTCCCCACCACTGCCTGTCTCCTGCATGCTCTGGAGAGGCTTTGCTGGGGATGGGTGCCCTAGCCTTGCTGGGGGTATTGAATCTGTGCTCCTTTCCCAGGTCACCAACGCCTTGGCCAGGACAGCCTGTAGGCAAGACGGGAAGGCTACACCCCCAGGGGAGCATGGTGGAGAGGTCACTTGGGGGCCCTGTCTGATACAGGCCTCTCAGGTTTCCTCTAATTGAGGTGTCTGAGCACCCTGTTCCTGGTGTCTGCGCTCTCCATTACACTTGCCACTCAGTGAGCAATTACAGTAATTTGAGACCATGTGCCACAGCCTGGACGACCCTGCAAACCACCACGCTACTGGGGGAAGCCCCAGCCAGGGAACTCCAGCCCTGGGTGTAGGGCTCATTCTGGAAGGGTTCCTTGGAAATGCCAGGGTCCCAGTCCTTGCAGGATCAGGGCCCAAACAGGCTGCACTGGCACTCTTCACCAATGTGCTTTTTATTTTATCTACAGTGTCCAATTGCCAGTTCCCTGCAAAGATGCCAGTATGATCCTTCTATTCTCACCAGCCCCTCAACCTGGGGTCTTTCTTCTAAGTCAGCTCCTCCCTGGGCTCCCAGGCTGGGCACCCCCTAGCCTCCTGGCTCACTCCTGGGGTGAGTTGTAAGCCCTACCTTCCCCTGCTTCTTCTCAGCAGCAGGGTGGAAATCAGCCACCTCCAGTTAGCTTTGCATGGAGTGCCCATGCTTACCCTGGTGCCCAGAGTGGTCACATCTGCAGTGACTTAGGGCTCAGCCACACAGCACTCTGGTAGATGGCAACTCTGCACTAACTTTCTAGGAGAAGGTGCAGCAGGTGGTACAACATGCAATTGGAAGGGGCTGAGCCTGGAGTCCAGCTGCTGGCCTCTCCCAGTAAAGTGACTTGATTGTTTCAGCCTCGTTCTGGCACTGTCTCAGCATTAACTCTCTGTTGGCTGGACTCTCTGCTTCTTCTCCCCAATGTACCAGTTCCTGTTTCTCCCCTTTTCTTACAAATTCATGTGGCCTCCACTTCTCTGCAGGGCTCAGATGGGTTGAAACCACACTGTGATTTTAAAAATGCAAATGAAAAAAATCCTCTGCTGTGCATTGTCCTTCCCACTCTCCCCCTTGGCTAGCTTGCCACCCAGACCCCTCCAGAAAGTTTATTTGGACTGCAGGGACAATAATGGTTCCTGTTATCCCTTTCAGGATAACTGTCTTGCCAGGGAGAATTCAGTCTTTTGGTACCACATCCTCCCTTGCTATTGAGATCAGAGACCCTGTATCGTGACATGCTGTATAGGTTTTATAATTCACCTTGGCTTCTTGCAACGAACCCATTGCTCTGTAAAAGGTTGTTGTTGTTTTTTTAAAAAAGGCTGTGTAATTTATTTATTTATTTAATCAAATTTTTACGCTGCCCCTTCCTGCTTCTGCATCACGGGGCGGCTCACAACAACATCAAAATACAAAATATAAAAATAAGACATAAACATTATAATAACAATATAAGAACATTAAACTAACCCAAGTAAAGGAATAAAAAATCCCCACCCAACCCCTGACCCGTCTCCCTCACCAAAGGCCCAGTAAAACAGCCAGGTCTTACACTGTGTACAGAAAGAGGGGAGGTTTAAGGACAGGTGGACTTCTGGCAGGAGGGAGTTCCACAGCCATGATGCAGCCACCGACAATGCCCTCCTCATACCAGGAGACCTCAAGGAGGGCGCCCCTGGCCAACAGCAGAGGATGGTCCAGGAGCCAGAGGGTGAGGCGGTCCTGCAGATAGGTGGGGCCCAGGCTATTTAGGGCTTTAAAGGTCAAAATCAACACCTTGAATTGGGCCTGGTAGACTATTGGCAGCCAGTGCAAAGAACGGAGCACCTGTGTAATGTGCTCACAGCGACACGCCCTCCTAAGGGAACGAGCTGCCGCATTCTGCACCATCTACAGTCTCCGGATCATCACCAAGGGTAGCCCCATGTAGCGCACGTTACAGTAATCTAATCTTGAGGTATAAAAGCATGGATAATAGTGGCCAGGTCTGTGTTTGAGACATACAGTTTAAGCTGTCGCACCAGATGTAATTGACAAAATGTGCTGTTCGCCACAGCCACCACTTGGACATCCAGGCGGAGCTGTGGGTCTAGAAGCACCTCCAGACTATGGACCTGAGACATCGGGGGGGATGGAACCCATCAATGATGGGAGCCATCACTCTCTGGACTTTCCCCACAACCATCACCTCTGTCTTGTCGGGATTCAACCTCAGGTGATTCGCTGTCATCCAGTCCCCCACAGCTGACAAACACCGGATAAGCACTGAGACTGCTGGGCCTGGGTCTGATGAAAAAGAGAGGTACAGCTGGGTGCCATCAGCACATCGATAACACCTTATGCCAAACCCTCTGACAACCTCCCCCCAAAGGCTGCATATACACGTTGAACAAGAGAGGGGATAAGATGGAACCCTGCGGGACTCCACACGTGAGGTCCTGGGAGAAGATGAAAAATCACCCAGCACCACATGAGTTCTCGTGGCCAAGAAAGAGTGGCACCATTCAAGAACAGTACCATCCACTCTGGCTTGGTTCCACAACCCAGTCACCAGCAACTCATGATCAATGGTATTGAATGCAGCTGAGAAATCTAATAGGATCAACAGGGTTGAATGACCCTGGTCCAACTCACAGGAAAGGTCGTCCACCAAGACCACAAGTGCAGTCTCGGTGCCATAGCCTGGACGAAAGCGAGACTGTGAGGGATCTAGGAAACTGATCCAGTCCAGATGTTCCTGAAGCTGAAAAGCCACCACCTGCTGACTGATGTTGGTGCCCGGCTGATTGACGTTGGGGCCCTGGCCCGTTAGAGATGGTTTCTTAAGCAGAGGCTGCACCACTGCCTCTTGAGACAGCCCAACACTCTGCCCTCCCTAAGGGAGGCGTTGACTGTCCCAGCCAGCAATGGCCCCAACGTCTCCCGGCTGGCATTAATCAGCCAGGATGGGCACGGGTCCAGTTCACAATGAGTGGCTCGAACAGCCCCAAGAACATCCCCTGCATCAGAGGGCAATATGCACTGAAATTGATCCCATAAAACAGGACAAGCTAGGGCTTCGACTGCCTCTGGTTCACTTACTGTCAAAAGCGCGGTGTCAAACCTGTGATGGATTTGAGTGATTTTATCCACAAAAAAGTCAACAAACAAGTCACAGTGAGCATTAGATGATTCTGGGTCCAAGCGGAAGAAGGCCGGACTGACCAGCCCCCTCACCACCCAGAAAAGCTCAGCTGGACGTGTCTTTGTGGACACAATGAGGATATTAATTATTATTATTATTATTATTATAAACATTTGTGTAGTATCTGACGCTTTACAGAACAATAAGAATTATGCGGCCCCTGCCTACGGCTTACAATCTAATAGGCACAGAGTGGGAGACAAGGAGAGGGGACATAGGGAGAGACAAGGGATAAATAACATTCAAGCGGATGCGAGGTCTCAGGTGCACGTGCTTGACTTGGTTGCAGTTAGGCAGGAGCCTGCAGGGAGAAAGCCTTCTTTGCTGCTCGCACTGCCATGGCATAGGTATGTAAACAGACTCTATGGCGCAATTGGTCAACTTCAGTATGGGAAAGACGCCACCGTCACTCCAACCACTGCCCTTCCCCACTTTATCCACCGCAGGTCCTCTGTGTACCACCCCTATTTAGTGGGCTTTGTTGTGTGAGGAAAACCCAGTTTACTGGTATGGGTGAGGACTTCTCATTCTCCTTGTTAGGGAAATTTCATGCTATGTGCCCTGTCGGGTTACATGTGGCATTTCCTTGGGTCACTTGTATTGTTTCGGGGAAGCATAGTTGTTTGGGAGGGAGGATTTTCTTCCCTTTCCATTGCAGAACCCCTTTGATCCCTATTTGCCCCCCCCAAATTTGGATTTCTGTTAATTGTATCCGCTGTGAGACCCACATTGAATTTATCACCATTTTTGTTTTGTTCCCCATAAGCCAGTATCCTAGTGGCAACATATTCATCTGCTCTCTAGTCAGCATTTCTGGGCTTGGTAATTCTGTTGCCTAAACTGTGTGCCTTTAACACTGGAGAGCTAACTGAGAAACTGTTCTAAGACCACTGTCAGTTATGCTTTTCATATCTGTATTAGGCTCTCCCTTGAGCCATTTTTCACAAAAGTCTTACAATTTAGTGGAACAGTCAGCACAAGTAATTTCCTCTGTTATCTTAAAAGTATGAAACTTATGTCTCTATGTCTCTGGTGTAATGGTATTTTGCACCTCCTTTTAAAATTCCTCATATTGCCACCCCACATCAGGTTTGGTATTAAATACATTATGTACCACTGTGATGGGACTGGGATCTCTCTGCCCCACTCTGGGCTGGCTGTGACTCGGTTTCCCCACTTACAGCACCCACTGGACTAGCTTGCTCCAGAACTGTTCCAGCCCATAAGAGGTTAACTCTCTCTGTCACCTTTACCAAAACACAGAAATGAATCACAAGGTTCATCTGATTTTCTAACTCAGAAATTCGCTCTACTATGTCATTCCAATGTCAGAATCCACAAACAAGGTTTAGTTAAAAAGAAATTTAATTTGTGAATCAAGATTAAAATACAGTACAAGATTATGTTGAGAGTGTAGTGAACAAAATATATATGAAGATAATGTAATTCTAATTTACTTGGTTAATTCTAAGCTAATCTTGCCCTATGCAGTTGTATGCTTAAAGTTCAATTTCAGTCTTAAAGACTTTTCTTCATCACCTCTGATGTTGAAAGCTAAGTGCAAATTTTTACTGGCCGTTGCAGAGTTGGTCAGTTTCAGGATGACTTAATCTCTCTCCTTTGTCCATTGACGACTCTTTACTTTCTCAGTTCTTCCAGAGTTTTCCCTAGATGTGGTGCTTTGGATCATGTACACAATGGCTTTGGCAGTGACACCCCCTGTTGAGTGACAGGTTTTGTGGATTCAACCTGTCCCTCTCAGCGTGGCTGGCTTCTTTGGGCTCACAGCCTTTGAATTTCCCTTCAGTTACATAACTCACAATGTATTCTCATTTCATATCTCTTACATACATAAAAAGTTTCCATTCCATATTTCGTCATGTTTACATTCTTCTCTTAATTCTGAGTGGTATGACACCTAATATGACTACAAAGGGTGATTTCAGACATTACGAGATCACACTCAACCACAGTGAATCACGGTCAATTCCACAGCGTGGCCAAAGCACGCTGCATGTCTGTTCGGAGGCTGCCAGATGTTCACCACAGTCAATACCCACATGGGGTCAAAATCAACCACGCTTCCAGAGCTCCCAGCGGGACAATCTCCGAAAGCGTGGTCAAAGAGATTCCCAACGGGAAACAACAAAAAGTAATGTCTGAATGGCAACC
>QEPC01003705.1:1015674-1026246 GCA_003113815.1 Sphenodon punctatus
AGGGTTTTTAAATTTTAAATTGCCCGCATGTCCTGCTCTCCTCCGTGGAGGCAGGACTCATGGGCAATTTAAAATAAAATAAGAAACACACACACCCCACAACGTTCCCTGCCTTGCTGCTCCCCCTCCTCCCACTCAGAGCGGCAGATTGGGGGGGAGCAGCAAGGAAGCGGCTGGCCTAGCGGCGGGCAGTTGGAGAGTTGTGCTCTCCAACAGCGCGCCAGCAGCCATGTTCTTCTTTCAGCATGTGAGGCAGGGACAAGCGCGCATGCGCACTGCACCCTGCTACAGGCGCCCGGCCCAAGGCATTTCGCCAGGACACTTTCAACAAGTGCCCTGGTGAGAGCTTTCCTTGCACCCATTAAGCGCAATGGAAAGCCCCTAGCCCCTCCCTCCACAGTACATCATATACGTGCTGTGGACAGAGGAGCTCAGCTGCCCAAATCATGTTTTCAATGGAAAACGTGGTTGGGCTTAGCTTTTTTGACTCTTCTGGGACCCACTCCTCAGGAGTGGATCCCGGAAGTAAGTGAACTGACAGCGCTGCAGCAGCCTCCACTCTGAAGCAAAGGCAGAGGCTGTTGCGGCGCTGTGAGAAGCAGCGGCGGCGGTGTTGTTTTTTTTTTAAAAAAAAAATACAAACGGCGGCAGGCCCTCGGGCTTGGGGGGTCAGTGCCCCAAATATCCTGGGGGGCCAGCTGCCACTGATCTTTACAGGAAGGAAATTGTATTCTGGAATCTCTATGCCTAACAGGGAAGTCTATAGCAGTGGGGTTATACTATTGCCACCCTGACCAGGATAGTGAGACTGATACTGAAATGCTAACAAAGATTAGACAGGCTACAAAATTTAGAAACATAATAATAATAATAATAATAATAATTAATAATGGGTGATTTTAATTATCCTAATATTGACAGGGTGAATGTCCCTGGGGCGTGATATGGGGGTAAAAGTTCCTAGATGCTGTAAACTAGTTTAATACCTGTAACATTTCTTCTTTGAGTTGTATCCTCTCAGCAAAGCCCCACTACTGGTATCTGGCACCCTCTAGTGCCTCAGCCCAGACATTACAAGCTCATGCTCTACAATAACATGACTACTGGCAGAGGCCACACACCCTTGGGGTATATATAGACACACATATCCAGTCCCTCTCCATTCACCCAGATAGCCAAGTTTGCAAGCAGGGAGGAGGGACTGAGTGTGTGAGACTTTGCTGAGAGGATACAACTCAAAGAAGAAACGTTACAGGTAAGAAACTAGCTTTTCTTCTTTGTTATCCTCTCAGCCAAGTCCCACTACTGGTAGACTAGCATGTCCCAAGACAAGGAGGCAGGTTGCAGAAGTCAGAACATCATTTATTGATCAAGTACAGATAGCAATAGAGCATTGCCAAACCTGGCATCATCCCTTGCAGTGACATCAACAGCATAGTGCTGAACAAAGGCAGAGGCAGTGCTCCATGTAGCTGCCTTACAAATATCCAGCAATGGCACATGGCGCAATGCTGCAGCAGAAGCCACAACGGCCCTAGTGGAGGAGGCAGTAACCTGTTCAGGCAGGGGAAGGGCCACTCCCCATAACAATGAGCAGTGCAGCTCCTGACCCAGTGAGAGATAGTTTGCATAGAGGCCGGCAAGCCCTTGCGACCTGGCCCGAACAGGACAAACAGACAGTTAGACTGCTGAAATGTGTTGAGTGCAGTCTAGGTAAATGAGCAGGGCCCTACGTACATCCAAAGTGTGCCAGGTAACTTCCTCCTCAGAGGAATGGGGAAGAGGGGGGATACAGGCAGTGTGAACTCCTGCTGCATGTGAAACTGGGAGACAACCTTGGGAAGAAATCTTGGGTGGGGACGTAAGACCACACAATGCTCCTTGATGACCAGCTGGGGAGACCTGCAGGAGAGCACCTACAGTTCGCTCACCCACTTGGCCAATGTGATGGCCACCAGAAATACAGTCTTGAAGGACTGAAGGCAGTCTTGGAGGCGCCCCCACCATCTCGCGACTCACCTGCGGAGCTGCCACCGCTGCCGTCGGACCTGCTGCCGGACCCGCTGCCAGACCTGCTGCCACTGCTGCTGCCATCTGGAGCCGTGCTGCCCACCCCCCCGAGGTAACAACTTCCCTCTCCCCCACTTGGAGGAGGGGGGCCGGGGCCAGGGCACACGGCCGGGACTTCTGGGCCCAGCGCAGCCAAAAGCAGCCTATCACCCAGCCCAGGGGAAAGGAGCCCCCACCATCTTGTGGCTCATCTATGGAGCCACCGCTGCCGCTCCAGCACTGCCACCGCTGCCACCAGACCCGCCGCTGGACCCGCTGCCACCGCCATCTGGAGCCATGCTGCCCCCCCCAAGGTAACAACTCCCTCCTCCCCCACTTGGAGGAGGGGGGTGGGGCCAGGGCACAGGGCCAGGACTTTCAGGCCCGGTGCAGCCAAAAGCAGTTTGCCACCCGGCGGACACTGCATATGTGTGCCAGAGACAGCACGCCTAAGGGCCGCACCCAAGGGCCCTTAGGCGTGGCCCTTAGTGGGACTGAGGGCACCAGGGGCGGGAGGCTTTCATTTTTAGTTTTGTGTTTTTAAGGGGTTTTGGAGGGGAAGTGGTGTGTGTTTGATGAAGGGAGGGGCCAAGGGATTGGGTCAGGGAGGAAAGGCCCAACCCACCTGGTGAGAGGATGAGGGGTGGCCCTGGGGGAGGGTGGGGGAGGCCTCCCCGTGAGGGGGGGCACTGCCCGAATGTTAGGGAGGGGGGACTCCCTGTGAGAGAGGGAGCCCCAGGGAAAGGGGTGGGGGGATGGGGTGGGAATGGGGAGGGATACTCTGGGAAAAGGGATGGGGGGATGAGTGGGGGGATCTCCCTTGCAGCCTGAGTGGGACAGCCAGGGGGGAGGGCCAGGGGGGACAGCCGGGAGGGGGGATGGCTATTGGGGTCATGACAGGCCAGGGGAGATATGGTCTTAGGTGGAGGGGAGTAGGAGTGGTGAGGCGGGATAGGTGCCTGGTGCATGTCCCGCTTACCCCTCTGCTTACCCCTCCACCCGCAGGTGAGCAGCTGGAACTTGTTCAGGGGGCCCCCGGCCCTGTTCTGATGTTGTTAAATGCGAGGTCAGTGACAAATAAGGCAACAATGGTCTAGGAGGTAATCCTGGATTATGCCGCTGATCTCATGTGCATTACGGAAACCTGGTTGCACAATGAATCGGGGCCTATCCTGGCTGATCTTGTTCCAGCTGGGTATTCCGTACAACACCAGCCGCGGTCAGAGGGATGGGGTAACTGTGATTTTGAAAGAGGGGTGGTCTGTGAGAAGGTATCCAGTGCAATCCATAGTATGCATTGAAGGTTTCCATCTTGTGTTTGATTTGGCAGGGGACAGTTTGGGAGTGTTGCTGGTATAATGTGCACCTACCAGTACGGCAGCCTCCCTGCATGCTCTGGCGGAGGCTATGTCAGAGGTGGTGTTGCGGTCCCCAAAGACGATAGTCTTGGGGGACCTCAACATTCACGTCAATGCGGTTCTTGGGGGAGCTGAGCATGAGTTCATGGCCGCCATGGCAACCATGGGCCTGTCCCAGAGGGTCATCAGCCTGACGCATCTTGGAGGACATACCTTCGACCTCATGTTATGCACTGACCTTGAGGCGGGTGCTCCGTTAATGGGGGAGATATCAGCTGTGCCTTTGTCATGGACAGATCATTACCTTCTGCAGACCTCCCTTCTAGCACATGTCTTCCCCTGAAAGGGTGTGGAACCTATTAGGATGGTCTGCCCCCAGAGGCTGTTGGACCCAGTGCGGTTTCTAGGCGCTCTGGGGGAATTACCCTCTGACCTTGATGACTGACTCATCGATGACTTCGTCAAGCTATGGAACACCTTGCTGACAGAGGCCATTGATCAAATGGCTCCCAGGCGTCCGTTGCCGAGGCGGAGGCTCCGCAGGCTTCCTTGGTTCTCTAAGGAGTTGTGGAGGCTGAAGCAAGAGGGGCAACGGTTGGAGCGACGGTGGCGTCATTCTCGTGCTGAAGCCGACAGGTTGCAACTTAGAGCTAGTTTAAGAGCCTATGTCGTGACTATGCGGACAGCAAAGAGGGAGTTCTTTGCTGCCCTCATAGCATCTGCAAAATCCCATCCAGCGGAGCTGTTCAGGATTGCACGGGGGCTGTTCAGTCCGACCTCCCTCAACCCTGGGGTTGAGTCATCATCTGTCCGCTGTGACCTTTTTGCGAATTACTTTGCGGAGAAAATCGCTTGTATTCACCAAGACCTTGATGCCACACTTAATACAGTGGAGGGTGTAGAGGTTGTAGAAACCCTACTTGTCCGATTTTGTGGGATCACTTTCAGTCGGTGACACTCACTGATGTGGTGGAGGTGCTTGGGGTGGTTCGAGCCACTTCTTGCTAATTAGATCCGTGCCCGTCCTGGCTGGTTAAGAACTGCCAGGAGACAATGGAGCCGTTGCTGGCCGGGGTGGTCAGCTCCTCCCTGTGGGAGGACAGAGTGCTGAGCTGCCTCAAAGAGGCAGTGGTGTGGCCTCTGCTCAAGAAACCATCGCTTGATGCTGACTCCCCTGCCAGCTATCGGCCTGTCTCTAACCTTCCCTTTTTAGGGAAGGTTATTGAACAGGTAGTGGCTCAGCAGCTCCAGGGGCATCTTCTTGACCACGTCGGTTATCTTGATCCTTCTCAGTTTGGCTTTCATCCGGGTCATGGCACTGAGACAGCACTTGTGGCTTTGGTAGAAGATCTCCGCCGTGAAAAGGACCAGGGCCGCTCGACCCTATTCGTCCTGTTAGAACTCTCAGCTGCATTTGATACCGTTGACCATGAGATGTTGGTGATGCACCTGTGGGACAGTGCAGGGGTGGGCGGGATCGTTCTTGAATAGTTCCGTTCATTCCTGACCAGGAGAACTCAGCGGGTGGTACTCGGTGACTGTTTTTCATCATACCGAGACTGCCCATGTGGGGTCCCACAGGGTTTTGTCTTGTCCCCTCTACTGTTCAACTTGTATATGTAGCCACTCGGTGAGGTGATCGGGGGTACGGGGTGAGGTGTCATCAGTATGCGGATGACACCCAACTGTACCTCTCATTTTCAACTGACCCAGGCCCGGCTGTCTTGGTGCTTACCCAATGTTTGGCAGCTGTGGGGGACTGGGGCTAATCGACTGTGACTGAATCCTGACAAGATGGAGGTGATGTTAGTGGGCAAGTCAGTGGATGTGGCGGCTCCCTCAATTGATGGGATCTGTCCTCCACTGACTTCCCAGGTGCGGAACCTGGGGTTGCTCCTCGATGCGTAGCTCGCCTGGATCTCCAGGTGGAGGCTGTGGTGAGGAGTGCCTTCCGCCAGTTACATCTGGTGCGGCGGCTTTGGCCGCTGATTTTGGTTCTGGACCTGGCCACGATCATCCATGCTTATCACCTCTCGGTTAGACTACTGTAACGCGCTCTACATGGGGCTACCCTATGGTGATGACTCAGAAGCTGCAGCTGGTGCAGAATGCGGTGGCTCAGCTCTTGGTGGGACTGGGTCACTGGGAGCACATTACACCAGTGCTCCGATCTCTGCATTGGCTGCCAATAGTCTTCTGGGCTTGATTCAAAGTGTTGGCTTTGACCTATAAAGCCCTACACAGCCTGGGTCCTGCCTACTTGCAATATCGCCTCACTCCCCGGGTTCTAGACTGGCCCCTGCGGTCATCCGGGGGCGTCATGTTGGAGGTCCCTCGGGTTTCCCGGCGGGCCGCGCCGCGCCTCTGGAATTCCCTCCCGGTGGGAGTTCGTCTGGCCCCGAACCTCCCGACCTTTCGTAGGAATTGTAAGACCTGGCTGTTCCGTCAGGCGTTTGGCGAGGGAGAGGGGTGATGGGTGGGGGTGGGGGATTGGGGAGGGTGGAGGGGGGGTTTCTTTGTGTTGTTATTATTATTATCCTATTGGGGGATATATTTTAATTGTTGCAGTATATTGTATTTTATATATTTATTATTGTTGTTAGCCGCCCTGGGCTGCTTGTGCAGGAGGGGCAGTATACAAAACCTGTAAATAAATAAATAAATAAGGACAACACATTAAAAGGGATTGAATCAAGTGGCTCAAAGGGAGCTCAGGACAAACCCTTTAAAACTAGGAGGAAGTCCCAACCAGGGAAACAATAGGGAGCCGGCAGAAACTGCTGAATCACCCCCTTAAGGAAGTGGACCACCACAGGGTAACTGAACAGGGAGAAACCCTGGGACATGCCCCCAAAAGCATTAATGGCAGCTAGGTGTACCCTCAGCGAGGAGGCCCGAGCCAAACAGGTGCGAGGCATATTCCAGGTTTAGAGGAACCGACACCTGGGTTGGGGAGCGACTGCCATCCCCCAACCATTCCAGACAGCACCTTCACTTATGTTCGTAGGAGATGCAAGTGGATGACTTATGACTAGACAACAGAATTTCTTGAACCAGAAGGGAGCAGGAATCCCCTAACAGTGAAGTTTCCAGGTGGAGGGAGGGGAGGTCAGGTGCCACAGGCTGCCCTGTGCTTGGGAGAGGAGGTCTGGCACCTGCGGCAGGGGCTTGGCTGGGAGGAGAGATGAGGCCAGAAGGTCTGGGAACCAGTACTGTTGCGACCAGTTGGGGCGACCAGAACCAGGTTGCTCCCACCCCCACCTCCCTGAAATGCTGCAGTATCTGGGGGATGAGTGGGATGGGGTGTGTGTGTACCAGAGGCCACTGGGCCAAACCACCACCAGGGCATCCTCCAACAACCCTTCGCCTACCCCCACCTTGGAGAAAAAGAAGAGCACTTTTGAGTTGTGACAGCGCACAAATCCACGACTGGCTCCCCCAAGAGGTGGACCAGATCAAGGCAAATGGAGTGTTTCAGCTCCCAATCATGAGACACCACACCCACTTTGCTGAGTGCATCTGCTCACACATTGGTCTGACTGGCCAGGTGCATCGCAACTGGAAATTCCCTCAGAGGGATGCACCAGTCCCAAAGTCTGTGGGCCTCCATCGTCAAAGGCCAGGAGTGAGCGCCCCCTTGGTGATTCACATAAAACATGGCCATGGAGATGTTCATGCAGATCAGAACTCTGGAACCCTGGACCAGAGGGAGGAAGGCCTTCAGAGCCAGCTGGATAGCCCTGAGTTCCAGGAGATTTATGTGGAGAGAGGACTCTGCTGGAGATCAGAGTCTGTTGATCGATACCTCCCCTTTATGCGCCCTCTACCCAACAAGAGAGGCGTCTGGGGTAATGGTAAGATGTGGAGGAGGGGGAGGAAAGGGACTCCTTGGTACATGTTGGCACATGTCATCCACCAGTAGAGGCTGTGTACCACTCAATCTGGGGCTGTGATCCGAATGTTGGGGTTCAATAACCTCGGAAGGAGCCAAGTCTTGAGCCACCACTGGAGAGGCCTTAGCTGCAAGCATGGAAAGGACGTAGTAAAGGCAACAGAGGCCATCAGCCCCAGAATCCTGGAAAACAGATAATATTATATAATATTATTATTATTATTTATTATAAGCATTTATATAGTGCCAGCGATGTACCTGGCGCTTTACAAAAAACAAGATAGACACGGTCCCTGCTCGAGAGCTTATAATCTAAAGGGATGGGACAAGACCCTAGAGCAGTCCTCCACTAGGGCCTGAAACCTGTCCTGTGGGGTGAATGCACTGCCTAGGTGAGCATCCAACTGTGCCCCCAATTAACTTGATAGAAGGGGAGGGAGTTAGACTGACTTCTCCCAGTTAAGCACTATCCCCAGACTGTCCAGAGCAAAAAAGACATACAATATCTGTGCGGTAAAAGCACGCTCAGAACATACCCTGAAAAGTCAGTCATCTAGATATGGCTACAGTAACCAACCCTTACGCCTGAAGGACGCCACCATGGGCAAGGCATTTCGTAAAGACCCTGGGAGAGGTGGACAACCCAAACAGGAGCACTCAAAACTCATAGTGCTCCCCGTCAAGGACAAATTGTAGGTACTGTTGGTGGTCAGGATGGATGGACACATGAAAGTATGCATTCCTCATATCTAGGGTAGTGAAAAAGTTCCCTTTGTGCAGGGAAGGAATCACCTGGGAGTGACCATGTGAAACTTGAAACGTCTAACAAATTTGTTCAAAGAATGCAGGTCCAGTATGGGATGGAAGCTCTCAGGCTTTTGGGGCACCAGGAAGTAGGTGGAGTAGAACCCCTGACCCATATGCTCCAAGGGCACCGGTTCAATCATAGGAGCTGCTGTATCTCAGCTCCCAGAACCCGTGCAGTCACCCCATTGGCAGGGGGCGTGGTGCAGACAAACTATTCCTGGGGGAAGGAGTTGGATATGGTACCCTCTCAGTGATGGTATCCAGGACCCAGCGATCACTGGTGATAGCCTCCCAGGCATCAGAAAACCAGTGTAGGTGGTCTCCAAACATAGGAGCCGGAGGAGAGGGGGGGGCGGCGTTCAAGGCCCAGACCTTTGTCAAAAATGCTGCTTGGAGTTGGCTGCACCCTTAGGGGGCACAAACGGGAGTTGGGCCTCTATCACTTTGTGTTATGCAGATGGGGCTTGGATTAAGAGCCTGGATACGACCTCTGGTAAAGAGGAAGCCTAGAACCCTGATACCAAGGTGGCTCCGGATAGTAGGGAGTCTGGCTCTGAAAGAGCTGGGGGAGGTGCTGAGGCCTGGGGAAGGGGAGGAATGGGCACCTGGGGCAGGGGGAGGTGGCCCAGTCACTTAAGGCACATCGCCTTAGCCTCAGCTGCTTGAGCTGGTCATTGGTAGAAGCAGCAAGCAACCCCTCTTTATCAAATGGGAGATTCTCCACCACATATTGGGCCTCCATGGAGGGCCTCGAGGACCCCAGCCAGGAATGCAGCCTCATGGTAATCCCAGTAACCATCCCCCGGGCTCCTGATAGACCAACATTGTAGGCAATATGTGTAAATTGGCAAGAAAGGTCAAGGTCATCAGAAGCAGCAGTGAGGTGGTGCTCCTTTGGAACATCCTCAGGGGGGTAGATACCAGCTGGTGAACAGTGTCCCATAGTGTAAAACTAAGGCCATGAGGACCAGGTAATTGCCAGCCCTTAAGTCCAGTGAGGCAGTGGAGTACACCTGTCACCTCAGAAGGTCAATTCTGGACCATCCTTATTGGGGGGCCATGGGCTTCTGGCCCTTGGAGTGCTCTGCCGCCACCGTAGCGATGAGGGAGTTTGGTGCTGGGTGAGTAGTCAGGAAGTCATCCCCCAAGGCAGGCACGGGATATATTTTCAGTACCTTAGGGTCCACAGCCTAGAATGT
This sequence comes from Sphenodon punctatus, assembly GCA_003113815.1. NCBI lineage: Eukaryota > Metazoa > Chordata > Lepidosauria > Sphenodontia > Sphenodontidae > Sphenodon > Sphenodon punctatus. The sequence goes on from QEPC01003705.1 coordinate 1,024,980, forward strand.
AGCAGGCTCAGCTAGCCCCTCAGCCTGGGGGATGGCGACCCGATCACACTGACCTGAGGACCAGGTGTCAAAGAGCCGATGGGACGCTTTAGTCAGTGTCCCCCATGAAACCCCCCTCTGTAGTTGCCATCTTTATTAAGAGATCCTGAAAGGCTCGGAATTCAGAGGACGACGACGAGTGCTCTGTCTCCTCCAGTGGGACCAGGTCATGGGGGGGGGAGGGAGGGAGGGTCTCATCCGGACCTGGGGTCTCGGCCGCAATATCAGCAGGGGTCGGGTCAGTGGGGGGGGCACCCCAAAGTGGAGAGCTGCGTACTGCAGCATGGAGTGGAGCCATGGCACTGGGGCTGGTGCCCACAGGGCTGAGCTGAGCCCCTGACCAGCGGGCACTGCCGGAGTTGGGTGAGTTGAGACCACTGTGGCCGGGTTGGGGCTGCACAAGTGGCTGAGGAGCTGGGACCAGCAGAGGCGGAGCTGCTGGCAGGGCTGGGACCCAATCAGGAGGCAGAGCCACTGGCAGGGGTGGCAGTGGTGGAGGCGGGGCCCAATCAAGAGGCAGAGCTTCTGGCAGGGGTGGCGGTGGTGGAGACAGGGCCCAATCAGGAAGCAGAGCCACTGGCAGGGGCAGGTCAGGAGGAAGAAGGGCCCACCCAGGAGGTGGAGCCAGCACACCACGTGGATGCAAAGTCCTGGCCCAGGCCGATGGCTGCGGCGCTGGGACAGGAGCTGCTGGAGCCTCCAGAGAAGGCAGCATTGGTTGAGGAGGAGGGTCCAGTCCAGGCCAGTCCAGACTGCAGGGAGCAGAAAGGCTCACTCACAGGGTTTCCCTGGGGCAGCCCATGGGAGACCAGCACCTGGGCCAGGGACTTCTTGATCAGAGGAGTCAGCAAGTGCTCAAGTGGGCTCAGGATCTACTTGAAATTTGGCCTCAGTGGTGGTGGCGGCGGCAGCTTTCCCACACCCAGGTGAGTGACTCCTCCTTGGTGTCCACAGGCTGGGTGGTGTCAGCGCCGATAAGTAGGTTGACAGCAACAGGGGGAGAGTCGGACCCCGTGGAGAAGAGCGGCAACAGGAACCAGGATATCTGCTGGTGCCGCTTCTTCTTCTTGTACTTACACACCAGTTCGGGGGAGCAGTGGGCGTGGTTGGAAGGACGGGATGGGGGGGCATCTTTGGACATAACAGCAGCCATTGCAGCGCTCATCCCCTCCAGGTGAGCAGGGCTCCACCCCCAGAAGCCCCCAGCAGCCATTGCAGCGCTCATCCC
>QEPC01003707.1:8823-20342 GCA_003113815.1 Sphenodon punctatus
GTGTGTGTGTGTCCACTCTTCCACCCATGCAACCTGGGAGGGGGAGGGATTGTTTTTTTCCCCCATTGATTTCAATGAGGACACTGACAGTTCCCCATTGAAATCAATTGATCCGGCACCAGTAAACCGGTTTTAATTCGGTAAACCGGTTTTTTGCAAACCGGTAACTGGTAGCTGGTTTTTTGCCCTATGTCCCATTCCTATTATTTAACACATTTAAAACACACACACACCCATACAGCAATTTAACACACCCTCCCCTCCTCCCCTCTGAAGGCCTGGGAGAAGAGCCATGTCTTACAGGCCCGACGGAAGGCCAACAGACTTGGGGCCAGCCCTGCTTCCACTGGGAGGGAGTTCCATAGCTGTGGCCCAGCCACCAAAAATTCCCTCCCCATTGTAGCCCCCCGCTTTACACAGGGGACCTCCAGAAAGGTGGCCCCGGTGGACCAAAGGGGGCGTCCTGAGTCGCGGAGGGCAAGGCAGTCCCTGAGATATCCAGCTCCAAGACCATACAGGGCCTTATAGATCAAAGTCAGCACCTTGAATCTGGCTCGGTATGTTACAGGCAGCCAGTGCAGTGCACAAAGCACCGGTGTTATGTGCTCTCGTTGGCCCATCCCTGTTAAGAGACAGTCCACCACATTCTGCACTAGCTGCAACCTCCAGGCCAGCATCCAGGGAAGCCCCATGTACAGCACGTTACAGTAGTCCAGCCTTGCGGTGATGAAGGCATGGATCAAGGTGGTCAGGACGGTTCTGGAGAGGTATGGCCTCAGCCTCCGTACGAGATACAGTTGGCAGAAAGCCACCTTTGCCACCACATCCACCTGCTAATCTAGGCGGAGGTCTGCATCCAATAACACCCCCAAACTCTGAACCTGCTGGGCCACGGAGGGGCGCACCCCCTCCACAAGAGGGGGCAACACATTCCCCACTCAGCCTACCACCATCACCTCTGTCTTATCATGACTGAGCTTCAGTCTGCTCTGCCACAACCAAGTTGCCACGGCCTCAAAACATTGGGATAGCATGGAGACAGCAGGGCCTGGGTCAGCTGAAAAAGAGAGGCAAAGCTGGGTGTCATCGGCATATTGGTGGCAACGTACACCAAATCCTCTCACGATCTCCCCTAAGGGATACATGTATATATTAAACAATAAAGGAGACAGGATTGAACCTTGTGGAACACCACAGTCCAGGGCCCGGGGGCTAGATGTTTCTGCCCCCAGGACAACCCGCTGGGTCCTCCCCAACAGGAATGACTAGAACCAGCTGAGGGTGGTCCCATCCAGACCCCCCAGGTCATGCAACCATCTCAACAACAGCCCATGGTTCACTGTATCAAACGCGGCTGAGAGATCTAGCAGGACCAGTAATGTTGAGCGTCCTGCGTCCATCTTCCGGTGGAGATTGTCCACCAAAGCCACCAATGCCATCTGCCACCAATGCCATCTCCGTACCATAGTCGGGTTGAAACCCTGATTGAAATGGGTCAAGAAAACTGATGCTGTCTAGGTGACCCTGAAGCTCTAAGGCCACCACCCTTTCAATAACCTTCCCTAAAAAGGGAAGGTTAGGGACGGGTTGGTAACTGGCAAGTGTGTCCACATCCAAAGATGCCTTCTTCAACAGGGGGTGCACCATGGCCTCCTTGAGACTGGGGGGCAAACTTCCCTTCTGAAAGGATGCGATGATCACTCCCACCAGCACCGGCCCCAATGTCTCCCAACCGGCCCCAATGTCTCACCAACCAGGACTGGCAAGGATCTAATTCACAACTGGTGGCCCTAACCGACCCCAGGATCCCCATAGCATCGTCTGGAGTCACTTCCTGAAACTCATCCCAGAAGATGGACCAGACGGAGCCCTCATCACCTCATGCTCCATTTCTACTATCTCTAATCCAGTGTTGAAGTTGCTCTGGATTTGAGCGATCTTGCCTGCAAAGTAGATGGCAAACTCCTCACAGTGGGCCTGGGACAAGTCCCCGTCCAGGCAGAGGGAGACTGGACTGACCAGGCCCCACACCACCCAGAACAGCTCCACTGGATGCAACTTCACAGGAATTCTTTGCCACCCTCACAGCCTCAAGGTAGGACCACAAATGGGCCCTACGAAGAAGTCGGTTGGATTCAGCGTGAGTCCGACGCCAGCATTGCTCTAGTCACCTACCTTCCTGCTTCACACCCCACAGTCCCTCAGTAAACCAAGGGGCCCTGCCGTGTCGAGACAGGGGCAGGGACCTCTCGGAGCCACCCTGTCAATAGTCTCCCCAAGCAAGATGTTCTAAGCCTGGATGAGTTCATCCACAGAGCGGCTGACAGGATCCAGGCTAAATCCCCCAGGGCATCCTGGAACCGCTGAGGTTCCATCAGCCTCCAAGGGCGGACCATCCTAACTGGTACATTCCCCTTCTGGAGGGTGACACACTGACAGACTGGTCTGAAGGAGATAATGATCCGACCGTCCATGACAAGGGCATAGCTGACACATCCCCCACTACCGGATCACCCGCCTCAAGGCCAGAACAGAACACCAGGTTGAGGGTATGTCCCCCCACATGGGTCGGGCATCTGACAACCTGGGACAAATACATGTTTGCCATGGCGGCCATGAATTCTCGCTCCGCCCCCACAAGGTCGGTGTCAGTATGGGCATTGAAGTCCTCCGAGACCAAGGTCCCAGAGGATCCCAATTCCACAACCGAGATGAGCTCCACTAGAGCAGAGAGGGATGCTTCTGGGCAGGAAGAGGCCCGGTACACCAGCAGCATCCCCAAATTACCCCCAGCCAAATCAAGCACCACATGGAGGGCCTCAATCCCAGGAATATCTGGAACTGGATACCTCCTAACTGACCATGTCTCTTTAAAAATCAAATCACAGCTACGCCACCCCACNTTTATACCTCCCTTCACCGCCCAGAGTTGCCTGTGGCAGCATGGGCAGGATAAAAATGCTTTAAATAAATAAATGTTTTTGAAAGTTGGTGGTAATAGTGCCCTCCATAGAGGGTACAATCTCCCAAGGTTTCATCAGAATTGAATAAGAAACAAAAAAGGTATAGCCAGAAACATGTTTGTTGGTGTTTTCCCATTATTTCAAAAACAAATTTTCTGTTTTTTCATTATTATTATTTGTAGTTTTCATTGTTACAATAAAGAAAATGAAAATCTCAATTTTCATTTTCATTATCATAATAACAAAAACTAAATGCACATCACTTGTATACCGTGCAACTACCTGTATGGCATCCCTGCACACTCTGGCAGAACTGGTGTCGGAGGTAGTATTGCAGTACCCAAAGATGTTAGTCTTTGGGGACTTCAACATTCATGCTGATGCCAGTCTTGGAAGAGTGGAGCATGAGTTCATGGCTGCCATGGACTTGTCTCAAGTAATCATCAGCCAAACACATGATGGGAGACATACCCTGGACCTGATTCTCTGCACTGACAAGTGGGTGATTCATTGGTGAGGGAAGTGTCAACAGTGCCCTTGTCATGGACGGATCATTACCTCCTACAGACCCGTTTCCCAGTGCACATCTGCCCCCGGAAGGGTGTGGAACCAGCTCGGTTGCTTCGTCCTGGGAGACTGATGGAATCAGAGAGTTTCCAAAATGCTCTGGGGGAATTACCCTTTGATCTTGACAGCTGGATGCTCAATGGCCTTGTTGCTATTTGGAACAGCTTGCTGACTGAGGCCATTGACATCTGCTCCCTAGGCATCAGCACTGCAGGCTTCCTTGGTTCACTGAGGATCTGCGGTTGCTGAAGCAAGAAGGGTGGTGGTTAGAACAACGGTGGTGTCATTCTCGTGCTGAAGCCAACAGATTTCGACATAGAGCCAGTTTGCGAGATGATGGGTGATTTCAGACGTTACGGCTGGGCGCTTTCATCATGGGCTGTGGGGTGGTTCAGACCACGGCGGGGGTGAAGGGGCATGCCAAAAGACATGCGCCCCATTGACCCCGGCCGTGGTCCGAACCACCCCACGGCCTGTGGTGAAAGCGCCTGGCTGTAACGTCTAAAGTGGCGCACACACGCCTGGAGGGGGAGGGGCTGCGCCGCGCAGCGTGCTGCCACATGGCCCCACCCCCTGAATTTCCCAACAGTCCTCCCCCCCCCCACGAGACAGGCAGTCACAGCGGCCTACATGGCCGCTGCCACCGCCCACTGCCCACCACCAGGACTCCAGACACGGTGAAGGTAAGGTAACAGATNTTAAGTGTGAGGTTAAATTCTTCTAATAAAGTTCATTTGAATGAATCCCCAGAAGTTTTTTATTATTATTGTTAAAACTAAGCTGGGGTCACATAGACCCCAATACAAAGGTAATACAGTGTTTCTGAGACCAACCTAGGGTTAAAACGTTTGACTAAATTGACTTATTTACCAGCTCTGACAGATAAACTGATGCTTATGTCAATAAACAACCATTTATTAATTCCAGAATATGTCCTGGAATACAAGGTCACTGAAAGAGTTGCATTTGCTTGTCATTAATTATCATAAACAGCTAAAAAGATCAAAGCTTTAAAATAACTAAATTACCAGCTGCTGCCCCAAGTCTGCTTTTATACTTATTTTCTTTTGGTGCACTTGGGTTCATCAAATTGTTTCACTTAGTTGTATCTATGGTGGTAATTATAGCAAACATGTTTAAAATTTTAATTAGCTCTAAAACAGTGCGACTTGGCGCTCTCAAACTTTCAAGAAATAGGAAAACATGTATTTTCAATATTTTATGTGGGGCACTCTTCTGCTAATGTAACTTACATCTCATAGTTCACTTGCCTTGTAATCCCAGTAAAACCTCAGGCTTGTGCCTGTGAGAACATAGAATGAGAGAAAAGTTCTGCAGCGCTTCCCACTGAATCTGCTGTGGTCTGAATTCTTGTGCTTGTGCAGGGGCAGCCTAGCCTGTGTCCTAAACTATCTACATCCATAACAGAAAAAGGCAATCCTGGGTCACGGTGGGATTTCAGCAGCAGAATCAGACCCCAAGCTGAGTCAGAGTCAGACAGAACAGGGCAAGTTAGGGTCCAAACAGAAATATAATTATATTTATAGTGATAGAGCTTGGGCTGAGACCTGAGGAACTCATGAATAACCAGGCCCAGGCCTGGAGAGCTAGAATGTTACAAGTCAGAAAAGCTTTGAGTCAGCAGCAATGAGCAGCCAGATGAGAGAGAGTTTGTTATCTCTGGTCAAAGAATATGAAACTGAATGTGAGATAGATAAGGAGGCTCTGTTCATAACCTTAGAGAGGGAGCAAGCTGGCTTCATTTTTTAGCCTTTAGTTTAATATGTAAAAAATGTATTTTTATATAACTCTGCGGTCTGAAACAATTCTTGAGAGTACGCCTGTCTTAGGCCTACTAGGCTGTGCGCCAGTCTGTGGCTCATAGTAGATCTAGATAATAAATATTATTGTATTGGCACCACCCTTGTGTCCAATTCCATGTCTATTCCCTCTGTGGTGAGCTACTGGCTCCTGACCACTGGGTAAGAACAGAAGTAGGACCTTTTTTACACAGACATCCCCCCAGCTGAGTGTGTGTGGGGGGGCATCCGTGCTCACACTGCGGCAGTGGGTGGGGGGATGAGTGTGCACCCGGGAAAACATCACAGGCGATGGGTGGGGGTGCGTGTACGCTACCGGCACACACCCAACTCCACCCATCACCCGCCCACAGAGCCATCTGACAAAACAGAGAAGGTTCCGTGGGTGGAGATAGATGGAGGTGTGTGAAAATGGGAGTGTGCTTGTGGGAAAGGGAGTACACCCACCTCCACACACTGCAGCCGCACACCCATCCCCCTACCCATGCAGTCAATTTAGACAGGGCCAGAGATCCTGACTAAGGGAATGCAGAAGGCACCCCTGCCATTTTTCTTGTCATTTCGCTTCCATTTACAAAAAAACCCTTCATTTTCAGAGGTTTCCATAATTTTCTTGTTTTCTTTGTTTAAAATTAAAAATATTTTTTTTGAAAAAATCATTGCACATGCACAAATGAAGGTGAGGCTGTTCTGCTCAGGCATGGCCCTTTGCCTTTTGGAAAAGGGTGCACATGCACAGAACAGTCCAGTGGCCATTTTGCACATGCACAGCGATTTTTTTAAATGTATTTTCTTTTTAATTTTTTTTAAATGCATTTTTTATTTTTTTATTTTAAAAATGAAAACCGATAAAAGCAAATGACAATTGTTTTCTCATTCATCCATTTTCATAACATTAGTTACAAAAATGAATGGGACTTCATTCATTTTGTAACTTATAGAAAATTGAACAAATGCACACCCCTAATCCTTACACATCATGCTTTATGAAAGGGCAATTTATTATAACATGTCAATATTCCTCATTTGGGAGGCAAGGGGGAAAGATAGCCAGCATTCTTAAAATGCAAAAAAAATAAAATTACCAAACCTTAAAAGTACTTGATGACGAGGAGAATAATAATAATAATTTTGTGTCAACAATGTACCTGCCACTGAACAATCTTTAACTAGAGACAGGTCCCTGCCCCAAGGGGCATGCAATGTAGTATGGACATGGGAGGAGAGAAAGATACATTCATAGAGTATGCATACATCCCAATCTACACACATCACAGCCTCCACTTCTTTAATTGTTTGCCCTTAGGGCGTTTATAGACGAGACAAAAAAGTCGGCTGATTCTTTGATCAGCCGCCTTTCTTGCCGCTCGTCTATATGCCTGGGCTGCTTTTTAATCCGCGTCGGAGGGGGCAGGCGATCCTGCCCCCTCCGACGCGGATTCCCGGAGTGCCGGCTTTACGCCGCATTTCCTGGTCCCGTGCGAGAGTGCGAATGCGCAGAAGGGCGCGCATGCGCACTCGCACTCTGCGCCGTGTCTGAACATCAGACACGGCACGGAGAGACGCCGCGGCGGGGAAACACGGCGTTTAGCGATCCCGCTTGTAAGCAGGATCGTCTATAAACGCCCTTAGGTAAGAAAGGTCATGCAAGTGTTTCTTGGTAGTTCAGCTGTGAGCTAATGCAGGAAAATGGTCTGTGAATTATTCAAAAGCAACTGAAAGTCAGCGAGTCACAAAAAAACTTCGGCAAAATCAAACTAACCTCTCACCACATAAGAAAAGATCATGTCACCATAGCATAAAAAAATTAAACGTCTGTTTCATCCTGCCCGGATGACACGCTGATCTCTGGTGAAAATGTTGCAAATCATGCACAAATTAGGATGAATATTTATCAAATGTTTTAATTAAAATTATCAAGCTGTTAAATTATGTTCCACCAGAAAAAAAAAATCAGAAGAGACAACAAGCATGAATCAGAAACAGCGTAGTAGAATAAAAACTCAGCTGGAGCTCCCATCAGCAGCCAAGGAAGAAATACATTGTGTGTGCATCCCACAGCCTTAATTCAATAATATTCAGAAAGCCTGATATTCCCAAAGGGCGCATGTTGCTTGAAAACAGAATTCATTAATGCTCAAGCTCAAAAATCAATACAGGAAACCCAATGAACCAAAAAAGCATATTCCATAAATCAAATTATCATCATTGTGGATTACCGGTTTCATATTTTTTTCTTATAAACACAAATAAGCCATTTTCAGGTAATCCCCTTTTGTTCTTTGTGAAACCTGACATTTCACTTGAAATATGATACAAAAATTGATTTTGGGAAGGGACTGTGCCGCTATTGTTAATGGATCATGGTAGCATCCAGTTTGTGGGAGTCTCATTTAAGAAAGATATCGAGAAAGTAGAGAAGATTAGAGCTGGTGAAAAAATGGCTGTTCCAAAATCTACATGAATTCGAATTTAGGGGGAGAACCTTGCTGAACATTCGTGCTACTTTTCACAGCTGGGATTTTTTTTTAACCTTCACTGCTTTCAGTATTTTCACTGATGAATTTCTGATACTTATGGCACTTTCCGTCACTTTTAAAACACTTTTACAACATTTTTACTCCTCTTCTGTTATTTTTGGAACTCTCGGCACTATGAGCACCTCCAGGCTGATAGAAATGTCAAATGAAAACCCAGACAAATGGATGAGTATTCCTGAATCATCAGGAAAACAGCAAATGGGCTGTTTTCAATGAATACGGTGTTTGCTTTGAACATTTGGTTCAGTTCTAGAGAAGCTTCAGAAGAGAACAACAAACATGATAAGCAGTATGGAATTGCTGTCATCATATGAGGAGTGTCATAGGGTAAAAACAGACACGCTGGCGATGAGCTGTCTCCCCAGCCATCCCCAGGGTGGAAAAGAGCGACTTCCACTCCCTGAATGGGCAGGTGGCACAGAACAGACGTGCCTATGACCCATGGTGGCCTGGAGAGTCCTCTCACTGCCCCCACACCCCAGGTTGGACAGGGGAATACAACAAATGTGAGCCCTGCCCATGGCCTGCTCCCAGTATCCAGCCCCCACCATGATGTGCAGCCATGGTGACAAACCATGGTGAATGGCTATGGTGTCCCTGGCTCTGTGACGGGGATAGGTGGGGCCAAACAGACTCACGAGGAGACATTGGCCTGCACTGGCTGAGGTGGGTGTCCCTTGGCCCAGGATGAACCTCGGAGATTTTTGGGTGAATGTTTCCTGGGCCAGACACATACCTGTCCTGGGGTGTACGTGGCCAAACATTTTGTGGTGCTGGAAAAAATGACCAGGTGAGACCCGGGTGAGCTAAACCAGGCCAACGGGGGCCACTATCACATTTGTTTTCACCAACAGCATCAGAGTTGGAAGGCATCCCAAGGGTTTTTTAGTCCGCTCCCCTCCCTTTTCATTTATTTACTTATTTGTTTGTTTGTTTGCTTGTTTAGTCACATTTCTATGCTTCCTTTCCCACAGAGGTTCAGGGCAGCTTACAATCATAAATGACAGGAATAAAAAAGTAATTAAAATCAATTTAAAAAGCATAACATTCCCATAACTCACCTCTACGCTCCCCACCCAATCCCACTCCACCCTGTCTCTGCCTGCCCAATGCCTGATCAAATAGAAAGTAGAGGTGTGCACCAGGGACTCATGTCATCATTTGTTTTCATTTATCTTTTTTATTATTTAAATCTTTTATTTTTGTAAATATTGAAGTTTTGTTTTTGTTTTTGCTTTCATTTTCGATTTCCATTGGTTTAAATAGAAAATACATTTTGGGCTGCAACCTTTTTTTTTTTTTTCATTATACTTGTATGACACTTGGAGGGGTTGTACCTCCAATAAAATGCATTATGTCTCCCAAATTTCAGAAAGTTATAATAATAATAATAATAATTTTTAATTGTCAGCCCATAGGCTATAACAATATTTACAGAAAATAAAACAAGTACCAAATTAAACAGTATAAATATGAAGCAAAGCATAAGATAAATTATATACATTAATGCTCCTCTAATTTGTCACTATGTATAAGGGGTCTACTCATCACACCTATATTCTCAAACTTAGCACATTGCCAATAAAAAAATGTAACGCTTGTTTCCCACATAAATTAAAAGAACTCATACGGTTCTGTTTCCAGTGTAGTATACATGCGCACAAGGCTGCTACCGCTCTGGAAATTGGGGACTCCCTATCAATTAATAACAATTGCAATTTAGATTCCGCCTGAAAACTCTCAGGGAGACTACTCACTACCGAACCCAAGTATTTGCTCCTCCAGTTTTCATAAGCCCCACATTGCAAGATTACATGTTCTCTTGTTTCAGGGGCTGGCATAATGCAGTGTGTACATAACCTTTCTTCTTTGGGGATCCCATGAAATCTGCCTTCCAAAAAGACCGAGGGGAATATGTTACAGTGCATTAGTAGGAAGACCCTCCTAGGGGACCCAGGAGGCCAGTTAATTAAATATTCGGCAGGTGAGGTGGCAGAGATTTCACGACAGTAGCCCGGATTGATATTCTGGCAATTTCAGAAAGTTTGGATAAAGGAATCCAAATTTATGAGCAGTTTAATTATGTTATATTGAAAACAAATCTGCATATACACTCCTGCCTATAACTTCTTTGTATCCCATCTTTGTTTTGTCAGTAAACACTGGGGTTTAAATGGTTTGCCATTTTCATATTCTTGGAGATTGTCCTCTTTTTCAGAATGGTATGTGGAAATCGAACACATTTTCATTTTCATAATGTATATCCGCAAATCTGTTATTTCTGTTATTCCAGTTCAATAACTCCTCCAGTCTCATCAAATTTAATTGGGTTTGGTCATTTACTAAATTTTAGCTATTGTACATAGACTAAGCCAAAATATTAAAATACAAAAAGAAACAAACCAGAAAAGTTGGAACAAATATGAAGCTTTGGAAAGTTTATACCCCTCCCCAAGTTTACTACCTAGGCCAACTTTCAGAAGGATTGGATAAAGGGTCCTGGTGGTATAAGCAATTAACTTATAAATGTGTTTCTTACTGTAACATCTTTGTAGTCCAACCAGTGTACATGAAATTTGGCAGGGCTTTATCTCACACTTTCAGGATCACCTCTGCCAAATATTGGAAATCTGTGATAAAGGGTTTCAATTTTATAAGCCTGCAAAGCATGTACAGAGGATGAGCCTATGTTAGGGGTTCTCTTATGTGTCACTGTGGTATAAGATCTATTTGTGATGCCAATTGGCCAGCATAAATGTCAACCAAATATCCTCATTGCCACTCTTCTTGTCCCTCCCCTTCCCCCAGGTAACAAACAAATCCCAGGGTGGGGCCTGTGGGCGCCAGCCCTTCGACACAAGCCTGAAGGGCGATGCCTAAAGGGTGTCAGACGTTGGCTGGGGCCGTTAGCTGGGCCGGGGCACCTGCGCTCCCCCCCTGTTGGACTGAAATCACTGCAGATCAGACGCTTGCTGGATCCATTCCCCATCGCTGTTGGGGAACGATGGAAGCCTGGAAGGACTGTTATCTGCCTGCTTGCTTCCATCCCACTGTGCTGCGCTGTTTCCACCTGGTGCTAGTGAGGAGGGGGTCCGCTGTTGCTGTAGCCGCTCTGCTCCACTGCTCTGCTCAGTTTCACCTGTGGAGAGAAGAAAAGACTGCTGTGAGTGCCGGGGGGGGGTGGGGGAAGTGTAGAAGCCGGTCGCGAGGGCCGGCTTGTTCCCTCCCCCACCCGGAAGTAGCCGGGGCTTTAAAGCCCAGCGGTCAGCAGCTTCCATCAAGGACTCACTTGCCTGTCCGCTTGCCTGTGCTGGGCTGCTGTCATCCGCGGCTGAAGAGGAAGGGGCCTGGCGGTGCCTCTGCTCCTCTCGGCTCTGCTCCGCTGACACCTGCGGAGGAAAAAGAACTGCTGTGAGTGCCGGGGGATGGGGGGGAGCGCAGAAGCTGGTCGCGAGGGCCGGCTTGTCCCCTCCCCCACCCGGAAGTAGCCGGGGCTTTAAAGCCCAGCGGCCAGCAGCTTCCACCGAAGGGGCATCGCACTTTGGGGTGGTGGGGGATGTTTGGTGGGGTTTTTTCTTGTTCAGGGCTAGGGAGGTGGGGTGGGGGGTGTAGGAGGGGTGGTTAGAGGG
>QEPC01003707.1:25665-37215 GCA_003113815.1 Sphenodon punctatus
TGTTTTTATATTTCTATTATTTTTATTGTAAGCCGCCCCGAGCTGTTTTAGGAGGGGCGGAGTAAAAATCCAATAAATAAATAAATAAAAATAAATAAATAAATAAATATTTTACTTGAATCCATTATTTCTAGTCCTGCCCTCGGTAGAAATGCAGAATGGTTTACCATTGTCCTGGAGGCAGCCCTTTAGATATTTGATTACTGCTAGCATGTCTCCCCTTGATCTTCCGCATGCAGGGAAGGTCAAGTGTTAAGATTAAAGTAAAACCAACAAATCTAGTTACCCTTTATCATGAAAGAATAAAATGCTAGATACGCATTTTTGTGACCTGGGGTGCCCAGTATATGGGTCCCACACCAGTGAATTGGGCTGCCAGTCATGGCAGGCCATCTCCGTTATACACTGTGTTGTCTGAGCTGCCATGAACACCTTTTGGAGTCCCCAACAGCCGAAACAAAACTTTTTGTGCTGATTTTCTCAATGGGAAGTTTTGTTGAAATCTGTCTTCTCTAGAAGAAAACTCAGATTTATGAAGGAGCCTTTCAGGAAGCAAGCTGGCATGGGCAGTCGGTGCAGAGTTAGGTCCAAGGTTCCAGAGAGCAGTTCAGGATCAGGTTGAACAGACACAGAGCAGACACAGAACAGACACAGAGCAAGATAGAAACTAAGGAGGGGAAACAGGGAAACAGCAAAGGGAGAGAGATTATCTACCTCACCTTTTTATGGCTTCAGCCTTCAGGCCTGCATTTTATATGGCAGGCAGCCAACCAGGAAGCTCTGAACATAGTGTTACAACCAGTGCTACCTGTGTTTTTGTTTTGATATATGATTTTTGCCTTATTTCTTATTATTTTTCTGTACTTGGTGACCTTCCCTCAAAACCTGCCCTGTGTTAGATTCTGCTTGACCTCACTGCAAACCCGGCAGTCTCTGGCCACAAAATACCTAGGCTGATTGAGGGGGGATCGCTATAAAATGCAGGCCCACTTCAGAATGATAATTAGCATCAACCTGGCTTGAGCCAACCCACCCTGTATTGTTGAGCGGGGCAGCATCAGGAAGGACATGACCCGGGGCACCTGGAGAAGTAAGAAGAAGTGCTGTACCTTTCTTCTCTTCCCCTTCCTTTGAATCTCCTATGGTTTGTGCCTTGGCACAGGTAGATGCCCCCCCCCTTCTAAATTAGGAACTTCCTTTAGAAACCAACTCATGCTGTATCCTTGTGTAACAATCAAATTGATTTGAGTATCTCATTGTTTGATTATTGCCAGCTAATGCCCCTTGTGCTTGTATGTACCCCTATTTCATCCCCACAATAAATTGAAAACTCTATGTTGCACCCTAAGGTGTCTCTCCCCTCTTTTTAATTCCCTGTGTGATGCTGTCAATTTACACTCAAAAGATCCTGAACACTCCTGTGCCCTATTCAAAAAGTTTAACTTAATCCCTCAAATTGGGCATTTTTGGTCCCACGCCTGGCCACTGGGATCCACTCCTCAGGGAGACCCAGTGTACACACATGGAAAAGGGACATGTGTTAACAATGGCTGAGGAGGGATGTGGCCTGATCAGCACAAGTAGAACCTTTATCACTAGTCTTGGGTATCATCCCGGATATCTTAGTGGTGCTTAGGGTGAAATAAGAATCCTGCACATTCTCACAAGAACACGTGACACGAGATTGTCTCAGCCCCCGGCGAGATCTTGCAGCATCTTGCTGAGATTTTCAAGAAACTCACAAGATTTTCAAAATCTCAGGTGCGCTCTGTGCATGTGCAAAAATGGCCCCCACGGCTTTTGTGCGCATGCGTGGCCTACCATCAGCCATTTTGTGCATGCACAGAGCGTTTTTTGAGAAACTCACGAGAATATCAAAAGCCTAAAAATGTTCTGTGCCTGTACAAATGGACATTGGGGGCCATACATGTGGAGAATGGCTGCAGAAGCCATTTTACACATGCACAGTGCTGGTTTTCAACCACACGAGTTTTGCAAAAGAACAGGTTGAAAATCAGTGGATTCTTGACGTGTTCTCATTCTTGCAAATCTCAACGAGAACCATAATGAGGTTTTCAAGTTCAAGTTTCAGCCCTAGTGGTGCTGAAGTTCCAGCCACTGTTCTCAGAGAGTGCTCATTCAAGCCCAGATCCTGAGCCAACTGTTTTTTTCTTTCACTTGGAAAATGCTTCCATTTGAAATTTCTCAGCCGATGCTGGTGAAGTTATGTTAACGTCTATGATAGTAAACACTCTTTAAAGTTAGTTGCAGAGATTGCTTTTAGTGTTGCACGTTTCAAGTAGGGAGACATTTGTCAAGAAGAAAAAAAATTTAACACGCATGCATGTCCAGTTGATATTTACATTTATGTGGAAAGACAAGATAAGGAGCATGTTTGCTTTGTTAAGTTAGAAGGAAAATGCTGCATTAAGAACAAGATTAGGGAAAGGTGGGAAAAAATTTCTAAGACGGTACAGAGTAGAAGCATTTACAAATACATAAGGAGGAAAATGCCATCTATTTGTGCTTCTGGACATTGCTGAAGATGATCTGGAAAAGGCATGTTAGCAATCTCCATCATATCAGATTAGTAACTGCCTTTGTTCACTCTTCAGTAAATGTCTTGCTAAGATAAAATCTTTGCTTGGGTATTTTCAGTGTAACCACATATTGATAAACAGCAGTGAGCCACATTGAGACTCAGAAACTAAGATGTTGCAGGTAGAATTTATCTACCGTATGGAGCATTTAAAAAAGGAGTGAGGAACTTTTCCTCTTTTTTTTTTGCCTGGGGACCACATTGCCAATTTAAACTGGGCTAACGGGCTGTACCAAACAAACATGGGGGGAAAGACCTGCTCCTCCCCACCAACCAGCTGCTCAGTAGCCTTCTGGCTGGGGGAGATGCTAGACCTGAAACTTGCAAACTAGCAGGAAGCTGTGGAGAACTCCTCAGCCACCACCCAGTACCATAGATGTAGCTACAGGTGGGATAAATGGGGCCACTGATCAGGAGAGCTCAGTAGGGACGGACCCATTGGAACATCAAAATGTCCTGCTTTATCTCTGCTGGACCTACCTTTGCCTTCTGCAGTCAGCCAGGAGCCGGTGGGGTTGATCCCAAGCTCCACGGATTCTGTGTGCAACCATGCATGCACGTAGTCGCATGCAAACGCCATGGATCTCTGTTATGAGCACATTGTGTCATGCTGAGGTTGTGTGCGGGTGCACACCAGATCTGTGGGGCTTGGGATCAACTCCAATGGGTGTAAACAAATGTGCAGCCACCTTAGTGGCTACATATCCCAGGGAGGGGGAGCCACCACTGGCTGGGTCAGTTCGGGGTATGGAACACATGTTCCTGTGGCTTGACCCAACGAGGGTGGTGAGTGACCCACAGCTGGCAGACTCTGCCTCCCTGCTGTGGCCAGCCCCCTGTCCCCCACCGTGACAGGCAGCCATGGTTGCCAATAATGGACAACCATAGCATACTGCCAGGGAAACCCCTCACACTTTGGCTGGGCAGGTGGGAGGGTGCAAAAACAGATACACTTGACCGGTAGATCTGGACCATGGGCCAGGTTCCTTTTGGGCCCCACGTTTCTAGCCCATCTGCCTAACCCACCAGGGTCTGAACCAGGCCCACATTTGTTGAGCCTGAAACAGATGTGCTGGTTCAGTGCTGGCCCAGTTGGCAAGAGCAGGCAAAACCGGGCCCCTTCACATTTGTTAACAATGGGTTAACTGAAAGCATCTCCCCTGGGGGTGGAGAGGGCTATCCCCATTCAGGTTAGGTTTGGTCACAGAAACACACCTCCCCATGGCTGGACCCTGCCAGAGTGTGGGTGAGGAGCTACATGCGACTGCCCAGCCATGTCCCTATGCTGTAGGGGTGTGCGAACACCCAGGGGTTTGGGGTTCAGCCCGTTTTGGGTTCACCCCCCGAAACCATTCGGGGTTCGGCTGTGGGGGCTGAATCGGTTTGGGCAGGGGGCAGTGGAGAACTCAGTTCTTCAGGCCTAGTAGAGGCCTGAAGCACTCTGCAGTGCCTCCAGAGCCAGCCCTGCTGCTGCCAGACCCAAGCCCATAGCCCTGGCACCACCAGGTAGGTCAGGCTCTGGCTCCGGCCACCAGGTAGGATGATCCCTGGGGTGGGGTGGGTTAAAAAAAATAATACTTGTAGGCTGCGCAGGGTGGGGGGAGGAGGTGAGCTCCAGCACCCCTACCACCCACACAGCCTGGAGGGAGGGGAAACCAGGTTCTCCCCTGCCCCCCACCCCTCAACCAAACGGATTCAGAACCCGAACTTTGTTCTACTGGTTCGGGTGGGGGGCAGTTTGGGTTCAGGGTGTTCGTGGATGGCCCAAACACCCCGAGTTCAGACTGAACCCTGAACCCTTAAACAGTGTTCGCAGATCCCTACTGTTCTGCTGTCATTGCCTGACCTCCATGACAACCCCCCATGATGGTCCACGGCAGGATTGAGAACACACATTCCCACCTGGTTCTGCCTGCTCTGACCCAGCTGGGCAGCTTCTGGAACTGGATTGTGGGCCTGCTTCATTCCAGAAAAGTTCAAACCCAAATAGGGTCTCAACAGACTCCAAACAAACGTACTGCCATGACACTTGCCCAGCCAGGCCAAAGAGGGCCAACTGGGCCTGCATCATGTTAGTTAACACCCAATGGCCCACTCTCTTTCATGCCTCACCATTCTCTTCTTCCCCCATGCCTTGCCTCGCTTAAAATAGGGCTCCTCAAGCTCCGGTCTGCTTCACTGCTTCACATTTCTGAGCCTCCTCCTATATCCTGTCCATCCCCCCACCCCCCGGTCCTGGTTGGTACAGGGGCCAGTAATTTCATTTGCTCCAGGGCGCTATTAAATCTAGCTACAGCACTGTCCAGCACCCTGTGTCAAAGCTCCCCTGACTATGGTCCACAACAATGGTCCGACCTCGTGTGTATTACAGAGACCTGGCTGGACACTGAGTCAGGGCCAACTTTGGCAGACCTTGTTCCAGCCGGGTATTCTGTACAGCACCAGTCTAGACCAGAGGGGCAGGGAGACAGTGTAGCTGTTATTTTTAAGGACACCAAAGGCTTCATCTTTGACTTGCTCCTTTCTTTTAAACCCTATATTGACTCCGTTGCTAAATCCTATCGCTTCTCCCTCCATAACATTGCTAGAATTCGCCCTTTTCTCTCTGTGTTGTCTGCCAAAACTCTTGTTCATGCTCTGGTCATCTCTTGCCTCGATTACTGTAACCACCTTCTCTCTGGCCCCTGGTTTCACCTTTCTCCACTATTTCCGTCCAAAACTCTGCTACCAGGTAGGGATTGGTGAACGTGGTTCGGAAGTTTGGAGTTTGGACCAAACTCGACCAGTTCGGTCAACCAAACCAAACTTCCGAACCGAATTCAATTTTCGAACCGAACTGAATTTCTGAATTCGGTTCTGTTCATCCATCCCTATAAGATAATATTTCATTTAGTTCAATGGGGTTTGAATTTCTGAACTCTGTTCGGAAGTTTGGAGTTCGGACTGAACTCAAATGGTTCGGTCGACCGAAACAAACTTTTGAACCAAACTCATCTTTCAAATTGAACCGAACCGAATTTCCGAACTTGGTTCTATTCGCCCAACCCTACTGCCAGGATCATCCCCCTAGCCCGTCGCTTCGACCATGTGCAGCCCCTCCTCACTTTGCTTCCTGGATGAACCCTGTACAAGCTCCTAGACTTCACCTATAAAGCTCTTCATAACCTTGCTCCCCCCTACCTCTCTGCGCTAATTTCCCTCTGTACTCCAGTCCGTGAACTCTGCTCCTCCTCTGTCCCTTCTCTCACCCTTCCACGCCTTCCCTGCTCCCCTAAGCGCCTTTGTCCCTTCTCACTTGCTGCCCCCCATGTCTGGAACTCCCTCCCTGTCCACATCCGCCTTGCCCCCTCTTCATACCTTCAAATCTCTCCTTAAAACTCACCTCTTTTGCTTTGCTCTGTCTGACCCTTTATCCTGTTGATCCACTATATATATTCTATAGCTGTGGTCTCTGTACCCTTATTCTTGCCACATGGACGTGCCTGCTGTTATTCTCAGTGTAACCAAGCCAAGTACGTGCAACTGAGACCTCGCATCTTCATGAATGTTAGACCCCTTGTCTCGCCCTCTGTTCCCCTTTATATGTCTCTGCCCAGCTCCTGTCTCTCAGATTGTAAGCCCTAGGGCAGGGACTGTGTCTATTTTGTTACTTTGTAAAGTGCCAGGTACACTGCTGACGCTATATAAATGTTTGTTAATAATAATAATAATAATAATAATAAATAATAAATAACAACACCTGGTATGTGAGGAGGTATCCAGTGCAGACTATCTTGGGCATGGAGGGTATCCATCTGGTGATTGATTTGTCTGGGGACAAATTGGGGCTGCTGTTGCTGCTGCTGGACTTACCGCACACCAACCTATACTGTAGCATCTCTATATGCCCTAGCTGAATTGGTGTCGGAGGTGGTCTTGTGATTTCAACATCCATGCTGATGCCAATCCTGGGGGAGTGGAGCATGAGTTCATGGCCATCATGATAACCTTTGAACTGTCTCAGAGGGTTGTGGGCCTGACAGATGATGGAGGACATAGCCTTGACCTGATATTCTACACTGGCCTTGAGGCAGAGGATCCGGTAGTGGGGAAGGGATTAATCAGGCCCTTCTCATGAATGGATCATTATTTCCTCAAGGCCAGTCTCCTGGAGCACATCTGCCCCTGGAGAGGTGTAGAACCAGTTCAGTTGGTTTGCCCCTGGAGACTTATGGAACCAGAAAGGTTCCAGAATGACCTAGGGGAATTGCCTCCAGATCTCGATGACCGTTCGCGCGATGACTTCATTGTCTTCTGGAATAATTTGTTGACTGAGGCCATTGACGGAATGGCTTCCAAGTGTCCACTTCCAGAATTCTGATGATGCAGGTCCCCTTGGTTTACAGAGGACCTGCAATTAATGAAGCAGGAAGGATGGTGGTTGGAGCAACAGTGGCGCTGGACTCGTGCTGAAGCTGACCAATTGCATTATGAAGCTAGTTTGAAGCTAGACTGCACTTGTGGCTTTGGTTTATGACCTGCACCATGAATTACATCAGGGCAGATCTTCTATTTTAAAGTTATTAGATCTGTCAGCTGCATTTGATACCATTGACCATGAGATATTAGTGGCTCAGCTGCGGGACCGGGCCAGGGTGAGTGGAGTTGTTCTTGAAGAGAACCCCCTCTTCTAGGGGGTAAATCTTTGTGGGAGTGAGGGTATGAGAGTTATGGAGACAGATTGTAGGATGTTTTTGGTATAGGACAGGGGGGAGTTGTGTATTGGCGGTGTGCCGTGGGTGGGTTTAGGGAAGGTGATAGGAGATGGAGAGGAGAGGGAGGAGGGGGAGTTATTTAGTATTGCCGATGTAGGTTTGGTGGGGCCACCTCCCCCTGGTGAGAGGAGGGTGGAGGTGGTCAGGTCTCCCCTGGTGGCAGCAGGGGAGGAGTTGGTTGTTGATGGGACATACCCGGTTTTTGTGGGGGAGGTTATAGAGTGGGACATTGAATAAGTTAAGGGAATGCGATTGTGGAGGGGTATTGCTTTGTTTTCATAATGCGTAAATTGTATATTATGCTAGATGTTTGTGATAGTTGTTCTTGGGCCCCTGCGTGGATAACCCATGACATATGTATATGTATATTCTGTAAACTGCCTCGAATCCTATGGGAGAGAGGCGGGGTATAAATTAAACTGAAATTGGAATTGGAAAAATTGAATGGTTCTGCTCATTCCTGGTTTGGAGAACTCAGAGTGTGGTTCTCAGGGAATGTACTTCATCTTCCCGGGACCTCACATGTGGAGTCCCACAGGGTTCTATTCTGTCCCCCTCTCCTGTTCAACGTGTATATGCAGCCTTTGGGGGAGGTCATAAGAGGGTTCAGTGTGCGTTGTCCTCAGCATGCCGATGACACACAACTCTGCCTCTCTTTTTCTGCAGACCCGGACCCAGAAGTCTTGGTGCTTACCTGCTGCCTGGCGGCTGTGAGGGACTGAATTAGGGCGAGTCGTCTGAAGTTGGATCTGGAAAAGAAGGAGGTGATGTGGTGGGTAGGGCTGAGGTGGTGGTGGCTCCTGTCATTGATAGGGTTTGCCCCCTTTTGTCCACACAGGTCCATAGTCTGGGGGTGCTCCTCGACCCATAGCTCCACCTGGAACTTCAGGTGGAGGCTGTGGCGAGGGGAGCATTTCGCCAGTTACATTTGGTACGACACCTGAGGCCGTATGTTTTGGACTCGGAACTGGCCACCATCATCCATGCCTTTATTATCTCGTAATTAGATTACTGTAACACACTCTACATAGGGCTTCCCTTGGGGGTGGTCTGGAAGTTGCAGCTGGTGCAGAATGCGGCGCCCTGTTTCTTAACGGGAACAGGTCATTGCGAGCACATTGTATCAGTGCTCTGTTCTTTGTACTGGCTGCCTATTGTCTTCCGGGTCCAAATCAAAGTGTTTTTAATGACCTACAATGCCCTAACCAGCCTGGGCCCAGCTACCTGCAGTACCACCTCAGGCCCCAGATCGTATTGCTTCCCTGCGGTCAGCCGTGGATGCCCGATTCAAAGTTGCCCAGGTTTCCAAGGTGGCAACAATGGGGAGGGCATTCTTGGTGGCCGCTCCTAGGCTGTGGAATTCTCTCCAGATGAAGACCTGCTTGGCCCTGAACCTCCCCTCTGTCTGAAGACAGTGTAAGACTTGGCTGTTCTGCCGGGTCTTTGGAGAGGGAGACAGGTAGGGTTGGTTGGGGTGGGGATTCTGCCCTTTTAGTATATTTTTAGCATTTTAATAAATTTTAAATTGTATATTACTTGTTTGTTTTATTATTATTGTTTATATGTCTTGTAAGTTGCCCTGAGCTGCTCTGTTATCAGGAGGGTGTAGGGTAGAAAAATAGCAAAATAAATAATAGCAGCCATGGAGGAGTCAAGGTGGGTTGGATTTAAAGTTGGTGGGGGCAGAGCCATAACCGACTGGAAGTTCATCATTTACATACTATACCTGTATGAATGTGCCTTGAGTTTTGATAATTAAAGTGACTGAAAGCTACTTGTTAATGAAGATGGTATTTATTGTTATCGTGCCTTATGGATTTTAAATTTGGCTATAGGTAGCACCAATTCAAGGTTCTGGTTTTCACCTTAAAAGCTCTACATGGTTCGAGTTCCATATAGCTGAAAGACCACCTGTACTACCATGTCCCACTGCAGAACCTATGGTCGCTCCATCCTGAAACACCTCCATTTTTCAGGTTCCATTGTTACACTTGTCCATAGGACAGGGTTGAACAGGAGGGCGTTGGCGTTCTCAGTTGCTGCCCTGGTTTTGTGGAACTCCCTTCCCCTGAAGGTTTGGTTGAACCTGAGCCTACACAGCTTCCTGAGGTGGTATAAAACATTTTTATTTTAAAAGGCATTTGGTGGGCAGGAAAACAGGTTGGATGTGTTTTTGGGTAGGGTCATGGGGATTGTGAGACTTTTGAGGAGAGGATGGGATGTTTTATTGTTTAAATTTTATTATTGTTCTTTTTTTATTGATTGTGTGAGACAACTTGATCCTTTGCAGGAAGGTTGGTGGATAAATCTAAATGAATAAAATAAATAAATAAATAAAAAAATAAATTGTAACAGCCCATTATGTGCAGTTACAGATTAATCCAAAACTGAAATTCCCATCCTTAGTATATATGGCTCGATAATATCCATTTCCTCTTTCTGATGTTGCCAGTATTGAACAGTTAAGGCGCACAAGACAGGAACAGGAAATCTATACAACGATCCATCCACTCTTGTTCATTTCCAAATCCTGAAAGCCAGAGGTCTACGAAGACCCATAAGAACATACACATTGCCATACTGGGTTGGACCAATGGCCTGTTGAGTCCAATATCCTGTCTCTGATAATGGCCACCTCCATTTGCTTTGGAGAAGTACCCAACAGGTCATAATAGAATGATCCATTGATTCTCAGTTGTTCACTCCCAGCTCCCAACACTCCAAGGTTCTGTCTTCTGACCTATGGTGTTTTTAGAAGGAGCAAGGTGATGAAGGGTGGGGGGGGAGCAGAGTGTCTGTGGATGCTGTGTGGCACTGCCATGGAGCACCCACTCAAGTGGAGTGTGTGGGGAGTGATTCAAATGGCTGGTTCCCAGAGTGGCCACCATAGCTGCAGAGGTAGCCCCCATGCACTCCCCCTCCCATGGACTATGGGGGAGGGGGAAGTGCCCCAGGCTGGCCTTTGCAAATACAGTTTTGTAACTTGCAAAGGCCACTTCCCACGCCTACGATGCTTCTGTGTGGCAGCCCTGTTCACTGGCATGGATGGCTGACACTGTTTATAAGTGCGGGGGCTCCGTGACTGCCCATTGCCACAGAGCTATTTAACTTGCCCTACATGGAGTATTCCAGATTTCTCGTTATTGCTCTGTGCGTGGCTATGATTTGGTGCTTCGTGACTCACAGGAGCACACATCTGGATACTCCACCTTCAGATGGGTGGCAGGTTCTGTGGCTCCTGGGTGGCAAATCAAATCAAATCAAATTTATTAAGCGAAGCCAAGGGCTATAGCCACATAAGAAACCAAAACATATAGAAAACAAAATATACCATATATTAACAGAGAACTAAATATAAACAAAGTATAAGTACAATCACTAAATATACATAGGGTGTGAATACAATCACAATTAAAAACACAAATACTTACATATATCTTAAAATAGTAACCCCCTTTCACACAGATGAATTAACATTGGTTCTAATTTTATAATTTAAAAAGGATTGCCGCACAATAAGCTCCTGCGTAAGACATTTTGCTATCGACTGGGCATAGTCTGTAGTTGTTAATGCAGACATCAATAGACACTTAGGAGATCTCCACGGGTAGCTCTCCAGAAAAGATTTTAGATATTCCCTTCTCTGATCATCGTACAGATGGCACTCGAATAGCATATGTTGTGGCGTTTCCACTGCAATATTATCAAATGGACAAAGTCTCTCCACAAAGGGTATACCCTCCAATCTCCCTTCAAACACCTTTGACGGTAACGCATTTAATCGTGCACACAGAATTAAATATTTACCCCTGGATGGTAAGTCTGAAACAAGATAAGTTGCCATAGTACCCAAATCAGGCGTCCATAAATGGTAATCACAGAGGTGGTGGGATTCATATGTATAGGCCAGATCCTGTTACCTAGCAACTAGGGGTGGGAATTCCGGATCTTCTGGTATCTGATACTGCCAGTATTTGGTGTACCAGCAGTATTGGATTAAACCCGGTAATCCGGGGTAATTTACCGGATTCCCCATACCGGATTTTTTACATTGCGACCATACAAATGAATGGCTGCAATGTAAAAAAACACACACAACCCCCCCCCACTTTCCATCCCCAGTCCAGGCTGCATGGGTGGAAGGGGGGACACCCCCCACCCACCCTGTCCAGCCTGGATTTAAAAAATCCCCCCCCC
>QEPC01003711.1:0-13912 GCA_003113815.1 Sphenodon punctatus
GGAAGTCAGAAGCATCTGTTTAGGAAAGAGCCAATAGAGATTCTCTCATGTCCTCTGTCAAAGTGCTGCAGGATGTGATTGTGATGATAATTGGCCAGCCTGGATGTGTAAATTATGTATCCTGATTGCTGGAATGCTAACCCCAAAGTCCTAGATATGTCCCATCTATGCCCGAAGCCACTACTGATTGGTCCTGTAAAGCTGGAAGCATGCAGTAATTGGCCAGTGGATGTGTCTGTCAATCTTTTGGGTTGCTCCACATCCTCCCTCCTACAGCCCCCTTCCCCTGCCATGCCAGGTTGCCTGCCTCTGACTGGCACTGCATGTGCTGCTATATATCTGAATAATGTTCTTCAAAGGGAGAACTTCAATTGCTTATAAAATTGGGTCCCTTTATCAAATTATCCTGTAGTTTGAAAGAGATGACAGGGAAAGATTGTGATACATTCCTGTCAAATTATTTGTAAACAGGATGGAGTATAAAACGGTACAGTTGGAAATGTATTTTCAAGTTAATGTCTTTCAAAGTTAATCTTTCAAAAAATTGGCAGGAGTGGTAAACTTGTGGAGAGACATAATATTCACAGGTTTCATGCAAACTGGATGGAAGATAAAGAAGTTGTAGCCATGAATGTGTGTGGAGATTTTTATTAAAATCACAACATTCAATTGCTTTTAAAATTGGTTTCCTTTAGCTACTCGTTTCAAAAATTGGTGCACATAGTGCCCTTCATTGGGGGTACAATCTCCCCAAGAATAAAAAACAAAAAAGTTATAACCAGAAATACATTTTTCAGTTTCCCCCCTTTATTTCAAAACCAAAAAGTTGTTTTCCTTTCTATTTTCATTATTATTATTTGTCAGTTTTGGTATTGCAATATCAATAATGAAAATGACAATTTTTGTTATTGTTATTGTAATAACAAAAATGACCTGCACACCCCTATTACATAGTGTGCTGGGAACTAATCAGGTGCCGATTGGTACCCGATGTTACCAGGTCGAGGGCTGAATTAAGAATCAATTTGATTCTTGTGAGACCCTTGCGAGGATCAGGAACGCCGTGAGATTGTGCCAGGATTTCACTAACAGTTTGTGATTCTTGCAGGAATCTCACTTAAGAAGAAAAAAAGAACTATGAATGCACAAAATGGCCTCCGGGCCCTTCTGCGCATGTGAAGAATGGCCCAGCGTCCATTTAGCGTGTGCACAGTACCTTTTTGTTGTTTTTTCCCCTCGTCGAGTTGGTAGAGTGCGGGTGCCCATGGAGAGATGGAGAGACAGACATGGGCGGCGGAGACATGAGAAGAGAGAAGACACAGACAGACAGACACAGGATGCAGCACACATGACTCCAGTAAGAAAATTGTGAGGGGGGAAATTTTGTTGAGCGAGTCTCAAGAATCAGGGCTTCTTTAGAGTCTCATTTTTTCTCAATTTTCATCAGAAAAGAAGCTTTAATTCTTGATGAGAATCGAGAGAAAAATGAGATTGAGTTTCAGCCCTAACCAGGCCAAGTCAGGTACCATAATTCCAACTGCTATACCTGCTGTTTTTGAAAGTACCTGTTTCAGCTCTAGTTGTGGGAAAGCACCCCAGGAAGAGTCTTCAGGACATGCTCATTCTTCATTGTGCTGGTGTTTCTATTTTTCTACTTTCTGGACAATGCTTTGGCAAGGTATTTTCTGTCAGAACTTGGGCTGAATGAAAATGACATTTCATATTCACAAGGATAATTCATATCTACATTCCCATGAATGAATATCCAAATTGGTCTTCATTACTATTGTGACATTTTCACCTTCTTGTCTTTGTTTTCTTTTCTAGGGTATTTTGGCCACATTGATATTTCGGTATTTGGTGTTTTGTTCACTTCAGTGATACTATTTTATATCGGGGTTTTTTAAAAATCGAATCTGGTTGCTTCATTTTGGACCAATTGCATTTGCATTCAAAACTTTAAAGAACCAGCCAAATAATACTTCCAAAGCAAAGGAAGTACCTAATACGGTTGTAACTAAATTACTTCAATGAAGATTCAAAAACTATAAATGAAGACCCTTGAGGTCCCTTCCAACTCTAAAATTCAATGAAAATTCCCTGGCACTTCTGATTCAGGATCTCTGGTAGTATGCCTGGGTGAGGCCTTTGTCGGGGATCCTGGAGGGGAGAGTGTCAGGTAGCACACCTGTGTGAGGCCTCTGCCAGAGACCCTGGGGAGCTGTATTTGAAACCCTGCTGCCATGTCAGGTTGTGACAATACTTGGCTAAGATGGACCATTGATCTGACTCCCTTAGGCAGCTCCTTATATCCATGCATGGTGTTATACACCCAGAAAATGTTGATATACATTTTCTTGCTTGCCTACAAGAAAAGCACACTTGACTAGCTGCAAATCTTTAGGGATGAGCGAACAGAAGAGAGTTCGGAAATTCGGTTTGGTTCAGTTTGGTTTGAAATTCGAGTTCGGTTCGGAAGTTCGGTTTGGTTGACCAAACAGACCGAGTTCAGTCAAATTCCAAACTTCCGAACCGCGTTCGCCCATCCCTACAAATCTTGAGAAACTTTGATAACGAATCCAATTGTTCTGTCCTTGCTAGATTTCACAGGTACACAATGCATGGGCAAGCAAAAGGGTATAAGAGTCTTTTGATAATCGCTCTGAGTCTATAATGTATAATGGCAATATTTATTTATTTATTTATTTATTTCATTGGATTTCTTGGCTGACCCATCCTGCTACAGCAGCCCAGGGTGGCTCACAATATGTTAAAACATATACAAATATAATAATATAAAATCATATAATAAATACAACAAATAACATTATAAAACCAAAATAAAATATAACCCAGGTGGAGAAAAAAGACCCCTCCCCTCCCCATCCCAACCCCCCCACCCATTACCCGTTTCCCTTGCCAAAAGCCTGGTGGAACAGCCAGATCTTACACTGTCTTCAGAAAGAGGAAAGGTTCGGGTCTAGGCAGACCTCCATCAGGTGGGAATTCCACGGCTGCGGTGTTGCCAGCGAGAATGCCCCCCTCATCATCACCACCCGGGAAACCCCGGGGGACTTTGAGGAAGGCGCCCCTGGCCGACTTCAGGGGCCGATCCAGGACCTGGAGGGGTAAGGCGGTCCTGCAGATAAGTGAGGTCCAAGCCGTTTAGGGCTTTATAGGTCAAAACCAACACCTTGAATTGTGCCTGGAAGACTATAGGCAGCCAGTGAAAAGAACGCAGCACTGGTGTAATGTGCTCATGGCGACCCATCCCTGTAAGGAGATGGGCTGCCATGCTCTGCAACAGCTGCAGTCTCTAAACCATCACCAGGGGTAGCCCCACGTAGAGTGCATTGCAATAGTCTAGTCTTGAGGTGATGAAAGCATGGATGATGGTGGCTAGATCAGCATCAGAGACATACAGTTGAAGCTGTTGCACCAGATGTAATTGATGAAATGCTCCCTTTGCCACAGCTGCCACCTGGGCATCCAGGCAGAGCTGTGAGTCAAGGAGCACCCCAAGACTACGGACCTGGGGCACCAATGGAGGGCAGACCCCATCTACAATGGGTGCCAGAACTCCCTCAGCTCCTCCCACCAGCATCACCTCCACCTTGTCAGGATTCAGCTTCAGATGGCTCGCCCTCATTCAGTCCCCCACAGCTGACAGAGACGGGTGAGCACTGAGCCTGCCAGGCCTGAGTCAGTTGAAAAGGAGAGGTAGAGTTGGGTGTCATCAGTGTACCGATGACGCCCCACTCCAAACTCTGTGATGACCTTGCCCAAAGGCTGCATGTATGCATCGAACAGGAAAGGGGACAGAATGGAACCTTGGAGGACTTCTCATGTGAGATCCTGGGGGAAAAATGAACAATCACCCAGGACCACACGCTGAGTTTTTCCAGACAGAAAAGAACGGAACCATTCAAGGACAGTCCTGCCCACCCCAGCTCGCCACTTGTGCATTTGTTATATTAGGTGTTGCTGCCAGGAAGCTTACACAATAGTTTGTTGTGTTGTGTCTAAAAACAATACCACTAATTCTCAACAGAGTTGGAAGTGGGGGCCCTGTAGGTATGCTTTACGTTTGGGTTCCTGACCCAAGCCACCTACACACCTATTCTTCTACAAAAAGTAGGGCGGGGAAGGTATGTTACTGGTTAAAACTATATATGGCTTTGTTGCCTTATGAAATTAAATAACAATTATGCCTCATGCTTTACGATAAGATTTAGGCTAAGCAGGAGGCTTGCACACACACTGAAGAACCCCCAAGCATAGGAACCCCATTGGATGAGGCCCCCATGTTGTAGCATTGTAAATATAATTGTTAATCCAACTCTGATTTTCAATGTCCCTGCACCTTGGATAATCATTTACAATAGTATAGGACAAATCTAGAATGTTGTAAAACCCTAGCTCTTTCATTTCAGTTTACTAGTGTAAATAACTAAACAAGGAGGCAAGGTAACTGAGAATTTCAAAAACAAAAAACTTTCCCTTAAACATTTTTTCACAAAATAATTTTACCCTAACAAACTCCAAAAAAAACCATGAAAATGAAAAAATTACAATCAAATTAAAAAAAATAAAACAACATACATTACAACAAAATTAAAATGCCAAAAATCATGGAAATTATTTCTATTGCTTAACGTTAGATCACAATTAACACAAAATATTTACTTTATTTATTGCCATAACTACTTACTCTTTTTACTATTTATCACTAACTAAAGTACGACATTATTTCTTTACAGGTAATTAAATTATTATCAGAAGTCACCTATGAAATTTTTTCACAACACCTTAACTCTCAGGAGGGGCGGGATATAAATTGACAAAACAAACAAATAAATAAATAAAACTCTGTCCTGTGGCACAGAATTTCGCTGTATAATTAATATAAAATTGTATAAACGTTCATTGTAAGAATTTCATTGCATAAAGTCTTTACAATTTGTATACATTTTGGGTACTTCCATGCGACTGAGATTGACCACCATCGGAGACAGGTGCTGAGCCTGGAGGCAAGGTAACTGGATCGTTGGTCTGACCCAGTATGGCACTACTTATGTTCTTATGATATATATAAACCTGGTGCTCGCTCTCCCTTGAAACTAGGGGTGTGCATGTTGTTTTTGTTGTTACAATAACGACAATTCTCATTGTTGTTATTGTTATTGCAATAACGAAAATGACAATTGATAAAGACAATGACAACAAAAACAACAAAGTCGTTATAGTTGTCATTATTATTAGTGCTGTGGCAGTTGGGTTTTGGAGGGAAAATGTGAAGAGGGGAGGAGGGAGCAGACATCTCAGAGCCTTAAACAGGGCTGAACTCTTGAACTGTGCCTGTGTTGGGAGGGGCGAGCAGCTCAGCAGTATCTGATGGACTATCACTGGTCAATGAGCAGCGCAAGCAGGCCCCAGCAGTCTCATGGCACTCTGTGATTGCTCAATGCCTGCTGCCTCCCACAACCAATCAGGGGGGCTCTGAGGGAGGGCACTGCAACCTTTTATAATGNGCTGCCTCCCACAACCAATCAGGGGGGCTCTGGGGGAGGGCACTGCAACCTTTTATAATGAGAGGGCCAGACTTTTTCCTCTATGTTTTGTGAGAGCTCTGCTTGTCAGGTTGTGTTTACAGAACTGTGGTGCTGTGGTGCTGCGTTTACAGAACTGTGGTCCCTAGCCCTCATTGTATTACCAACAATACCTTTCCTTCCTCATACTCTACATTGTACCTTCTCCCTTTCCCTGCCCTTCTTCCCCCTGTACATGATATGTAGATAGGTAGTATAGATTAGATATGTAATGTGTGCACAAAAAATCCAGTGTATGCCTCTTTAAGAGAAACAGCCACGTACACCAGTGGGGCTAGCTCTGAGGCTCAGCTCCTGGGAGGAAGGCCTAGGGAAAGGGCTGAGGAACTGAGAGCTTGTAAGAGGCCTGGATCCAGGGTTAAATAAAGAGATTTGTTAACTCAGTCGTCTTGTGTAAATCTTCACTTCTTGGGAAGCAGCAGCCAACACATGGTGTCAGAGTGGGATGAACCATGGCCTTCACACAGAGCAACTTAAGAAATGTGCCTTCCATGGACTTTGAAGCAGGAAACACAGCAGAGAACTGGACAAGATGGAAGGAGCTAATGGAGCTAACATTTGCAGGACCAGAAGCGGATAAGTGGTCTGCAGCGCATAAAGCTGCTCATTTTCTAATATGTATTGGGCAAAAGGGCAGGGATATCTGCAGAGCCTGGGTACCTAGTGGCAAGCTCACAGAAGCAGAAAAAAAGACCCAGACAGACTGTTTGAACTTTTTGAGGCCTACTGCATGCCAAAACAAAACACCTCAATACAGAGGAAAATTTTCTATGAGAGAAACCAGGGTCCAACAGAAACCATTGATGAGTGGGTAACCCAGATGCAGTTAATCCTTAAAGACTGCCTTCACAGATAGGGATGACATGCTAAAAGATAGAATCCTCATCGGATCAAACTCCAAAGACATACAGGAAAAATTACTCATGGAGGACAACCTAACACCAGAGAAAACCATCAGAATAGCAAAAGCACATGAGACATCCCAAGCACAAATGAAAATGCTTGCCAGCAACATTCAAACTATAGACGTGATACAACAAAGAGGAAAGGGTACACTCTTAAGATGCCCCACAAAGGCCAAAAGAGATTACACCATGAAAGAACAAAACCGGCAGGCCTGCAGAAGATGCGCACAACAGCATGCAAAGGAAGATTTGTGCCCAGTCATAGGGAAAATATGCATGTATTGCCACAAAGCAAGTCACTTTGCATGAGCATGCCGCTTAAACAAACAAAGAGGCCAGGGAAGCACAGTGCTCACAGTTGCAGAACGCACACAAGAGGAAGAAGAATATGACCAGGATGATTCAACAGTGCACCTAGCCACTATTCAAAAGAGAAATACAATAACAATGAAGCCCACGTAACCATCCTAATTGACTCAAAGGACATACCCATAACCTTCAAAATTGCCACAGGGGAGCAAGTAAACTGCATTCCTGCTACAGAATGCAGAAAACATCTAGCCTGATGTTTCACTCTGACATCACCTGTAACAGAGCAGTTGGCAGGATATGGGGGGCATCAACTCAGTGTACTGGGGAAATTTTCTGCAAAAAGCACGTACAAAAACAGAAGCCAACACCTGGATTTCTAAGTGATAAACACCCCAGCAAAACCAGTATTGGGACTGAAGGCCCTTCAGTCCTTAAACCTAATCAAAATCCTGATGACTATAGACTCCACAAACAGACTGCTCACATCAGAAGAGGTCATGACAAGATTCCCTGATGTGTTTAAAGGCACGGAATGCTTACCAGGTCACTGCAAGATCAAACTGTCGCCAAATGCAACACCAGCAATTCACGCACACCTCTGACTCCCACTAACAATAAAGCCTGAAGTGGAAAAGGAACTTCGCCACACGGAACTACTAGGAATATTAGAACGGATAGAAGAACCATCAGAGCAGGTCAGCTCAATGGTTGCAGTGGAGAAAAAAAGTACTGGCACAATCAGGATATGCATAGACCCACGAGATCTAAGCAAAGCAATCATGAGAGACCACTACAGTCTGCCTGCACTAGATGACATAACTCACAAGCTATCTGATGCCAGAGTATTCAGTGTTCTAGATGCACAATCAGGAAATGGGCAACTTAGACTGGATAAAGACAGCAGCAAGCTGACCTCCTTCAACACCTCATTTGGACAATGGCGCTTCAAGAGAATGCCGTTCGGCATCTCATCAGCTCAAGAAATATTCCAAAAGAAGGTACATGCAGCACTGGAAGGACTAAAAGGAGTTGAAGTGATCATTGACGATATTCTGGTACATGGAAGCACCAGAGAGAAACATGATGAAAACCTAATAGCGCTACTGTAAGAAATGCAACCTAAAACTGAACCACACCAAAATGCAAATTGGAGTAGAACAAGTAAGCTACTTTGGTCACATCCTGGAAAGGGGAGGCATCAAGCCTGATCCTAATAAAGTAGATGCCATAAAACAGCTAAGAGCACCAACATCCCCAAAGGAATTAGAAACCATACTCGGAATGGTGGCCTACCTATCAAAGTTCACACCAAGACTGCCAGAGATTACAGCTCCCCTCAGAGACATAAAGAAGAAAAACAGTGAGTGGTACTGGGATGACAACCTAGACAAGAAGCTCAAAAACATGAAAGATGCCATCTCGCAAGAAGCAAAACTGAAGTATTACGATGTAAGAAAAGAAGTAACACTACAGGTAGATGCATCACAGGCAGTGGTCGGGGCAGCACTACTGCAGGAAGGGCACCCCATGGCATATGCATCAAGGGCACTAACATCAGCTCAACAGAACTATGCCAAAATTGAAAAGGAACTATTTGCCATTGTGTCCGGGTGCCAGAAATTCCATGAATACATCTATGGATGCTTAACAACCGTGGAGAGCGATCACAACCTCCTGGAAAGCATCCTAGAGAAGCCACTAACCTTTCAACCACCACGGTTGCAACGCATGATAATGAAACTACAAAAATACAATTTGAAAGTGGTATACAAGCCTGGGAAAAACATCCCCATAGCCGACCTGCTCTCACGCAACTACATAGAAGGGCTAAATAACAAAGAAGAAGAAGACTTGGAAGAACAAGTGCACATGGTACTACAACATTTACCTGCAACAATGGACAAACTGGCAGAAATAATACAGAAGACCGAAAGCGATGAAATACTGGGAATCTTAACAGAGACTATAAGAGCAGGATGGCCTGACCACAAACATCAAACCCCCTTAGCAATAAGGGACTTCTGGAATGACAAGACAGAACTAACAGTAGAAAATGGCTTAATCCTGAAAGGAGAGAGAATAGTAATCCCAAAGGTAATGCACCCAAAGATGCTAGAAAGGGTCCACAAGGGACACCTTGGAATGGTACTATGCAAGAGACGGGCAAGGGACACCCTCTGTTGGCCTGGCATGAATGCACAAATAGAGGAAATGATAAAAAACTGTAGCACTTGCGCAAAATACTAGAGACAGAACTGCAAGAAACCCATGATAATTCTGGATGCACCCAGCAGAGCATGACAACGATTGGCAACAGACCTATTTGAGCTAGGGGGAAAGCACTATCTGCTAATTGAATTGCTGATTACCACAGCCGCTATTTTGAAATAACTCAGCTAAGCAACACATCCTCCAGCAGTGTAATAAAGCACACAAAAGCGGCACTGGCAAGACATGGCATTTACGATGAGTTAATCTCAGACAATGGCCCACAATACACATCTGAGGAATTCCGCAGATTCGTAACTGACTGGGGTTTTACCCACACCACCAGCAGTCCATACTACCCACAATCCAATGGGCTAGCAGAGAGATACGTGCAAATAGCAAAGCAAATACTAACCAAAGCTAGTGAAAATAATCAAAACTCATACATAGGTCTACTGAACTACTGGAACGCACCCATGGAATCGGGGTACTCACCAGCCCAGATGCTAATGAGCAGAAGACTCAAATCCAAGATACCCACCAAAGAGTCCCTCTTAAAGCCAAGGAAAATTGACCACCACCTGGTGAAACAAAATTGGACCCGTGGAAGAGGAAAGCAGAAAATATACTATAACAAAAGTGCCAAAACACTAAGACCTCTTGCGAAAAACTCAAATGTATTGATACGAAGCCAAGAGGGATGATGGCACCCGGGGACAGTCACAGAAACCTCCGGATACCCCAGGTCATACACAATACAAACAGAGAACAGACAGATCCTAAGATGGAACTGCAGACCCTGAGACCTGCTCCTGCACCAGAACTCGCAGATGTGACAGGAGAAACAACCAGCGGGAACAACACAACAACTAACCCAAACACCCCAACAGGGCCACCAACTAGCCAGGGAGAGGAAGCAACACGAGAGCCATAGACACAAGAACCAATAAAGGACAGTTCTCCCAAAGCACCAACGAACATGAGCAACACCCACTCATGGTACGGAAGGAAGTTCAAGACCAAAGAATGGAAAGACTATATCACACCTTAGTGACATCAATGAACCAACATTTACAGGAACTCTTTAATTGTTATTTGTTTGTTGGGGGAGGGGGATGTAATGTAATGTATGCACAAAGATCCAGTGTATTATTATTATTATAATAAACATTTATATAGCGCCAGTCGTGTGACCTGGTGCTGTACAGAACATAGAAATAGATGCGGTCCCTGCCTATGGCTTGTATGGCCCTTTAAGAGAAACAGCCACACACACAAGGGGGCTGGCTCTGAGGATCAGCTCCTGGGAGGAAGGTCTAGGGAAAGGGCTGAGGAACTGAGAGCTTGTAAGAGGCCTGGATCCAGGGTTGTTTTATTATTATTATTTCTATTATTATTATTATTAAGCATTTATATAGCGCTAGCAATGTACCTGGCGCTTTACAAAGTAATTGAACAGAAAATAAAGAGATTTGTTAACTCAGTCATCTTGTGTAAATCTTCACTTCTTGGGAAGCAGCAGATAACACAAGATATAGATATATATTATAACATATAGATTAGAATAGTTATATAGATAATTGATTAGATAATAGAAAGTTTTCCCTTTCCCTTCCCTTCCCCTGTCTCCCTTCCCTTCCCTTCCCCTGTCTCCCTTAGATTTAGCTAGATATTACTTGTGTACATATATATAGAGATAAGATATTATATAGGCATTTAGGCTAGTCTGTTTTATTATATCTATTATGTTATTATATATATATATATATATATAATGTTATCAAAATCGATACTGATATCAAAAATAAAATCTTCATTTGAAACAATATCGATACTAATAACGACAATGATAACCAAAACAACATTGCCGTTAATAACGACATATACCACAGCAGGGCATATACCAGGGCATATACCACAGCAGGACCGGCCTTACCCCCAGGGCCTTAGGATTTGCGGGACCCAGGATGAAGATAAAAAGGTGGCCCTTGGTGCCCTGAAGGGGGTCATGTTTGTGGCCCGACTGAGATGGAGTGGTGCCCCCACAACCTGTCCTGGTGAGGCCACTGCAGGGCACTCAGAAAGAGTGGGGTCCGGGGTGGCTGCCCCAGGTCACCCTGTGGTTAGGCCGGCCCTGCTTACCCCAGGCAACCACCTGAAATGCTGCTATTTTCTCTACTTCTGGGGGCCTCATAGTAGCGCCTGTTTTTACCAGGGCAGGTGGTGGGCCCCCTACTCTCTCCCAGTGGACCCCCAAACATGTCCACCTATAGGGTCCCACAGAACCCTGAGGGGGCAGAGTCATGGGGGAGGGGATTAGGCTACTAGGGCGCCCATGTTTTATGCTTGCTCTGGGCCCTGCAACCTCTAAGGCTGGCAATGTACCACAGCGTTTTAAATGCATGCTGAGAAGAAATTCTGTATACAGTCAAAGGTCCTGATATATTTATTGGCAGGTAAGTGTTGTCAGGCCTCGGCCTTGAATCCCTATCCTCCAGAGCCCTGGAGCATTGGTGGGCCTACTGATGTCACCACCTCAGCCTTCCTCTAGCCCTGTGTCTCCTCCCAGCCTTGACCTGGCCACACCCTGAGTCCTGTCTTTCTTTGTTCAGCCCCACCTCCCAGCTTCTGGTTGTCTGCCTATGGTATAAAGGGCATGCTGGCAGCAACAGGAATGTGGATGGAACAACTCTTCTTGCACTCCCTTGCTGCTCAGTCCTGCTCCCTTCCTCCCTGCTCAGCCCAACTCCTCTCTTCTCCCTTCCTTGTCTCTATGCTCTGCTCCGCCCAGTCCTGCTTCGCTCTGCCCCTGTCTCTGGGTGATTTCAGACGTGACGTTAACACGGTGAACCACGGTGAATACCCACCTGTGGTCACCGTGTCCCGTACATCTGGTCACGGCGTGCCAGATGTTGGCCACGGTCAATCCCCACATGGGGTTCGTTTGAACCACGCTTCCCGGGCTAGCCGGGGGAAGGTCCCGGGAAGCGTGGTCAGATGGACCCCGGGCCATGGCCAAGGAAAAGTAACGTATGGCCGCGTGCCACGGCCCGGGATCCCCGGCGGGATCCCGGGCCGTGGCACGATCGGCCGGACGCGGCGGCCGCATTGGCCCCACCGCCCGCCCGTCTCCTTGGAGGGCGGGCGGTGGGGTGCGTGGAGGGGGCGGGGCCGCAAGGCCGCACGTTGCGCCGCGTGGCCCCGGCCCCTCCCACTTTCCCCGCCGGGATCCCCCCCGGCACGTCTGTTGTGCCGTTACGGGGTGACCCCGGCGGGGAACGAAGCCGGTGGTGCCAGTACGGGGCCAATGGCCCACGTATCATCTGAAAATACCCTCTGTCTCATGCCTACGTTCTGCCCCCTCTGTGGTCTAGCCTTAGCCTTACCCAATATTCTCTGCTTCTTGGCTTTAGCCTTAGTCCCTGTGCTTAGCGTAGTCCTAGAGATGAAGTAGTAAAGTGATATTTTTTATTGGACCAATTGGTGGAGGTATGCAAGCTTTCGGACCTCACAGGGTCCTTTGTAAGGCAGATGAAGGACCCTGACGAAGGACCCTGTGAGGTCCGAAAGCTTGCAAACCTCCACCACCTGTAGTTGGTCCAATAAAAGTTATCACTTTACTAATTTATCTCTATTGCCTATATTTGGGGCCAACACATCAAAACCTACTTTTTCTAGCCTAGTCCTTGCTCCTTGTATTGGCTCCCCACTCCCTGTTTCCCAGTGCTGCACTTCCATGTTTCACTTTCCCTGACCTCTGTGATGATCTCAGTTTTTCCTACATTGAAGGACTCCTGAGACGCCTCTCCTTTCCCTTACTACCTATATCCAGCCTTGTCCTTGATGTTCCTCGCCCTGGTAGTCTTACAAGTATCCTCTGCACCTTAAACATTTGACTTATCAGGATTCAGAATTCTATTTATCCAGATCAAGAAGCATTACATCCCTGTAGACCTGTGGCTGAGGAAAACCAAATGAATTCCACTTATCCAGAAATTCATGTTATACAAGTTCTGCACAAGTGATTTCCACTGTTTGCTTGTGATGAAGTCAAGAAACAACAATACTGTCCAAGAATCTTCAACTATGTTCCCAAGAATGCATTCTCATAGTCAAAGTTATTTCTTTTGTTACAATGAAGCATGTAGCTTTTAAAACCTTGCTCCATGAAATGAAGAAAACAACCATGAGAAAAATTAGAGCTAAAATGGTTATCTGGGAAAATGGTAAAAATCCATTGAATCCACACCAGCTAAACCACAAATGGCAGTCTGGGCAATAGACAATGGGTAAAAACACATGTGATGGTGGTGTGACAGCAGCCTGCCACAGCCTAGGAAAGGAAGCAGTGGCAGACACCGTCCAGTCTGGGTTGCTGAAAAAACATGACCATGGCCAGGGAGCCAGGAAGGGTGGGGAGAAGAATGAATGAGTGGCCAGCAAGCTC
This sequence comes from Sphenodon punctatus, assembly GCA_003113815.1. Classification (NCBI taxonomy): domain Eukaryota; kingdom Metazoa; phylum Chordata; class Lepidosauria; order Sphenodontia; family Sphenodontidae; genus Sphenodon; species Sphenodon punctatus. The sequence goes on from QEPC01003711.1 coordinate 13,482, forward strand.
GGCCACTGTGCTGTGACCAGTACCCTACACCCCCCCACACACCATGACAGGCAGCCAGGGTGGCCAATCAGTTGGCCATGGTGGCCCTGACTCGGGCTGGGTTGGTGGCCCACTTTGACCCAGTCATGTGGGCCTTAGCCTGGGCTGTGACCTCAGAGGTTTTCCGAGGTCACCATCCAGGCTAGCTGCTGACATGGCCCAGGGCAATCCCGTACCAACATCTGGTGGTAACTGCACAGATGCGCAGGTGACGTCTGGGCCAAAACGTGACAAAGTAGGCCATAGGTGGCTGCTGTCAAGTCTGTTTTTACCCCACCCAATCTCTGTTTGTCTCCATTGGGTATCCATTTTGGTTATTTGTTTTGAAATTTCAGTTTTTGATTTAATTATTTTGGTATTTCAGTCTGCAGCAGACTGCAGGAACCTCCTTG
>QEPC01003723.1:1711-18502 GCA_003113815.1 Sphenodon punctatus
TGGGCGCCTTCGGCTGGGGGCGCCTGGGCTGGAGGTGGCGTGACGCCGCTGGACCGGGTAAGGGGTTTCCTGTGGCTTGGGAGGGGCTGCCGCACCGGGCGGCGGTGGCGGCTGACAAGTGGCAGCAGAAGTGGTCATTGGATTGCCGGGGCACACAACCCATGGCACAGCAGAGGCAGCAGAAGCGGACATTGGATTGCCGGGGCACCGAACCCATGGCACAGCAGAGGTAGCAGCAGCAGACATTGGATTGCCCAGTAGCAGAACCCATGGCACAGAAGAGGCAGCATTGGCTGCAGCAGTGGACATTGAATGGCTGGGGCACAGTAACAGACATTGGATTACATTTCATCCAATTGATCCTATATATTTTTTCTTAAAGCAGGTGAAGATTTATAATGCATTCAGGCTATGGGATCATACTGGCCAGTCTCTGTGTAACCTTTGATTAAGCAGGTCTTTCAAGACTTATCATTAAAATGTCTTCCTGTTTAATTAATCCTCATATTTCTGATTTCTGTACACTTCCCAATTCAGCTTGAATGTTAATTCTCTAGCTGTTCAAGGAATCAGTTCTGATCTGAGATTCTAATCTGCGATTGTCATGGCACAGCAGAGGCATCATTCAGCGGCAGAAGACATTGGTCAGCCAGGGCTTGGTGGCTGTCACCCCTATTTGGCTGGGTGTTGCAGGCTTGCTGGCATCGATGGAGCAGTGGCAGAGGCCTGACCAGGGCTTGGTAGCTGGCACCCTTACTTGGCTGGGCATTGCAGGCTGCAGGCATCAGTGGGTCAGTGGCAGAGGCCCGGTCAGGGCTTGGTGGCTGGAACCCCTACTTGGCCAGGCTTTGCAGGCTGCCAGGCATTGGTGACATCCTGACTCGGGGTGGTGTGCGAGGGCAGCTTAAACTGGGGGGACCAGGAAGCCAATCAGGCGCCTAAACCCCATGTCCCCGACCACCGAGAAGGGCTGCCTATTGAGCGTAATCATTTCTCCCAACATGTGCGTGGTTTTCAGTTGAAAGTTATGCTGCCCTCCGTGTCCTGTAGCTGCCAATGGACTTGGCAGCTGCCCGCACCCCAGCTCCTCCATGGTGCACTGATGCTTCTGGGCCTCAACTGGCTGCTTCTGCTGCTACTGCTGCTGCTACTGCTGCTACTGCTGCTGCTAGTGCTGCAGCACTGCTACTCTCCCTGCTGCCATTGCCCGGGGCTCAGACCCTGCCTCTAACATCCGGGGTGGCATTCGAGCTTTGCCCACAGGGCAGGCAGACAGGCATCATGGCATGAGAGGCAGTAGGGAAGGCAGGATGAGGCAGGGTTCGAGCTCACTTTGGCATGAGCAGAAGGCAGGTTGAGGCAGGGTATAACACCTAAATCTATCTAATCTAATCTAAATAAATGAAACTATGAGGTAAATGTGTGGAAATGGGTGAAAAAGGAGGAGGATGGCAATGGATTGGGAGGAACAGAAACTGCTGGAAGAGGGGGAATTCTGAAAATGCCATCTGACAGGATCAGTGGCTAGCTCAGAATGAATTGGAAGGGGGGAGGGCAATTACTTTTGTTACTTGCTGTGCCCACCTTACCACAAGACCCATTGGCTTTGTGCAGCCTAATCCGTGGCCAATTGTAGACTGCCAAGCCAGTGATCTGAGGAAAAGAGGGAAGGTGATTGGGCAGGCTGGCTGCTAGTCCAAGCCTCTCCACCCATCCTCAGATGCGCCCCCCCCCGGACCTGCTAGCCAGGTTTTCCCCACCCAAACGTGCCCAAACTTATCCGAACACGCCCAAACTGTTTGGGGGGTTTGGCGTTCGGTTCAGCCATTTGGTTTGACCATCCGAACTGTCTGAGTTCGGGCCGAACTCTGAACCTCCGAACCACATTTGCACATCCATAATTGTAGACTTTTAAATTCATCTGCCCCTGCTGTCACCTTCCCATCTTGCTGGGTAGCATAACATATTCCTGCACTGAGTATACAAGTGACTAATTATCTTATTGCAAACATTTGTAATTCCACTTAAAGCACACCCTGTCAAGCTGGATCTTAATGGGATATAGGCTCGTTATTCCCTAATACATTATTTACAGTGTGTGTGTGTGTGTGTGTGTGTGTGTGTGTGTTAACAAATACATTAAGGTAGCATTGCCAGTAACTCCTCTAAGTTGTGTCATCACAGATTAATAATAATTAAGAAGAGTTTTTTAGATTTCAGTTCCTTGCACCCACCTAAGCTGCAGAAATTATTATAATATTCACTGTGGGGGTGAATGGTTAAGAGGGCAGATTCCTGAAGAGGGCTCTCTTTCCCACCAGTTAATTCAACAGTGTCAGAGGACAACAAGGAGGTACACCTTGTCTTGACCCTATGCTCCTGATCTCACCCTTCCTCACATAGTTGCACATAGACCATAGAATTAGAGCTGAAATGAGTACCCACAAAAACCAGTCACATTTTCAGTGCTAGGCTCAACCCGCCTCTTTCAGGTACTAATCACAGTGCTGCATATGACTAGTAGCACTAGAGAAATGATAAGTAGTAATAGTAGTAGTAATCGGTTTTTCTATTGGAAAAGCATTAGGTTAAAAATGTTCCAACAAGTAGAGGAACAGGGCGTGGTCATGTCTGGATAAGTCCCCGCAGTATCAGACCACAGCAGTCACTTTCACTTGGGGAACTGAACTCAATAGTTACTCATTTTAGGTTTTAGCTTGCAATACAGCCCTTTTTTTGCCACACCATCTCTATCAGTACTCTTGGCTGGGATGCCTCCTCATCCACCTGCACCCTGCAGCTCCAGTCTCTGCTCCAACACACTAATGCCAGAAAGCAGACCTCTGGTAACCCTGTATGTAACTAGTAGTTGCATCTCAGCAAGGCCCCTGCCTCTGGCTGACTAGTTAGTATCTCACAGAATTATACGCATAGTCCATACCACTGTGTATAGTGCACTGCACTGCAACACCAGGCTTGGATTCCACACCTTAGGTCCTCCTGGTTAGGCACAGTCCCTCTTCTGAGCAGGCAAACCCCTCACCGCTTCAGGGCACTCAGACACTGAGCAGGGATCCAGGCACCAAGCTCCCAGGTACTATCATTAGTTGTCCCTTGAACCCAGGTTACTCTAGCCTTTTGTAGCCTGGGGTCAGCATCCTGGACAGGGCTCCGGCTGAAGAGCCCCAGCTCTCAGCAGAGATACTTCTAAGGCCACAGTCAGGCACAGACTGAAACCTCGCCTGATTGGCCTTCCTTTATATCCCAGGAGTGGGTGTGGCTGGACTCTTAACTCTTAAAGGGCCAGTAGCTTCATCTTCCAAATCTATACTTTACTGTCTCTTTTGCCTATCCCAGCTGGTTTGGCTTTGTCCAGTCTTTACCCAACTTTCACCCACACCCAACCTGTCCAGTCTTCAGGCTGGCACACTCTACAGGGCTGGATTCTCTGCCCTCTTAAAGGGGCAGCAGCCCTGTCAGGCTGCTCCCTGCCACAAGCCTATTCCTGATTTATCACCCGAATAGCACTGAAACAGGTAGCTGATTTGCTACCTGTGGGTAATACCTTTATTTCTAAGTACCATCTCAGGTATTTGATGGGTGACTGGGTACCCAGATACCTGAGCAATTGATAATTTCCGGTACTGATTTTTTATTTTCTGGTTACCAATCAGTAAATTGGGATTGAAAACTGAAAAATTGGTACCAGACGTTGACATTCTGGGACAGGAAGTCAACATCCTGGGACACTCATAGAGTCACAGAGTATAATTTTCCAATCCTCTGCTGCATTGGCAATTCCTCCCAACTTGCATCATCAGCAAGATGACACTCTGAGACATTGGGTACCCAAATCAGGTTACAATCGGGTACTGATCTGTATCTAATAAAATTTCAAGTAGATTCAGGTACTGGACATTTGATGGCTATACCCATTTTTGCAGGTACTCATTTCAGCTCTAATAATGAAATAGAAAAGAATCATGCCCTACGGCATCACTGTGTGTATTGTGAGTAAAGATCGGAAGAAGGCTCAGAGCAGTATGCCTGTAATAATTCTCAAAGTCAATAAAAACATATACCTCCAGTTATTCCTATTTGGATCTGAGCAGTCTGGACAATAAACAGAATCATATCACTTAAAGCCATCAGCTATTATTTTGGAATACACAAAAATAATCTCATAATACCATAATGGCCACACAAATAAAGAACGTTATACTAATAGTGTTGTTCTCATTTCCCAGTGCTTATCACCAAGTGTTTTGAAATATCATTTTCCCAAGCGAATATTTCTTACGCAAACTCAATTTTTAAGTGCCAGACTGTTAACCTGCAATACCAGCTCTGTGTTGCTTTGAATCAAATAAACACTGACATCTTGGAAAGGGAAGGGAAAAAAAAATCTCTTCTGCAGGGAGCTGGTTAACAAGCTTTGCAAAACTATTTATTTCTCAGCAAATAGTATTAGGCGGAATATGCTGGATATAATCTCCTTGCCACTGTACAGCTACTGAAGAGGATCACAAGATTAAAATCTTAAAAGTGTAATAGTTTTGGATGATTTCCCATTGCAACCTTTTGGTTTGGGAACATATACATTTTATGCCAGAACTGTTCTTGTTCAACTTCTGCATTGAATAAGGTATAGAGAATAGCATTCAGACTCTCTTACCCTATCTGAAGTAACAGGTGAAACTATTCCATTATTTGATCACTAAGGCTGTGGTGAGAATGATACATCTCACCAGACTAAGTATCATTTATTATTTCTGTAACTGTAATGCCAGTGGGGAGAATGGGCTGGGTGTGAGGAGCTTTATGGGAGCCACTGCTCCGCTTTGAACTGTAGTCAAACCCCCTGATGCTCTAAGGAATCCATTGGAATGGGGGGGGGGGGACCAGCTGTGAGTAGACAAGGGATTTAGCGAAGGATCCCCGATTGTGGACACCTGTTGCGTGGGGGAGGAGCAGCACAGCACGTAACACCTTCAAGGGGATAAAGGTGTGGCTGTGGTGCCAGTGGCGCACGCTGGGGGCGACGCGCAACCTTGCACGTGGCCTTAGGCACGAGCCAGGTGCAAGGTGCCCCCCCCCGGACCCCCTGCTGTAAGAACAATATGTCAAGAAAAAAGAAAACTACGTCTCGATCAAAGGCCAGGCAACTTAAGCTCTACAGGTATTTTATGGAAGATGGCCAGGCCCCCATTGAGATAAGGGCTGCACTGTGACAGTTACTTCACATAATACTAGGGGTGGGACATCAGGGAAAATACTGGGTACTGGTTTTACCGGTTCCTGGATTTTAAAAAACCGGCTTCCCAGATTAATACCGGTTTATCGCTACCGGATCTTTTACATTGATTTCAATGGGGAACTGTCCCCATTGAAATCAATGGGAAAAAACAAAAACCACCCCCTCCCCCTCCCAGACTGTGCGGGTGGAAGGGGGGACACCCCCCACCGACCCTGCCCAGCCTGGATTTTTTTTAAAAAAAAAAATCCAGGCTGAGCAGGGTGGGCGGGTGGTGTCCCCCCTTCCACCCGCACAGTCTGGGAGAGGGAGGGGGGAGGTTTTTGTTTTTTTCCATTGATTGGGGGGGTGTTGATTTTTACCCCATGTGGGTATTGACCATGGTGAACATATGGTGCCCGTGAAAAAGATGTTCAGGGCGCTTTGTCCCCACCGCCGGATTGACCGTGGTTCACTTTGGTTGAGCGTGATCTCGTAATGTCTGAAAATACCCAGGTTCACCCTCACAACAACCTGAGAGATAGGTCATCATTATTCCTGTTTTATTGATAGGGAACTGAGGCCGAGAGATGGTGACTTGTCCAAGACTAGAGCTACAATGAATGCCTGCAAAAATGGGTAATCCCATTGAAACTCCAGTAATTGACTCAACTGGGGAACTATGGAAGCAATCCACCGGCCCATGAACGCTGACCTGAACACATGGCGCACGGTGAGAATATGTGCACTCACATGCATGCCATGTGTGCAGCACAGTCCCAGGCAGCTGTGCTGCATACATGGCACACATGCACACCTGAACGTGTGTGTTCTGGCCAGAGTACGGCGTCAGCAGGTGATATACGTAGCCTGTTGTATTGCTCCAATTGGTACTCAATTAGTGTCTGATAGGCTACCTGATGTACCGAAATATCATTTTTGTACCAATTTTCTGACTTCTGGTACTGATTTTCCAACTCCTGATACCAGTTCTTTTACTTACCATCCTGATTCCTTTACCAAATACTGTTTTACCAATTACTTTACCAACTTACTGATTTACCAATAATTGATAAATACCTGGTATTTTCAGGTAATTGGGTGTCAGATTGGTACTTGGGTAGTCAGCCAGGCAGCAGGCAGTGCTTGAAATTTTGGGTATTATCAATGGGTAGCAAGAGAACTACCCATTTCAACTCTACCCAAGGCCACCCAATGAGTTCAAGGATAGGATGGGAGTGGAACACTGATTTCCCAGGACCAAATCCAACCCCTTATGTACAAGGCTATACACAAGTGCTCAAATTATAGGGGCAGAAGGGGGTCCATTCCTCCCTACATTTTTTGATGGCCCCCTTAGTTACTGGCTTAGAAGGCTACGGAGGGCATGGGGTATGTATTTCATTGAAATCCTACTTTTTTTCCTTATCATTTAAGCACTGCTATATGCACTCTGGCTTATACATACACTTGGTTTGAACATAAATCATTAAAACAAGTCAAGGGGAGCTTATACATTGAGTGCATCAGGTTCATGATCTGACCAAGAAGAACAGATGATACTTTCTTTGGAACAGGGACAATCTAAATGAACAAAATAGAGCATTAAAACAAAAGACATATCAAATAATCTCTATACAGATAGATTGACAGAGAGATAGAAAGTTTCCTTCTTTTGTCTAAAATTACTTACGTGATGCAAAAATCACAAATATTCCAAGGAAGGGCCCCATCTATCCTGGAAGCTTGCATACTTTCACCAACAGAAGTTAGTCCAATAGATGATATCATCTGAACTATTTTGCCTCCATGACATTTGGGACCAAATTATGCAGAGATAGATATTGAACCTTGATATATTGAGCCTCACCTCATCTTTTTTGGCTGTAAATGTTTATTGATTTTGGGTGCAACACTGCAATCCTATGGCCCTTGTGCCTACACAAGGTGCAGGGCCAGGACGCCAACAGTTTGCTAATGCACATGCACTGTACACACAACAAGCCATGCAGGGCAAAAACAAGACCCCTGCCAATGCATCCCCCAAGCCCACACACCCTGCAGCCTGGGGGATGAAGCAGGAGTTATGCCTGCTCCATCACCCAGGCCTCAGGGTATGTGGGCTCGAGGGGGGGGGAGGTTGCAGAGGCACAGGGAGTGCCTTTGCCCCATGTGGCTTGCTGTGTATGTAGGGCGTATGCACACCTGAGCTCCCGCTGTCTGACTGGGCATTGCACCTGCGGGCGGCTTATGCCACCCACAGGATTGCACCCATATAATGTAACCCAATGGGGCCGATCCCATGGCCCATGGATCCTGCATGCACCCCAGCCTGCGCATGCATACGTGTAGTTTCCGCATGGCACAGTGCGCCCACAATGGAGGTGGATGAGGCTCCTGTGATGGGATCGGTCCAGATATCTTTAACAGTTTGGGTTTATCAGATGGGAGAAGTGTTCAGCCTTTAACGGATGCATGGTTAAAAATAAACAAATAAATCTGTGTCATTATTGAAAATTAAAGTAATGGCTGTGGTTTGCTTTAATTTTAGTGTGTGTGTGTGTGTGTGTGTGAGAGAGAGAGAGAGAGAGAGAGAGAGAGAGAGAGAGAGCTTCCAAAAGCTATTAAAAAAAAAAAAAAAAAAAGAATTCTGATTTTTCAAAACAATTTTGATTTTTCAAAAAATGTTTTTCGGTTGCAAAAACCAAAAGAAGCAGAAAATTTGTCAGTGAAATATTACAACAAAATGTCAGTGAAATAGATAGAATATTTTAAAGAACTATTTAAAAGGAAAAAAATAATCTTCAGAAATTTGCTTCTTTAGGACAAAAAAAAATCAATGAGAAAAATTTGACTGGTTCTAGCTCTGACCTATAAAACTCTGTTGTCCTGCTCTGACTGCAGTTGCATTGATTTTGTCAGTGTTGAGTGAATATTTGACATAAACGCAGTGATTAAGTCTCTTGGCACATCACAAGAAAACTGTCACTGCGAACGGGGATCAAATGTGTCCGCGCCCCTAGCTCACCTCTATGAAATGAAAGAAAGCAGAGAAAATGTCAGAAGAGGCTTTGAGTGTGCGTCTCCCTTTTGCATGGCTAGGGTCAAAAAAAGGACATAGGTTTGTACCTCATTTAGAAATGGTCTATCTACTACATTATTCACACACAAAAAAACAACTTTTAACAGAACTTAAGGTTGCTTGCCCTCGTAATTCGAGTTCAAATACTGTCAAGACTGGCAGGGTCAAAATTTAAGGTAATGTCTACTTGAAACTTTGCAGGATCGGGACTGGTATGGGAGGAAATTTGGGGGCAGAGGTCTAGACAGAAGGTCGGAAACAAGGAGATATAGGTTTCACCAGATCCAAAGGGGAATGACAGGTTTAGAAGGGTGCTTGCATGGTGATGAGGTTGAGAGATCAGACATCCAGAGACAAAGCCAAAATGTAAAGGGTGCTCAGAGTGTATTTGCTACAGGTGGGCAACTCAGTTTACCCCAAGACAGGCAGTTAACTGTTTTATTTTACAGCTCTTCCATTCTCCCCTCTTCACTTCAGGATTTCAGCCAGGGATCTTCCTGACAATGGAATAAATACTTACATGCACATCTCTTACAAACTCAAAACTACAAAAGAATCAAACTTTTACACTTATTCCCTTGTTCCAGGGATCAGATCCCAGGCCTATATCCCCTGCCTGAAAGCACATCTGGCCTACCAGTCCCCTCTCTGAGCTTCTCCCCAGCTAGTGCTGAGGATGTCTGGTCACTTGACTAGCCCCAGTCCACTCATGAACCCAGTTAGCCCTAGCAGCTCCACCTGAGCTGCTCAGAGCCCTTTAACTGTGTCATAAGAACATAAGAAGTGCCATACTGGGTCAGACCAATGGTCCATCTAGCCCAGCATCCTGTCTCCGACAGTGGCTAATCACGGTGGCTTGGGAGAAGCACCCAACAGGTCACAATGGGGGATCCATTCCCTGTTGTTTTCCCCCAGCTCCTTTCATGTTCCCTGATCCTGTCTGGCTAATAGCTGCTAATGTACCTATCTTCCAGAAACTTGTCTAAACCTCTTTTAAACTCAGCTATAGTACTGGCCCTTACCACAGCCTCTGGCAGTAGATTCCACATCCCAATTATACGCTGAGTGAACAAATATTTTCTTGTATCTGTTTTAAACTTGCCACCCATGAGTTTTATGGAGTGTCCCCTAGTTCTAGTACTAGCTGAGAGGGTAAATAACTGCTCCTTGTTGATTAATTCCACACCACTCACGATTTTATAGACCTCTATCATATCTCCTCTCAGTCATCTCTTCTCCAAGCTAAAGAGCCCGGTCTGATGGAGCTAAGAAGTTAGAGCAGGAGGCTTCTGGAGTAGATTCAGGTGAGGCACTCCAGAGCACCCTGTTACTCCTCCACCACTAAAGTCAATGTAAGCTTTGCATTAGTGGGTGAAAGAGCGTATCCTCGATACCACAATCCCAAACTGCCTGTGCATGGCTTATGCGTGGGTCTGCGTGGACCTGCACAGTTTATGCATGGCACAATGCCCCCTTAATGGGGACACATGCATTGTGCACACATATGTGCGTGTGTGTGCGCATTCCGCTTGACACACGTGGATTACAAAATCAGCCCCATTGTCAATAAGTAGGCAGTGGTCAGTATTGGAGAAGCAATCCAAAGTTAAGTTCTCAACTCTAGGGGAGACAAAAATATACAGGAAGGGCAAGCCAGGACAGGCTAAAAGATAACATAAACATTTAGTAAACTTCTAGTTGTACAGAGAAGGCTGGAGAGGTGGCACCTGGAAAGTTATATAGGGGCTGTAAGTCTACAGGGGATCAAGTCTGGGCTGGCTAATTAACGCACCAATAAGGCAGAGCAATTGTTTGAGAGACTAGGGATAACGTATGTAGTTACCGATTCTTAAACAGCTGAGCAGTCATGTGACATCATGGCTTGAGCTGTCACCTGAAGCTTCAGCCGATGTATGTTCAAGGCCCATGAGCACCCTTATGGTCTGACAAATAAGAAGAGTTCCATCAGCTTCTCAGCCAATTCCTCCACAATGGTAATATGTGGCCAGACATCCTTTCCCCTTCATGTTCCACACACATAGCAGAAATAACAACAGAGCTCAGTTTGAGAATACCAACAGAGTATGATTTATCAATCACAGAATTTTTCATATAATTTTAGGGTTGGAAGTGACCTCAAGGGCCATTTCATCCAACATGAAATGCATGTGTTTGAATCCAGGGTCCAATTCTGTCATATTTCCACACATCTATAATAAGGTTACTCAGGTGAGCACAAGCTAAAGGAACAGGTCTAGAGCTGAAATGGGTAGTTCATTTGCTACCCACAGGTAATATCCACCATTTTGAGTACTGCATTGGGTACTAGATGGGCTACTTAGTTGCTGATCACATACCAGATACCCGAATAATTGGAAATTTATGGTACCAATTTTTCAATTTTCTGATTATCAATTGCTAAGTCAGGATGAAAAAAAAAAAAAAAAACAGCACCAGAAGTTGAAAAATCGGGACCAGAAGTCAACATTCCAGGACATTCTGAGACATCAGGTACTCGAATCAGGTCAAATTAAGGTACTGATCTATACCCAATATTTTTTAGTAGATTTGAGTACTGGGAATTTGACTGGTAAACCTGTTTTTGTGGGTGGTAGTTTCAGATCTAAACTAGGCCAAAAATTCATCAGTATGACAGTTATACGATTATTTCAGATTGAATGGATGAAATTCATGGCACTCAAGGTACTACAAACCTCTTTGTCTTCTGCAGGGTTGAGAAAGAAGAATTGCAAAGCAGCTTCCACTTACAAACCTTTCTCTTTTTTTCTTCTGAAAACTGTACCCACAAAGTTGAAATGAATTTCTGTGGGAAATATTGTATCTGACAAATTTATCTTCTTTGAACTGGGTCTGACAAAATGAATATGAACCACTATTTGGTTTCTCCTTGTTTGCAGAAATGAATATCCATTTCAGGTATTTTGGTCAATTAGTTTCAGTATATTAGTCATTTCAGTATTTTGTTTACTTCATTTCACCTCTCTTTAGCACCGATGCAAAACAGTTTGGTGTGCAATAGCACTAAATAGTGCCAAAAAGAAACAACTGAAATACCAAATTACCAAAACACCAGAACAAATTGATTGAAATAACCAAAGTAACCAAAACAAAATGCCCAAATAAATGGATATGTGAATATAATTTCCATGGTGAATTTTTATCCAGATATTCATCGGGCTATCTGTAAATGCAAATAATACTCATGAATACGGAAAACCCTATTCATTTCTGTCTTCTTCCAAAGGAGAGTCATCTTATAAAAAAAAAGAAAATAGAACATATTGTTCTACCTAAAACCAGTGAAAGGGTGGGGTTTTGCCAAGTACTAGTTTGAAAGGGCCACTTCTTTAAAAGTTAGTCTGGAATAAATTGAATACCCTTCAGCCAATGTAATGGACATTTTTTGATTAATTTTTTTCCTTAGAAATTTTCTTTTCTCCTATCTTTTTCATTTTGCCCCACATTATCTGTGAATTTCAGTTTGACTATCTACTCTCATCCCTAAAAGTGTTAAGAAACGTGACTCTGCCCACTATGGCTCGTCATGGCCCACCTGGGTGAGAGCCTTAAGCTGCTAGCAGGCCACCAGATGTGAACCCGCTTCCACCCCAACCGGGTAAGTGGCTGCCCTGAAATTGCCTTTGTTCATGCTGCTATCCTGGCCCCAGTGCGGTGACCACCATGGCCAGCCACAATAGCTGACCATTATTGGCAGCCATGGCTTCCCATCATGGTGGGGGGTGGGGCCACCCAGCCGGTCTCACATTGCTTCCGGCTCCCCGTCCCTGGCCCTGTCGAGCTGTGGGAAAGTTTGTTCAAGTTCCCTGACCTAAGCCAGGTGGGGGTGTCCCCCCTCCATGGGACATGTAGTTCTGAGGAATTTCAATGTCTATGCCGACGCCAGTTTTGAGGGGGCAGAGCATGAGTTCATGGCCGCCATGACAACCATGGACCTGTCTCAGAGAATAGTGGGCCGGGCCCCACACATGTTGGAGAAAATACCCTGGACATGATATTTTGCACAGGCGTTGAGGCGGGCGATCCTCTGGTGGGGGAGGTATCAATGGTGCCCTTGTCATGGACAGATCATTATCTCCTCCGGATGGATATTCTGGCACATGTCGGACTTTGGGAGGGTGTGGAACCAGTTAGGTTGGTTTTCCCCCAAAGGCTTATGGAACCTGAAAGGTTCCAGATAGGTCTAGAGGATGTTTTGTCTGACCTTGATGGCCACCCACTCAATGTCTAGGTGGAATATCAAGCTGACAGAGGCCATCAACTGTGTGGCTTCCAGACATCTGCTCCTGAAATGCTGACATCGCAGCTCCCCATTGTATACGGGTCAGCTGCAGCGGATGATGCAGGAAGGGTGACAGTTAGAGCAACGGTGGCATCACTCACGTACTGAAGTGGACCAGTTGTGGAATACAGTCTGGTTACATACCTATGCCATAGTGGTACGGACAGCAAAGAAGGTTTTCTTTGCTGCCCGCATTGTGTCCACTAAGTCCTGCCCGGCTGAGCTGTTCCAGGTGGTGAGGGGGCTGGTCAGTCTGGCCTCCTTCTGCCTGGACATAGAACCATTGAATGCTCATTGTGATTTGTTTGCAGACTTTTTTGCGGATAAAATCACTCCAATTCACCATGGTTTGGATGCAAATTTTTTTAGCAGAGAATGGGCCTGAGGCAGTGGAAGCCCCATCTGGTCCTGGTTTGTGGGATGAGTTTCAGACAGTTTCGCCCTCAGATGCGGGGAATACTCTTGGGACTGTTCAAGCCACCAGTTCTGAATTAGATCCATGCCTGTCCTGGATGGTTAAGGCTAGCTGGGAGACATTGGGGCCGTTGCTGGTGGGGATAGTCAATGCCTTCCTTGGGGAGGGGAGGGTGCCGGGCTGTCTCAAGGAGGCGGTGGTGCGGCCCCTGCTCAAGAAGCCATCTTTGGACATTGGTGTGCTTGCCAGTTATCGGCTGGTCTCTAACCTTCCCTTTTTAGGGAAGGTTAGGTTATTGAACGGGTGGTGACTCAGCAGCTTCAGGGGCATTTGGACAGGATTAATTTTCTCGATCCCTCGCAGTTGGGCTTTTGTCCTGGTTATGGCATGGAGACTGCGATTGTGGCCTTGACCGACGACATCTCCCGTGAGTTAGACCAGGGTCATTCAACCCTGCTGATCCTGTTAGATTTCTCTGCTGCATTTGATACCGTTGATCATGAGTTGTTGGCGACTAGGTTGTGGGACCGGGCAGGGATTGGCGGGACTGTTCTTGAATGGTTCTGCTCCTTCCTGGCTGGGAGAACCCAGCGCATGGTGCTGGTGGAATTTTCATCTTCCCCCCAGGGCCTCACACGTGGAGTACCGCAGGGTTTCATCCTATTCCCTCTCCTGCTCAATGTCTGTCTGCAGCCTCTGGGAGAGGTCGTTAGGTAGTATGGAGTGAGATGTCATCAATATGCTGATGACACCCAGTGATAGCTCTCATTTCCCTCCAACTCAGGCCCAGTAGTCTCGGTTTTTACCTGGTGTTCGTCCGCTGTGGGGGATTGGATGAGGGCGAACTGCCTGAGTCTTAATCCTGACAAGACGGAGGCGACGGTTGTGGGGACGGTAGAAGGAGTGGTGACCCCCATCATTGATGGGGTCTGTCCTCCCCTGGTTTCTCAGGTCCAGAGTCTGAGGGTGCTCCTGGACCTGCAGCTTCGCCTGGATGCTCAGGTGATGGTTGTGGCGAAGGGAGCATTTTGCCAGTTACACCTGGTGCATATGTCTCGGACTCGGATCTGGCCACGGTCATCCATGCTTTTATTACCACAAGACTGGATTCCTGCAACGTGCTCTACATGGGGCTACCCTTGGTGTTGGTTCAGAAGCTGCAGCTGGTGCAGAATGCAGCAGCCTGTCTTTTGACGAGGACAGGCCGACATGAGCATATCACACCGGTGCTTCGCTTTTTGCACTGGCTACCAGTAGGCTTCTGGACCCAATTCAAGGTGCTGGTGATGACCTTTAAAGCCTTAAATGGCTTGAGCCCCACCTATCTGCAGAACCACCTCACCCTCTGGGTCCTGGAGTGGCTCCTGCGGTCAGCTGGGGACACCCTCCTCGAGGTCCCCCAGGTTTCCTGGGTGTCCACTATGAGGAGGGCGTTCTTCGTGGCTGTGTCGCGGATGTGGAACTCCCTCCCATCGGAGATCCGCTTGGCTGCCGGCATCCCCTCTTTTAGCAGACAATGTAAAACCTGGCTGTTCTGCTAGTCCTTTCCTGAGGGAGATGGGGTGGGTGGATTGGGTTAGGCTGGGGTAGGGGGGGATGGGGTTTTATATTGTTTTTAATTGAATTTCTACTGTTTGTTTTAATGTTTTAAAATGTTTTTAATACGTTGTGAGCTGCCTAAAGATGCCTGAGGCAGGAGGGGGCGGCATAAAAAATTTAATATAAATAATATAAATAAATAAATGTAGCTGGCACTCTGACTGCACGTATGTTAACACCCTGTATTTCATACTGGTTTTTCCCCATCACAGTGTGTTCAATTTTGTCCAGCCCTCTCTCTGCTCCTAAGGAGAAGGGCAAAGTCAACACAGTATGAAATTTTGGATCTACTAAGTATGAGTGGATTTGACATTAAGAAAAAATGAATAAAGTCATCTATCCCCTCCATACTTTCTGGCACATAATGCCTCTGGCATTGCAGCAAATTGTATATTTATATGTATGTACGTTTGCATGTGCAGGCCCCATTCAGGATTAAATAATGCAAAGCTTGACAATTTATTATTTAGTACAGGTAACACAAATTGACTGATGAAACCTGACATGACAAGCTGCAGTAGGTGACACATCAGCTAAAACAAAATGGGTGAAAAAACCCCACTGTTTTGAATAAAAAAAGAGTTTTCTTAAAGATTTAATGTATTTTTCTTGAACTGGGTTTTCTTCAGATAGCATTTTTCTCTTCATCCAACCTATAAAAAGGGTGTGTGTGTGTGTGTGTTAGTGTGACAAGATGCTGTGGTAAGTACTTACAGGGTCTGTTCCTTAGTTGGTCAGTGTCAGGAACTGTTCTCCAGCTGAGCCAGCAGTGGCAAACCCAGCCTTGTAGGTTTCCTGGCCCTGCCTCTCCTCCTAATTGGCTCAGATTGTCAGTAGAGTTTAAAAAGGAGTGGCAGGAAATGGCTGCTGCAGACTGGTCAATGTCATGTGCCTCTTGCTTCTAGCAAGACCTGAACCTGCCTGCACCATGTATGCTTCCACTCTGCCTCCCTGCTTCCCCAGGAACCAGTTTTCCCTTCTTATTTTTTCACCTCTTCTCCCAGAACTTTGCCTGGATCCTTGTCCCTGAGATCTCCTTGCCTCTGCAGTCCTCCATCATCCCTGAACATCTACCTTCTAGCCGACTCTGCATTTGGACTGCCCCTCTAGCATATGCTCTGCTTGGAACCCTGCTTGGATATTGACTCTGCATTTGATCTCTCCCTCCCTCTGACTTAGTTACTCTTACAGACTAACGTCTGGTTTCAACCCATTGGTTTATTTATGCTTGACTGCACTTCTGGACATCCCATTCCATGCCTGATTTTGCCGTGACTCAACTCCACTCCTGGTCCTTCTACAACTCAACCCTGCCCCTGATCCTGCTCCAACCAGTAGGCACAACTGCCCACACTTTGGTCCCTGACAGTCAGCATCCAAGCCACACATGGCCTTGTGCCTAATTGGCTTCATCAGAGCAGGTTGAAGCAGGAGTCTTTCTAAATCTGAAACCACCATGGAAGTCCCCAGGGTAACAGAGAAGATGAACTGGGTAACAGATTTACTACCCATGGGAAAGAGCCACAATTTAGAGGAGCAAGTTGGTTGTCCAATCAGGAACCACTACTGAGTCAGACAACTGACAACCCCAAATTCCAGGTAATTTTGTTACCACCTTAATAATTTTCCCATTCGCTGATTTACCAATTTCCATTCTACTGATTTACCATTTCTGGTTTGCTGTTTCCAGGGGTGTTTTCAGACGTTAGGAAATCACAGTCAACCACAGTGAACCACAGTCAACCCTGCGGCGGGGCCAAAGGGCCCTGAACGTCTGTTCAGCGGCCACCAGATGTTCACCACAGACAATCCACAGCAGGGGACAAAATTAACCACCCTTCCGGAGCTACGGCCCGGACCATCTCCGAAAGGGTAGTCAAAGAAATTCCCACCGGGAAACAACAAAATGTCACGTGCGAATGGCAACCACTAGTCGGAATCAAGCAAAATGATTCCCAGCCAGGGACAAAGCACACAATGTCGCTGCCAGGCAACGAGCAACAACACAGGCCAGGGATAGAGAGTTAAAGGGCACTTGGAAGCAGGGGGACGTGACGGGATGGATCAAGGCGGAAGGGAGAGGAGATAGGAGGTCAAGAGAGCAAGGGAGGAGTAGGAGGAGGAGGAGGCTGCCCAGCGCC
>QEPC01003729.1:5164-25062 GCA_003113815.1 Sphenodon punctatus
GTGCAAGGTTATTTTTTTAATTATTTATAGATTTCAAACCGAACCACAACAGGCGTGTTGTGGTTCCGTACAGATTAATCCATAACTGTCCGTTATGAGCAGGTATGGATTAATCCAAATCTGTAACGCCCCGTCCCTCTTATCTGGGAAATGGAGACTACAACCAAAATGTCCTGGAATCTGAGAAGAGTGGAGACGAATGACCACCCTGCCAGAAACCAGAAAGGGAATGCACAGGGAAGAAAAGCTGAAACTTTCCCTCTGCTGTTTCTGACAGGGTGACTGGCTGTAGGGAAGCCCCCAAGCAGTGTCTTCACAAGGACAGGCAGATTCCCTTCAGTCAGGAGAAAATTCCTTACCTCCTTTGGGGCCAGTACACTAGTTGTCCTGAAGGACTCTGTGAAGCACTCCATGACCAAAGGCTGCCTGTACCAGAGTATTTATTCTGTAATGGCAAGTGAAGATGTGGCAGCTCTGCAAATTTCCTGGAGGAGGCTTTGCCTAACAAAGCTGCATTCGTCACCCTCTCCCGCTTCCTTCTGGGAAAGGGAGTTTAGAAGCTTTATATACTTCCACAATAATTTCCTCACCGTCTAAGCCAAGGTACTCCTCAACCTCTTCCTTCTTCTCTTTTTATGCCCAAATGAAATAAGAAGGCAGAATCAATCCCAAAGGACCTAGACCTAGGATAAATTGAAGCATGCCACTGTTGCTCCTGAGGCTGCTGTGGATTCAGGCAAAACCAAGCTCTGGTTGGTCCTGATCTCTTTTATAAAGCTCCCTTTTACTCTAAAGTTGGTGTGCGTTCATTTGCTGACACTGGATACAGAATTCTGGAGAGTTCCCCGAGTAGCTACAGAAGTGACCCTAACCCAGTACATTTTCGACAGTTGGGGATGTTCCTAAATTAGACAGCTAAAAGCTTGCACTTGTGAATCTGGCCTGAACGGTTTGGATTCACACATCCTCCTGCAAGAGTTGGCAGAGAGCCTCTGGCTTCCCTTCTTTTCCTCAGGCCTCCCTAGCTGGGCACATTTCCCCCTGCAGCCAGGTAGCCGGCTAGGAGGCAGAGCCCTTCCTTTCATGGCTCCTGCCTCTCTGGGTGTCTCCTTGCTTCCCAGACAGCCACCCCCACTATGGAGTTCCAGCCTCAGCCTTTCAGTTCCTGGGCTGGCTCCGACATGCTCAGCCCAGTTGGCCCTGCTCAGAAGGCGGGTGTGTTGTGTTCATGTTTTCTGTTTAACTCAAACAAAATGTTGTGATTTTGTTTAAGGTAAACAGAAAACATAAACAGAATAAAAAAGCAATGACATTTTGTCTAACTTTCATTTGTTTCGCCTGACAGTGCCTGCTGCAGTGAGGACGTCAGGAAAAACAGTGTATAAATTCTAGCCAGGGGAAAGGAAGGGAATTGGGGAGCATGATTGGCATCCCTGCTGTCCAGCTGGGACTGCTAAGACATCAGGGGTTTATACTGCTAAAGCCTTATAATTGGTGTACTGGTGTTCATATAAAGACACTATGTCCAAAGATTGCAGCTTCATCTATGGTATCCTCATGCCCATAGAAAGAGAGATTGGCAAACAGAGCTATATTGCCCACTCTGTGCTGAAAATGATCTCGCTTCTTAAGATCCTTTGTTTCTCCAAAAGGAGTTCTCTTCTCTCTGAACTCTACTCTGGCCTTTTTTCTGTAGCACCAATGGTAGAGAACCATTTAAGCCCCCCTATTTAAGGGGCGCACAGCAACCAGGAAGTGTCTCCGCAACACAGGCACTGCCTAGCACAGCCTGTGGTCAGAGACTCCCAGCCCTCCATCATCTGTGATCCAGCTCCTAGACCTCGTCTTCCATGCTCCAGCTCCCAGCCCAAATCACCAGTGTCTAAGGAGCAAGCACCCAAGGTGTGCAGATCAACCCCTTGTCAAACAGAGTCTTTATAAATCCCCTTCAGGGTATCAGAAGGAAGGGTCCCACCTGAAGATCCCATGTAGTTGAATCCTCTCACAGCAGAGCTTCCCCGCTGGTATCAGCTGTGGAATCCCACTAAGGCTTGGCACTTCTTATCAGCTCACTCAGTGCTTGGGGACAGAAAACTAATCCAGGGGGCAGATCCAGGAACTGAAAAGAGGCCACACAAAAACTAGCTGTGGGCCACATTTGGCCCTTGGGCCTTTGATTCCCTACCCCTGGTGTAGAGACTGAAGTCCTCGCCACACAGAACATCAAAAGGCACCATGTGTGTGGCAACTTTCCCCAGAACACATCTCCAATGTGACTTTGGAAGAAGTCAATACGTTGTTTCCATGGCTTTTCTGCCAAGATGATCTTGGAAAATGTGAGCAAATGCCCCTTACCAGGATGACATCCTCACCCCTAAACCAGTTAATCTAAGATTTCAATCTCCAGGTGGGCTGTTAAAATCAAGCCCCACCCTCTCATTAGCAATCAGCCTGAGACAGCTTCTCTAAAAAACAAAAACATTTCCCCTGCTGTCCTTTATATAAAGATACCTATATCCAGAGGCTTCATAAACAAATGGGAGATGAATACTCTCCACCTTTGCGTACCACAACTGTTGTTTGTTTTGAGCCATTTAAGACAAAGTTTCTGCCAGGGAAGGTTCTTTCTTTTATTAACAAGCACAAAAATGGTCTCTCCCTCCACCCCCCCGCCAACGGGCATATAAAAAAAAAAAACCCATGCCAGCAGCCCACCCACTGCTGTTAAGCAGTCTCCCAGCGAGAAACTAGCTTTCACAAGAATTCCTACGGTGGTGGTGGTGGAGAGGGCAGCTTCAAGTAGCAATACAGGTTTCAGATCAGTTTACAAGAATTTGCAAGAGGACCACAATGTGCTTGTCATTAATATGGCACAAGTTCCAACATGTAAAAGGGCTGCATTCCCCTACTTTTACCTCCTGCCGCAAAATAAAAAGCCAGAGAATTCCGTTCAGCTCACTGATTCTTAAGCATCCTTTGATCCCATGAGTTCTTTCCTTTTAAATCTTCCATAAGAAAGAATTCCATGAGTTCTTTCCTCTCAAACTTTTTTGAAATGCGCTCGTTTTGCTTGCGTATGGTTTTTAGGGCCCCTCTCCCCCAGGGCTCAAATTATAAGGAAAAAAGTAAGGGGGCCCCTCAATGAAATCATGCCCCCCTTGTAGCCTTCTAAAGCAAGTGGTCAAGGGGGCTGTCAAAAAAGGTAGGGGGGCCACCCCCGCCCCCGTAATTCGGGCAGTGCTCTCCCCACCACACCCATTTCTCCCTCTTTCCAGTCTTCTTACTTCCCCTCTCCCTCACCCCACCCCATCATTGTGGAAATTTCCCCTAGCTCAAAGTGAGTATTGGCATTTGCCAACTGTGCTCCTTCTCGTACCCCCTTCCTCCCCCCCCCCCGCCCTCGAATACTTTCTGCACCCTCCAGTTTGAAAGCCAAGGTTTTAAAGCAACAGACACATCCACATGATACCAAGGGGTTTTTCTGTTGTTTTTTTAATGAGTTAAAAGTAATTTCAAGTTCCATAATCTATTTCTGCAGCCAAAGACACAGGAAAAGACCAAGGTGGCAGTCCTTAAACCATTTACTAAAGAGTGGCCCTACTGAAATCAATGGAACTGTTCGTAGCCTAAGGCTATTTGGCAGAGACATGGAGATAAAAGATGACCATGGCTCACTGCAAAGATGTTGCCATCACGGAAACGCATTCTCATTGTGGCCACAATGCTCAAGTCACTTGCTCTGGGGTGTACCACTTATCGATCGAACATGGTTCCATTATTTTGGTAACTCTGCCACTATTCACATGTTTTCCATAAAGTATAACCAGCGTGAGAACCTGGTTGTGGCGAAGTCGATGGGAGTTTTGCTATTGAATTCAAAAGATTTAGGATTTCACCCCAAGCGTTTTCATTGCTTTCCAAGAAAACTGGGCCCTGGATGTTTTATGCTGCTCGCTTCCAATTCTAAGAAAACTAAACAGAAATCTTATGCAATATCTACAACGCCTTTCCATTCCAAAGAAAACCATCCGCTTAAAAGAAATAATTGTGATTTATTTTTTTTATTATTTCATTAAAAAATTTCAAGTCTCCAGAAGGATCTCTTGAAACAGGTAAGACACAATGTTTTACACCTGGGTGATCTTGCAGCATGGTTTACAAATAGAAAGTAGGCCATAATTCCACACATTTATAGAACAGACTATTCTTATTTATACAAAGGAAAATCCATGAAAACTTTACACAGCAGATTGGTAAGCTTCAAGAAAGCAATGTAGAAAAAAGTTATTATAACCAAATTTTCCAAATGTACGTTTGATCTCAACACAAACGATCAATACATTGGCTTCCATATCCCGTTACAAATAGACACATATAGAGAATGACTCTGGAACACAGATTTATATCTCAGATTGCCTGCAAACCAGGATATTTGTTTCCCATCCCTCTCTGTTTTTTAAATGAGTAGACCAATTTCAAAACTGTTACAAATTTCTTCCTGCTGGTTTACTAGTAGCCTTGCAAAGGGCATTGTATGTTGGATGTGCAGAAGAGCCAAATCACCCTTTCACAGCTAGATGTGTGAGGCAAGAGGTAGAGAATTAAGGGGGAGCCATAAATCAGGAAGCAAAGAAAACAAAGAATTGTAGTCCCTAACTCTGGGTGAAAATAGACATGACGCTAACCACCCTTTAACCACTTTTGGTGGTCATTTATGCATGTTGCAGGGCTGTACTGATGCCCTATGCAGCCCTGCAACATGCATAAATGACCACCAAGGGTGGCTAAAGGGTGGTTAGCGTCATGTCTGTTTTCACCCTCTGATGAACCCCAATTATAATGATGGGTGAAGTGGCACCCACATGGACAGCCACAACAGGCAATCCCCTCTTTTCCTAGTCACTCCCTGAAACTCCCCACTCTGTATCCAACTGCAAGATGGGTAAGGAATGGCTGAGGATGGATTAGGTCACACCTATTTGAATACAAGACAATGGATATCAAAGTTGAGGACAGGGAACTAAGAGAATCATGGTTTGACCCCACCTACATCTTGGGCAGAACCGGGGACACTGGCAATAGGGGAAGGCTCGTTGAGAACCAGAAGTTACATAGGGAACCAGATGCTGCTTCCAAGCTTTTTTTTTTTTTTTTTTTTTTTTGGGGGGGGGGGAAATAAACTGTGCACCATCAAAAGCTCCCCGTCACTCACCCACAGCTTCCCATGCACACATACCTTTAGTGCACTTGTAACAGGAAAGAAAGTCCCATCTTAGCCAATACTTTTCGGTTCCACCAAGCAACACATTGCCAGACAGGAAGTAGATCTGACCTGAGATTCAAACCTCGGTACTTGACCCCACTTCTGTAGCTCAGAGTCGTTGGCAGTAGAGTTCGTGCAAACTGTTTGCCAGCTTCTCAGTCTCCTCGAAAGATTCACAGCTCTGCTCCCAGACGGGCGGCACCTGCTCCTCCCCATAGTAAGCTCCTGCGATGGCCCCAGCCATGGTGGCTATGGTGTCTGTGTCCCCACCCAGCGAGATGCAGTAGAGGATGGTTCTCTGCAGGTTGTTGTATTGATCAGGGATGTCAGGGTTGGATTCCATGCAGCGCAAGAAGGAATAAATGGCCGTGGGGACAGAGTGCAGAGCAGCGATGCCATTGCCTATTAATAAAACCAACCACCTTCATCATGGTAGTGCATGGGACATATAAGTCTCCAACCTTTCGTCACAGACACCTTTTAATTCCACTGTCAAATAGCTTCAGATATCTTAATAATGCTGGTTTCAGAAAGAATGTGCCTACATGTTACACAAACTTCTCTTCAACCCATCTCTCTCTCTGTCATACCTCAATCCCTGCTGCTGAGTCTAACTACACCATTGCACAGTCCTGACCTCCAAGCAGGGATCGGAAATTGCTGATCCATGGCAGCAAGGCACCCTGGCTCCTGTCTGGCATCACCATCTTGTTCTCCAGAATCTAACTTCATTTAAGAATCAAGTCTCTACCCTCAGCGGCTGCCAAAGTGTTGGTCACAAACTTCCAAGTGAAGTCACACCTACCAATCAGTCTGTAATCCTGCTTGATACCCGACATACTCTGCAGGTCTCTGTTGCTGAGATTTATAGGTAAGTCTCAAAATGGAGTCCATGCAATAAGAAAACTGGGGTTCGGTTCCAGGCACAGTGCTGGAACTCTATAAATAACAAACAACTCCTCCTGTTTTAACTGTCTGTGTTGCAATGGAACAAATTTCTATGGATCCAGAAATGTGTTTTGGAATCTGCAGGAAGTCCGAAACAGCAGCTGAGGAAGTTGTGAATTGCTCCATTCATCTCAGCAAGGGGTTAACTCAGCTGCCCAGTGATGATCATTTAAATGACATCACTGCTATTTCATCTTTCATGCAAGGAAGGAGAGAGAGGGTCAAAGGCTTGCAGTTTACTGTGATCAACTTCTCATTTGGTGAGACATGTCACAGGATCAAAGAATTGTAGAGTTGAAAGGTACTTCAAGATTCATCTAGCCCAATGCCCTGCTCCAAGCAGGACATTCTCAGCTTGCAGCACTGCGGACGGATGCTTGTCTAGCTGGGATCTGAAAACATCCAAGTTGGTGGTGCTGCCTGGCATAGTTGACAGGCATGTAGTCAAGCCACGCTGAGAGAGAGCCAGGCTTAAGGAGACACAGCAGAGCCAAATGACTCACACGGGTCTGATTCAAATAACTATCCAATCTGCTGAATATGGTGTCTCCAACTAGTGTCACACATGGGCACAGCTTATTTTGGAGAAATGCTTAAACACACCAGCCATCTTTCTGCTTTTTGGTTTTTAAAAAAAAATAAATATCTGCCCCTTCTACATCAGGCCTCTGGGTTTGTAGGCATATGCTCCTTCACATCCAGAAAGAGGGAAACTCTTAATGCTTCCCTAGGCAAGGGGATCTTTCCCCCCAACAAGACTATTGTGGGAAGCAGTCACAACAGAGCAATTCGAGCACACACTCCTTCCATGAAGGGAATGTGTAGACTCAGCAACACATCTAACACCTGCCTGCCTTCCTGGCTGGGCAGTGAAAACTATCCGCAGGGTCCCCTGGCCTAGTCCAGCCCCCTTGGCCTTTCCCTCAACACCCATAGCAAGGAAAGTGCTTACCTAATTCAAGCAACACATCTGACTTGGGAACAGTGTTTTGCTCTAAAAATTCTTTTATCTTCTTTAGACGCCTGGAAAATGGTAACTCCTCAAAGCCCAGCCTGGGGAAGAGAGAGAAAGGGGTGAGACAAATACTCAGGTGGATTTTTCCCTTCTGGCCACCAGCCTGCCATTACACCTACATACAGGTGGCGGGGAAGGTGAATCTCCTCATGTCCCCGACGCACAGAACTAAGGACATGCCCCAGTGGCCCTCTCACACATATAGAGGAAGCCAGGAGTGAACTACAGAGCAATGCTCACCAGCTCTCTGGAGAACCAATGCGCTTATCTGCAGCAGGAAAGTCAGATGAAGGACGGGAAGAACATATACTCTAAAGGACTGAAGCATATTGGCCAAGGATGAGAGACCAGGCAATCTAGAAGCATCCAACCAACACAGCAGTCACCCCTGACTTGCTGCAGAGCTTCAATGGGCAACATTTTCAGTACACAAGAGGACAGGCTTGGTTTGGAGAAAGAGACGGAAATACAATCCTGAAGCTTTTCCAACTCAGAGGATGCACACTCCCCTCCAAGCAGGGATCAACAACAGCAAGTAGGTGCCAGTACAGCCTCCTGGCATGTTCTGAAAGCATTACCTCATTCTCAACTCTCAGCTTACATTAAGACTATGTGTCTACCTCTCCTGGTTGAAGAGAAAACCTCAAAAAATGTGACCCAAGTGTAACTGATACAGAGGTGCTTAGCGGAATCTACCAAAAGTCTAGAACAGTAGCTCGGAGAGACCCAAACTGTCCCATTCACTTATTCATTCCTAACTGAAGAGCTCTATGAGGCTCACAAAACTTGTTTGTGCTCCCCACCAGAGAAGTTGGTCCAGCAAAAGCTTTCACCTTCACTACTCTGCCACTTGTTGCTTTTCTACTCTGGACCAAAATGACAATCACACTAATCTCAGTGGGGGTTTAGCGAAGATGCCTAGGGGTGGCAACTGCAATGTAAGCACGGATAGCTATTTCATCCCTCATGGAAGGAAGGAAAAAGGTGATCCCAGATCTGCACAATTTTACACGGTCATATTTTTCATTCCCACGTAGTGCACTGTGGGACCTGTCTCTCTCTCTGGTGGGTAGAGCCTGGAAGAGTACTACCTCTTTTTCCTGTATGACCTTAGGAAAAACTGGGAGTTATCTTATAGTGGGCGAGAGTAAAGCAGATCTCTGCAGGCTGGTCTGGGGGAGAGAGCAGAGGATTATAGTTTGGAACGAATAAATTCCCCAGTCTGAGCAACTGCTCCTACTTTTTTTTTTGGTCAAAGTAGAAAAGTCACACAGCTGAAAAACCAAAACACAGGCTGGAGTGTCTGATGAGAATTTTTGTTCCTCACCGCCACGTAAGTTTCATTCTATCCTATCTCTGGATACTGCTGAAACTTCAGTCAAACAGACGTGCTGAGTCGAGGGGAAGATACAGCTAGAACTAGACTAACTTACACTCCACAGGAATGAACGTATCCAGCAGAAGCCCAACAAGCTACTTACGCTTGTGCATCAGCCAGTGACTTATCATCTGCTTCCACATCCTCCATGTGGCCGATCAGCTGCTCCAGGAAGCTGTCCCGATTCAGCTCTCACTGCAGGGCGAAGTGCACCGCCAGTGCTTGCAGGATGGCGCCGTTGTAGCCCAGGGAGTTGGAATGGGTCAGCTTGGCACTCAGTTTTGCAAACTGTGGAGTCAAGAGCTAGTGGAATTGCAAGGGCTGGGCCAAAGAGAGCACCTGCCCCCACCCTTCGCAACATCATTGCATCTCTATCCCCATGAGCTGCAAGGAGGCAAGGACTCCCACTCTATTCCAGACTTCCATCTCAGCAATGAGTCCCCCTCCCTCCTGCCTCTCACTGTCCCACACAGACTGTGAATACCTCCTCTCTGCAAGGTCACTTAAGAGTGTTAACAAACGAGACCATAGTCCGCTGGAGACCTGAGTTTGTTTCATGCAGTCCCCACTCACATGCAATGTAAGCACTGGTAGCTATTTCATCCTTCATGGAAGGAAGGAATAAGGGGATCCCAGATCTGCACAATTTTACACGGTCATATCTTTAATTCCCACGTAGTGAACTGTGGGACCTGTCTCTCACTCTGGTGGGTAGAGCCTGGAAGAGTACTACCTCTTTTTCCTGTATGACCTTAGGAAAGACTGGGAATTATGCTTATATTAGTGGGTGAGAGTAAAGCAGAATCTTGAAGCAGACTGTGCTGAGGAGGATCAAAGCCGTGCAATGGCAGCTGAAGCTTGCGGAGAGGGACCTGTTGAGAGACATGGCTTCCATTATTGATACCATGCATACTCCACTATGCATAGACTGGTGTACCTTCTCACAGGTTCTGACCCTTTAATTTCATTCCAGGTTTCAAAACTTCAGTTTGCAGTGACCAGAATATGCAAAACTACTCTTATGGCACCTTCAGTACTTTGATGTTTTGCATTTGCTCTGTGTATTACTGTTTTATTTATTTACTTAACCTGTTGCTAAGGCCTGTGGCCGTTTTGCCAACAATAAACTGAAATTGAACTATGCATACGCAGAACCCCACTGCATGCATGTGCCACCCTATGAATGCACAGGCGGAGTTCGAGGATAGGTCTGCCAGTTATCTTTTCATCTGGCCTTGTCAAAATGGCAGAAAAAGCCAGCACATCCAGGACTCTGCAATTTCTCAGTTCAGGGGATCCTGGCTGGCCACAGCACCCACATTTGCAATCCATTTGACTTTGCATGGCAATCAACCTGCTGCAATGAGTTTCTATGCCATTACGACCTCTCATGCTCATTCCAAGCAAAAACTGTAACTTTTCAAACTAAGAAATTAAGAGTAACTTCCAACCAACGGGTAATAGCATCCGGGCCCTGCTCCCACGTCCCAAGCACAGTGACCTTCAGTGCCTTGCAGATTCCGGCACCTGCCTTCCATCACTTAACATGCAGCAGTTCCACCTACCCCAATGAAAAAATGACACTTCCATGGTGCTAAAATCTGCAGTATTTTGTAGACGAGTTTGCTTCTGTACTGACAAGGTTGTGACAGGAATGTCTATGCATTTTAATTGTCACATGGATTGACTGTGCAGGTGAAACGACACACACACAGTGGAAGCTTTTCACTCAATAGCTGGCCTGTAATGCCATGTGACCAAAAGCAGCCAATAGGAGCTCATGCATGGCGCACTTCCATTCCCCTACCACCACATGACCCCAAACGGCCAATTGCAGCCCATACATAGTGTGCAGTCAGTCGCAGCTATGCATCAGCCTAACTCTTGATGCTGTTCAAAACATTATATGCATGGTCAGCAAAGCTCACAGATGCGGGAACTGCCGCCATGGAGATGCATGCCAAGAACTTTCTTGTGCTCATTATTGCGGTCCAGGCCTTCCTTTCCGCTGCTGAGCAGAACCTGTGAGCAATCCAAGAGACCCAAGTCTACTGCTGTCATTGGCGCAATCGGATGTCAAAGCACAGAAAGGTTCCTGCTCTATCTCTGGCTGGGATAGTGGGGCGCACCACACCATGAAGGCAGCTCCTGCTTCGGCGCCATGCACCTGCTTACCTCTTTGACAACGGACTGTGCTGGGGAGGATTGAAGCCATACAAGGGCAGCTGATCCACACAGAGAGGTAGACACAGCTTCAATTATTTTGTATGCCACCCTGAGCCTTTTGAGGGAAGGGCAGGATAAAAATGTAAATGAAAAAAATTGCCACTGCCATGCTCAGGGCTGTACCCACTAAGAGGCTTGTCTGGGTGAAGAAGAAATGCACATACTGGTGGGAGAACGTGCTGTCCTCGTGGGGAGACGCTGATTGAGTTGCAAGCTTCAGAATGCCCTGTTCTGCAGATAGAGATCCTTAGGCCACAATTGGAGAAACAAGAGCATGATGATGTAGTCACACATTCCTGTGGAGAAATGACTTGCCATTGTCATCTGTGGAAGCTTGCCACTCCAGACTCTTGCTGCTCTGTCGCTCAGCAATTTAGCATTGGAATCTCCATGGTGCGCACCATACTGTTGGGAGGTTTACATGGCAATTGTGGAAGTGCTGCTAAACCAGGTGCTGCAGCTGGCTGACCCCTGGAGGTAATGGAAGGCTTTCAGCAGGAGGGTTTCCCGAACTGTATAAGCGCGATCTCTGGAAGCCATATCACCTTAATCTGCCCACCCCATAACAAGAACAACTACCTGAACTGGAAGGGGTTTTTCTCCATGGTCCCCCAGGCTATAGTGGACCATTGTACCCAATTTGTGGATGTGCTGCCCAGGTAGTTTGGGAAGAACCATTACGCCCACATCTTCCATTGGTTCCCCTTCTTTGGCTAAATGTACACCGGAAACTTTGGACCCTCTTAAACATGCATTGGGGAGAGGGGGGTGCTCACGAGGCCCATTGTTCTCAGGTACCCTGCCTACCCCTGAAGACCTGGCTCATGAAGGCCTACAGCACTGTTCACAAGTCAGAGCACAGGTACTTTCACTGGCAGCTCAGCACTACTGCTCTGTTGCGAGGAGAGCTTTCAGGCTATTAAAGCAGTGTTGGAGATCAACTGCAGTCAGAATTGATTTCCAACTGGAGACCACTTCACTTCTAACTGCTGCTGCCTGTGTTCTCCATAACATCTGTGAGATCGGTGGAGCTGCATTGAACCCCCTGCCATTTAGCTCCGGCGAGCCAGTGCCCCTGTTCCAGGACCAGCTGAACCGAGCAGAGTACCACATAGCCGGCGAGATCTTGGACACCTTGTTACAACACATCAAATGCAATGCTAGCCCCAACACCCACCATCAGTAACAGTTTAATGAGCATAAGTGAATTGTTTCAAATTATCTTTTTGTGATAGCAATAAAGGCTTTAAAAATGTTTCCAGTATGTCACTGCATTTTCCTCTGGCCCATGTTCCATGAGGGGGGCATGGATAACCAAGGGGAGTTAGGAAATGGTGTCTTCCCCCGAGCAACGTTTGTGTTTGCAGCAGCAACATGCTCGAACAGGGAGCTCTGGAGCTGGACTGAGACAGGCTGCTTTGCATCTGTGCTCACATCCCACTCATTTCCTTGCTTGTCCATTCGACCATGCTTTCTGACCGCTCAAACTGCCGCCAGAGGTAGGTCCAGTGCTGTCCTCCCGCGGCAGCCCAGGCGAGTCTCTACACCAAAGGTCTTGCATTCTGCAGCATTCTCTGCCAGTGTTCTCTGGCCATGCCGTTAACAGCATCATGGTCTCCCTAAGCAGCCAAATCCTCCCTGTGCCACAGGTTGCAGACCCACAGGTCCTGGTTCCACTGGGCACTTGTGGCAGGAGGTTCCATACACACCTGTCACACTGGCAGACCTGTAGCACGGTAACAAGAAAAGCCATTAGTTCAGAGTACCCCACCCACCTTCCCACCCAGTTGTTTCAGGCTCCCACCCTCAATTTTCAGCCCTCTGCCCGCCCAAAGGGAAGCAGGAATGAGTACCTGGCCTATGCACCTGCTGGGGTGGTTGCTGCAGCAGGATCCCAGTGCCACACAGTTCTCCTCTCACAAGTACTGAAGAGGAGTGAAGAACATACAGAAATCAACCAACATCCACCATTTTGGCTTCCACTCACCTGCCAATCCGCCCTCCCGCCATGGAGTTATCCCTTCCCCCACCAGCCCGCAGGCCCACCAAGGTACCTTCCCAGCTTCCACCCACCTGCCAGTCCATCCTCCCACCATGAGGCTTTCCCTTCCCCCACCAGCCCACAGGCCCACCAAGATACCTTCCCGCCCCTTCCCGTGCATACCGTTCCTGGTCAAGGAGGTTGTAATAGGGTGATGTTTGCCTCACACAGCCAGAGGGAAAGTTGTTGTCCCAGATCTGTTTGTATCCATGCCTCAAGTTGCTGACCCACTGCCAGCACTGGTTCATGTCCCAGGTGTAGCCCTGCTGTGCCATTTGGGCTAAGATCTCTTGGAACACTGTCTCATTCCTGTAGCACTTCACCAGGGCATACTGGACCTTTTGCTCCCCACACAGAGCGATGAAGGCTTGTTCTGTTCCTTGGTGCAGGGAATGCAGCATTGGCGAACAAATCGGCAGGCAGAGAGCAACTGAGATTGCTCAGTGGTGGTAGTGGTGCTGATTGTTGCCTGCCTGTCGGTTTGCACATGGCACCAGAGATGGTAATCCACCACAAGTTGTCCTGGAGAAAGCAATTGCTTGGAAAGAGCATGCGTTGGGCACGTACTGTCAACCAGAAAGAGCTGGGAGAACATATGTTTGAGGATGGCGTGGTGGGCTTTTAAAGATAGACGTTACATGCGCATCAGTGACAGCAGGAGTGGAGAAATGGGCCGTGATCAGTCGCTCCTCAGAATATTTTAGGCCTTTGGCCAGTGACTATATTCCTAGCAAACCTGTATGCATGGAGGCTGCACACAACCTAATTGATGGAACACGAACAAGTGGGTGCATATTAGCCCGCATGCCAGGCTCCACATGCTCCAGGACCCCACTCTGAGCGGGGGCTGTGGGTCCAGTGGGTGGTGACCACATGGTCGGTGAGGGTGAACACCTAGAAACAACTGCTTGGAAAGAGCAGGCATGTGCACCACTGACAGCAAGAGTGGAGAGAACGGCCAGAAGCAGTTGCTCCTCAGAATGCTTTAGGCTTTTCGCCAGCGACTCTACATTGTGAGCGGACCTGTACACACGGAGACTACACACAACCTAACTGACGAGTTACAGACATCTAGGTGCATATTAGCTTTCATCACCTCGAGGCTGGCCTACTGCAACACGCTCTACGTGGGGCTTCCCTTGGTTCTGGTTCGGAGGCTGCAGCTGGTGCAAAGTTCGCCTGGCCCCGGGTCTGATGGCTTTTTGCCGAACCTCTAAGACCTGGCTGTTCGCCCAGGCCTTCAGAGGGGAGGGGAGGGAGGGGGGGAATCTTTTTGGGGGGGTTGGGGGGTAGTTTTAATTATTTATATTTATGATGTTTTATGTATTTTATTATTGTTTTAACTTGTGAGCTGCCCCGGGATGCCGTAGGCATGAGGGGGCGGCCAATAAATATATATAAATAAATAAATATTAGTCTGCACAGCGAGCTCCACATACTCCGGGACCCTATTGTGGGTCCCGAGGGTGGTGGCCATGTGACTAGTGGGGGTGAACACCTAATAAACGGGTAGGTGGACACCCGCCCGTTTGTGCACTCGGTGTGAGCACTCTGTTGTGTGCTAGCATCTCGTTTGTTAACACCCTTAGTTCACCCACCCCTGTATCTTTTCCACTTCTAATCATCAACCTCTGTACCATCAGTTTCAATGCAGGAGACCCACTGCAGAAGCAATCTGCACTAAACACACCTTTTTCACATCCTGGACATTTGAATAAGCCAGAGAAATGCCCGCCACTCTCATGGAACCGCCGTTGCCATAGGATCCTTTGCCATTAAACTGCACTCTCGCTGGCTCAAAGACATCATTGCATTTGGGACTCAGGAGTTTCTTGAATACGTTGACAACTCACATACCGTAGCCCCGGTTGGGATCCTTCTTATATTCTTCAGCAAACCTGCCAGAAACAGACAACAGAAATTTTGGTTTCACATTATTTTCTTCACCAGATGCAGACAGACAGATCCCGCCCCCAAGAGCTTACAACTTTGGTGAGGAAAAAGCTTCAAATGAAACTTAATCCCATTTTATCAGTTTGTTTTTGTATCAGATTAACACCAAGAGGTATCAGTCAGGATTTGATCCCACTGTGCTAGGTGCTGTACAAAGAGACAATCCCTGTCACAAGGACCTGGAAAAGAAGGTTAACTATGGCAAGAACATGCAGTAACAGACATTTATACGCATGTGTGCAATTTGCTGGTTTCAGCTAATTTGACATAGTCTGTTTGGTGATATACACTTTTTAATGGAAATAATTACTATTGGTTACAGCTGGGCAGGAGATATGCATGAGCAATTATTTGGTTTTTTTGTTGTTGAATTTCAGTGGAAACAGCTTTTAAAACAAATAAAACTTCCCCTCCACCCCACTCTCCACCTGCAGCACTAAGGATGAAGGGAAACGGAGGATAAAGAAATCTGAAAATAGACTTTAGCTCACAGTGTTACTACTAAGTAAGATCTAGAAAGAGAGGATGGTTGCTGTGCTGTCTCTAAATGTAACAGATGCAGACAAAGTAGCTCAGATGGCATCTTTTATTGGACCAACTTCTTTTAGGCCCCACAGGGCCTGTACTCCGGCTGGTAAAAAGTAGAACAGCTCACTTGTTACCAGTTAGTTCTGACGTTGCCAGCTTGAGGAAGGGCCACTGTGTGGTCCAAAGGAAATTGGTCCAATAAAAAGCTACCATCTGAACTATTAAGAAATAAATGGACTTGGTTAACAATATGCAGGTTGTCGTACACCTCCTCTAAAAGCATCTGGCACAAGGTTTTTAACTTGGCAACGTTCTTTCCAGTTTAGTTTTCAACATCAGATTTTAGGTTCCGTTATAGGGGCACTGAAGGCAGTTGGATATTATAGGGCCAAACAAAACCCTCAATCCAGCAAAGACTTGTGTGTGCACATGCTGTTACGCTACCCTTTGCAGGGTAAGACAGGCTGCAGACACAGCTGGGAAGAATGGAAAGACCCAGCTTTAAGCTGAACCTTAAATTCTGATAGCAAAGTAACTAGCTTTTAAATGCCTGGTTTCATGCAACCCTGTTTGTTTAAAATGTGGCTGCCATATTGATCAGAGGTGGACGTGTGGGGATGTTATGGCCCCCAGAGAGGAGTGCTGGGAGCTTGGGATGAGGTTAGGAATTATCACAAGCCACTAAGAGATCAGAGGAATAGAAGCGCTAGGGGGAAGAGGCCTCGGAGGAGGGGGTTGGTTAGGTGGGTAGGGGCTGGAGAGGGGGCGGTATTGTTGTTTTATGTGGGTTTGGTTAATTATATTTATTTATACTATAGCATAGTAATTTTTTTAAATATGTGGCTGTATTGTGTTTTACTGTTGCAAGCTGCCCTAAATCTCAAGGAACGTAAGTTAAAAACGAAATGAAAAATGAAGAAAATAAGAGAAACACAATAGAGTATTGGACCAAATTATCTTGGTGAATGCACTCAAAAGCTTGAACACACTCATGAACATAATTAACCCCAAAAATGGTACCACCTTGATCACTTTGTCTTGCGTCATATGCTCACACCTCATATAAGAGGCCCCCCTCACAGTGCTAACCACAGCTCTTCCTTACCGCTTGGCCATATCCACTTCGTCAAACCCCTTTTTGGCTAACAGGGACTGCACTAAAGCCCGGGCCATGGCCGTGTCATCCGTATAAGGGAGAGTTTCTAGAAAATAAAAACAAAAAGTATGGGTTCTTACTTTTTCTCCAAATCAGTTCCATTTCCCTCCCATTAACATAGTCAGTGTTAAAAGGCACTGAAAGATTCTCTTTTTTTAGCATCTGTCAGCTGGATGAAAGGCATTGTCATAAATCAGAAACAATCCCTTCTGTGGCAAAGATCGCTAAGCAAGCACAGGTGAGAAGGGATGCAATCACTGTAGTGAGAAAACAAGGAGCATTGTCTGCAAAGGCAAGAAGAAAATCCGAGACAGGGCTAGGTATTAAAAAGGAACATGCTCACCCCCAGCCGTTGGGCACTGCACAAACCCAAGGGCCGGCAGCCGACATGCCGAAAGCTTTTTTGCATACCTCCACCAACTGTAGTTGGTCCAATAAATGTGATCACTGTAGTCTCTATTGCCTCTTTCACCTCATATCCCACACTTAGTTGTGTTTACGGGCCCACTATTGGGGAGAGGGGGCGAGGAGGAGAGGACACACTCATCCCTTCTCACATACTTCTACTACCCCAGGGTGGGGGTAAATAGGTGGGATCGGGGTATGGAATTCACATTGCCCTGTCTCGTATCCCAGCCTCCTAATCCATGGCGATAGGTTTGGGGACTTTCCTATGCGACATGGGGGGGGGACACACCGGAATTCACTCTCCAGAAAAATATGGGATTTAATCCCAACTGAGAAGTAGGTTGGCCTCCCCCAGGGTGGAGCTTAGGGCTTTCCCCGGGGGGAACGTGGGGGCTCAAATTCCCGGGGGGCTTGCTCTCCCCCCTCGAAAAGCAGGGGTATCTGGGGTTGGGGAACCATCCTCACTGGCCCCGGGGCAGTAATAGCGAGGTGCTGCTCCCCCTCCCCCTCCCCGGGCTTGCCGTGCTGACCACCGACCCCTGTGGGCGCTGCCAGGCTCGACCTCCCCGGGAGGACTCCCGTCAGCTGGACCCGGCGCTAGGGGCTCTTCCAGGCGGCGCAGGTAGCGCAGCAGCTCCGGCACCTGCACCACGTCCCAGCCCTCGAAAGTGGCACCCAGGCAGTCCCCAAGCAGCGCGCCGGCCAGACAGCCCCGGAACCGGCCAGGCCCCCGAAATCGAGCTCCTGCCGCCGCCATCTTCCCGCAGCTGCTGGCGCGGGCCTGACTGAGGAAAAGAGAGCGAGCGCCGCCCGGTGGCCCCCAAGGAAAGGGCAGCCTGGAACCCATGGGCAGAGACGGGGGGGGGGGGGGGGGGGGNCCTACCCCTAGGGTGGTCAGATATGCAAATTGTAGAGGACACTTGTGAGAAATACAGGTTGCAGGGCTGCATTGGAGCCAGTGCAGCCCTGCAAGCTGTATTTCTCACAAGTGTCCTCTACAATTTGCATATCTGACCACCCTAGGGGTAGGAAAGGGGCACTACACCCCTACAAATAGGAAGCTGGCACCCAGAGGGTAAAGCATGGTCCTTATGGGGCAGTGGGACGAGGCAGAGACCATAGGTAGAGAGAGCCTGGTACCCATGGGCAGAGAGGCAAGGAACACGAATGCGCGCGCACACATGAATGGGGGAGCTAGTACCCATTGCTAGCACCCGGAGTCGGATACCTTGAGTAGGGAAAAGGATGGGTACAGCCTAAGAAAAGGGAGCCTGGCCCCCAAATTAAGGCAGGAGAAAAGGGAGGTCTGAGACCCATGGGTAAGGTAAGGCAAGGCACATTCCCCGGCAGAATAACAAGGCTGGCATCCATGGAGAGGAGAGGCACCAACCCTGCCAGGAAGGGGGGGCTGGAACTCATGGGCGAGGGGATGCCTAGCAGCCATGGACGCATGGAGGAGAAGGTCCACTATTCCCAAGAGAGTGGAGTCTGGCACCCATGTGGCCAAAGCCAGATGGCTCCCGCTAAAGGCAGAGGCCCAGTTGGCCCCAGGACCTTAGGTAAAACAAATCTGGCACACCTCACAGGATAGAAGGCAGGGGCCTCTCCCAGACATAGCCCAAACTGTTTGTGGTGAGAGGGGTAAAGACGGGGGTGTTAGGGTGCCTTTCCAGGAAGAGAGAAAGCCTGCACCACTGGGGTAGGGTGTAGAAATTAAGGGCAAGGTGTCCCTCATCAAAGAATGGGGTGAACAGGGCCCAGGGAACACCCAGGCAGGGTACGTATGTGAAGGGATCAGGCCCAAAACACAAGAACCTCATGTGAGGGCAAACAAGGCCTCCTCACTACCCCAGGCAGCGAGTAACAGGGAGGAGCAAGAGCAGAAGACAATCTTGGTACCAAGGGAAACCGATGACAGGATGTTATTATTATAAACATTTATATAGCGCCGGTCATGTACCTGGCACTGTACAGAACATAGAAATAGACGCAGTCCCTGCCTGTGACTTACAATCTAAAAGACAAGGAGGAGGAGACAGGGAGAGGGGACAGTGGGAGAGACAGGGGAGAAGACAAACACTCAGGCGGATGCGAAGTCTCAGGTGCGTGTGCTTGGCTTGGCTTGGCTTGGCTTGGCTACAATTAGGTTGGTTGCAACTGTCTGCAGTGGAGGGCAGATAGTAAGCATATGGGGAACAACGAGCAGGCATTGGGAAAGGCAGTGAGGAAAAAATGGGTCTTGAGGAGGGATTTGAAGGAGCGGAGGGAGGGGGCAAGGCGGATGTAGGGAGGGAGGGAGTGCTAGGCATGGGGGGCAGCGAGGGAGAAGGGTTGAAGGCAGTTAGGTGAGCAGAAGAAATTAGGGAGAGTGGAGAGCGCGTGCAGGAGTGCGTAGGGAGATTAGGTCCGAGAGGTAAGGGGGAGCTTGGTTGTGGAGTGTTTTGAACGCGAGTACCAGGAGTTTAAACAGGATACGTTCAGGAAGGGGGAGCCAGTGAAGAGGAGAGGCTGCACATGGTCAAAGCGACAGGCAGAGTGAATGACCTTGGCAGCAGAGTTTTGGATTGCGATAAGGGGATACAGGTGAGAGCGAGGGAGGTCAGCAAGGAGGAGGTTGCAGTAATCGCGGCAAGAGATAACCATGGCATGAACAAGGGTTTTGGTCAAGGAGGTAGAGAGAAAGGGGCGGATCCGAGCAATGTTATGGAGGGCGAATCGGCAGGATTTGGCAACAGTGTCAATGTAAGGTTTAAAAGAGAGGTGCGTGTCAAAGATGAAGCCCAAGCTACGGGCTTAGAGAACAGGATGGATGGTGACTCCATCAATGCAGATCGGCAGGTTAGAGGGAGAGGAAGAGGAGGGAGGAAAAATGAGGAGTTTGGTCTTGACCATGTTGAGCTTGAGTTGACGTCAGGACATCCAGGCGGAGATATCAGAGAGGCAGTTGACGAGGCGTGAGTGGACAGAAGAGGAGAGAGAGGG
>QEPC01003729.1:31621-50207 GCA_003113815.1 Sphenodon punctatus
GTACCGGTACTGGTTCCCCGTGCCAGATTTTTTTACATTGCGGCCATTGAAATGGCGGTGGCGGCAGCACGGCGGTCTGGCGGCTTCAGCGCTGACTGGTGGCTTCAGCACTTACTAGGCCTTCCGGGGAACTTCCGGGTGGGGGGGTAGAGTGATCCCTGGGGTGTGGGGTGTGTTAAACCACCCCCCAACCCAGGGATCATCCTAGTACCTGCTGGTGCGGACTCCGGGTCGCTGGCGGCGGCCCGGAACCCGCACTAGTAGCAGGAACTTAGGGTAAAAAATGTTTTTAAAATCCGGGGTGGGTGGGGGGTGCCCCCCCTTCCACCCACACAGCTGGGAGGGGGAGCGGGGAAGTATTGGTTTTTTTCCCCATTGATTTCAGTGGGGACAGTTCCCCATTGAAATCAATGGAATAAATCTGGTACCGGCATACCGGTTTTAATCCGGTAAACCGGGTTTTTGTACACCGGAAACCGGTTTTTTGCCAGATGTCCCACCCCTAATTAACCATGGCATGAACAAGGGTTTTGGCCAAGGAGGTAGAGAGAAAGGGGCGGATCCGAGCAACGTTATGAAGGGCGAATCGACAGGATTTGGCAACAGAGTCAACGGTTTTCAATCTTCTGGGCTTACAAGTCCACAAGAAAGTTCCAGATTCATATATATATATATATATATATATATATCTCACACACACACACACAGTCCTGAGGCAGTTCCTGGATTCATTCGTCACACAAACACTGCCCTGAGGCAGCCTAAAGTAGCTGCAGCTGTAGATGTGACAGGCTACCATGGAAACCAAATGACCACAGCTGCCTGGAGCAAAGCAGTTTTACCAGGAGAACTTTTTACACACAAACGTTCTGGGAGAAGTGCTATGCAGAAGTTCCAAGATCCGGATGTTTAAGATCTGGGTGAGTGATTTAGAAAAACAAAGTTCAGGATGTAACAGCAAACATCCAGGAGAAACGTGTGTAAAAAAACCCAGTGTTGAAGATCAGCCCATCAGTCACAGGCAAGGGGTGTAGTTTATAAACAGAGCTTGAGGAAAAACATTGGTCCTATTTTTCCTTCAATTTAAGCTCCTTCTTGTGCCATCCCTGAAAATTCACAGAGAGCCACTTTTCAAGGCATTACTGCACTTCTTAAAAGCATGCGAGTACTGGCCAGGCTAGTCGTGCTGTTTGGATTGAGTGCCATCACCAGCACTGCATTAGATATATGTTTTATGATGGAGTCTAGCCAAAGCTCAAACTTTTCCATTCTTTTATCCTAGAAGATATTACAATTTTTGTGTAATGAAAAAGCCTAGCTGCCCCCCCCATCCTTCGCTATAAATTTCAAGCCACTAATGTAGCTAGGGAGGCCAAACCCACCCTGAATGTAAGATGCTAGGCATAGCTCCCTCCAAAACAGTGCAGGTACACAGCTTATGCGGCAGCCATTACCTTGGCTAATATCACGAGTCAGGGATTTTCAGAGCCGACAGATGGAAGCAAAGCAAATGACACAGGATGGATTATTCTAAACTTGTCTTGGTGTTTTGTACACTTCTTCTGAACCAGCACGTAAGGATTACCCCTGAGACAGCATACGTGGGTGGATAAACCAATGTTCTCAGAAATGCTTGTTTTAGCTGAAGTGGCATAACTAAATATTAGAAGGGTGGAGGAAAATCGGTTCCATCCCATTGCATGAGTGCAAAAGTAAACCCCCACTGTTCTTTATTCCCACAAATTTCAACTCTATTACAAAGATTAAACAGTGGTACCATCACCACACCTGCCACTCACCCCCAAAATTTATATTGTGCCCTTGTGTCTTTGAGATCATCTGAAAGACCTCAGGTACTCTGTTGCTTATAAAGTGCAGTCTACCGTTTTAAAAACTCAATGCACTTGAAATCTTACATAAGAGAAAGACCCACAATTACGATGAAGTGCTTCCAACACTGATTGGGGATGACAGCTGCTTTTGAGGACATCTTTTTATTCCTTGAAGTTTAAGAACACATAGACATCACAGAGAAGGGGAAAGACAGTTATATAACAACTTGGGGGTAAGAGGAGGAGAATCGCATTTCTCCTAACACATGGCTGATGTCAGCTTTCCTTGGTAAGGAAGTGAATCACTAAGTAGAGACTTTCCAGCAAATTCTCTCTTCAGCGTTGCTCATTGTGCAATATTCGCCCCAAAAGCATTAAGCCAGCTCCAGCTGCCGGCTTTTCAAGGCTGAGAGAGTTCGGTTAGTGGTTCGGTTGAAGGTGTCCACCTCTGGCACAAATCTCTCAGCAGGAACCGTGAGCTTTCTCCTGCTATCCATGCACTTGTTATCCAGCATCAAGGAGTTGGCTTTATAGGCAATGTCTGTCTGGATGCGGTACAGGTGTTTGTAGAGTGCGTCCAGGGCATCCCTGCCAAAGGCAAAAGAGAACAGTAGGGCATCTATGCTGCTGGACTCTTTCCCTCTTGGGTTGAGATTCCCTCACCCCTGTTTTGGAGATTGTGTGTGTAAGATATATAAACATTTAAATGGTGGTTGAGGGTGGGTTATACGCACACGCGCGCACACACACACACACACACTCCATCCCCAACAAATGGCTGTTCATCGTTTTTTGAGACCTCCAGTAATGAAGAGCCTGTAGCCCCCCCATGGCACCTGGTTCCATTGCTGAACAGCTCTCACTATTAGGATTTTTTCCCCTGACATCTAACCAGAATCTACTTTCCTGTCATTTGAGCCCATTGTTTCTAGTCCATGAAAAACAGCTCCTTGTCATGTTCCTTGCAGCAGCCCTTTAGATATTTGAAGACTGCTATCACGTCTTTCCTTAATCCCTGCTTCACTAGGCTAAACATACCCCACTTCCTTCTTCATAAGACTTGCTTTCCAGACAAACATCTTTGTTGTCCTCTTCTGAACCTGCTCTAATTTGTCAATGTCCTTGATAATATTCACAACCCTAGACTGAGAATCTCTTCCTTTGGATAGATAAAAAGCAACCAATTTCTTGATTGCTATCAGAAATGAGTGGTGGAGCTGCTGCGTTGACATCAAAGCCAGCACATGGCAGAGCTAAAGAGAAAGTGCCTGCTGCACTGTACTGGGTTCTTAGGTTCTCTTAGTATGCTGTGTTATTTTTGACTTGTCCCCTGCCCTTCCCAAAAAGGCTCAGGGCAGCATATCCAACCAAAATACAAATAAATACATTAAATGCTCTCAATACAACCAACCCACAAATCCCCTTCCTACCCACAGTACAATAAAAACTAAGCAATAAAATACAATTAACTACATCCCTCCTCACTCTCCTCCCTTGCCTCTTGCCCAAGGGAGTCCCCTTCTTTTCCACCAAGACAAATAATAATATAGGTATTAAAAACCCACCCAGGAGTCCCTTTCCTCATACTCTTCCCCCCTTGTTCTCCCCCACTACCTCTATGCACTGCTGTCACTGGGTGATTTCAGACGTTACGTGAACACGGTGAACCACGGTGAATACCCACCTGTGGTCACCGTGTCCCGTACGTCTGTTCGCGGCGCGCCAGATGTTGGCCACGGTCAATCCCCACATGGGGTTCGTTTGAACCACGCTTCCCGGGCTAGCCGGGGGAAGGTCCCGGGAAGCGTGGTCAAACGGACCCCGGGCCGTGGCCAAGGAAAAGTAACGTCTGGCCGCGTGCCACGGCCCGGGGGCGGGCGGCGGGGTGCGTGGAGGGGGCGGGGCCGCGCGGCCGCACGTTGCGCCGCGCGGCCCCGGCCCCTCCCACTTTCCCCGCCGGGATCCCCCCGGCACGTCTGTTGTGCCGTTACGGGGTGACCCCGGCGGGGAACGAAGCCTTTGGTGCCGGTACGGGGCCAACGGCCACCGTATCGTCTGAAAATACCCACTGTAATGAAGCAACCCAGAAATATAACACAGGAATCCATCACACCCTTATGACTGAGGTGGAGACAGTTGTTCAAATGATATCTTTTATTGGACCAACCGTAGCAGCAGGAAATGTGCAAGTTTTCAGACCCCACAGGGGCATTCCTCAGGCAAGTAACTCTACTTTCCTCAGGCAAGTAAAGTAGCTATATATCATGTAACAGAGAAGGTGGGGTGGGGAGAGAAGGGTGATCAATGAACCATAGTAACAGAAGGGGAGAACGGGGAGGTAAGCAGTACAAAGGGGAAGTCCCCCCCCCCCCCCCCAGTCTTTTTCCCTTCTCCAATCTCTCACTTCCCCCTTCCTTCTGTTGCCATTGTTTATTACATCCCCCACTCTGCTTTGCCTATCTTCAGCTACACTCTCATCTTGATTTCAAGTGCTTATTCAGCCGCACTCTCACCTTATTTCAAGTGCTTATTCACTCACTACTTTCCTGTATCCTTTAATGTACCCTACCCTCCCTTTGCGCTCTTCCCCTTTGTTGTTTATCTCCGCTTGTTCTCACCTTCTGTTACTATGGTTCACTGATCACCCTTCTCTCCCACACCTCCTCTGTTACATGATATATAGCCACTGTACTTTGCTCAAATCTTCAGATTTGAGCCTCAAAATCTTCAGATTTGAGCCTCAAAATCTTCAGATTTGAGCCTCAAATCTTTGGACCCTGTGAGGTCCAAAAGCGTGTACATTTCCACCAACAATAATTGGTCCAATAAAAGATATCATTTGAACTACTTTGTCTCCACCTCTGTCACTCGGAACCAACACAGCAACTGCACTCTCTCTGGACACTTACGACTGTCATTTCACCGAGACAGGGAACTGCAGGCCTGGGGGCCAAATGTGGTTTATGATCAGTTTTTATTTGGCCCATTTCCAGTTTCTGGATCTAGCCCTGGATTCAGTTCCTACCCCCAAGCACTGAAATACACCTCAGGGGAAGAGAGCAGAGCTAAGGGCACACGCATAAGGATAGGGGACATGAACTGGATCCTATTTTTCCCTCAGTGCACCCCATAATCATCCCTTACCCCAACTTCTATGCAGCTCTTAGAGCTTGGACAAGTTTTTGAAGTGGGAAGGGGAAACGGTTTCCCCACCTCTGTGCTAAGGGTTTCCCACTCTGCAGTTTTTTTCTCTTACTGTGAGTTACTTTAGGGTCAGATTTTATAATGCACACATGGGCTATACAAACGTTCCTGGAATCATGCTTTGCTATCCAGAACTGAGCTCTCCTCACAGCTCTACGGGTGTTGTTCTTTCCTGACCTGTAGCTTTCCCCCTCTCTACTGTCCTGTGCTTAACAGCTAGCAGTGTTCTCAAACCACTGCAGAACCAAGACTGCCCCTTCTGGCACTTATTAGCATTGTTAAATCCAATTGCATTGCTCTCTTATTGAATGTGCAAACTCTCCCACTGCAGAGGAACGTACTGTGACTGCGCCAGTTTCTGCTGCAGAGCGGCAATGGTGCCTTCTAGCTGGTGGACCTCATCGGTCAATCCATGCTGAACCTGCAAGCCAGGAAAGGGAGACAGCCACAAGGATTAAAGGTGCAGAATACTGTTGTTCGGTAGTTACTGCAATTTCGAACCAAGCTTACTTATTATTTCTTATATAGCACCAGGAGCTTACAATCTAGGATGGATAACGAAGGGGAAGGAAATACAGGGAGAGGGTTAAAAACACCCCCATTTACAGATGAGGATCTGAGGCTAAGAGTGACTTGCCCAAGGCCACCCAACGAGTTCATGAATAAGCTGGGATTTGAACCTTGATCTCCCTGGTTCAAGTCCAGCACCTTATCCACTAGACCACACTGGCTCAGCTTTTCCTACTGTTCCTATGTTTTGACTTACACAATACAAATGGCCTCTCTCAAGTCTTTGCTATATTTGATAACACTTTAGTCTGCATCTACAGGTGGCCAAAATTTGAAGGACAGTGCTGGTTTGAATCCAGTGCAGCAAGGACACTGGTTCCATTCATGGGCATGTCATTTCTCATCTCTCTAATGACAGTTTCCCCTCCTGCCCTTGCTCTGCCATGTTTTACAATGTAAGCTCTTTGGGGCAGGGACTGCTTCTCATTGACCATGAGACAAGATGGTCAAGGGACACAACTTTACACTCAAAGTATTCCTAAAAGTCTGACTGCTGGAAGCAGCAGGGGATGAATCAGGCCATTCACGACTTCTTTCTTCTGTGGCATTCAATGCTGGCCACCATTAGAAATGTGATACTGGGCTAGATGGACCAGTGATCTAATCCAGCCGTTACGTTGCAGCACAACAGAGCCCTCATTTTACTTGAAACCTCTAGATCAGGGGTGGGGAACCTCAGGCCTGGGGTCCAAATGCGACCTGCATCTAGTTTTTATTTGGCCTCTTTCCAGTTTCTGAGGTACTGGCCCCTGGATCCATTTCCTAACCCCCAGGCACCGAAAAACTGAGCTGAGGGCATGCACACAAGGGGACAGGGAAAAAACCCATAGCAAAGATCCATGATCTGGACCCTCTTCATTCTGAGCACACCTCTTGAACACCACCGCCCTCAGAGCTTGTAATATTTTTCAAAGTGGCCCCTGGCAGGGAAAGTGTTCCACACCCCTGGGTCTAGGTTCTGCTGTAATATAATTATTCTAGATACTTAAAAGAAACAATTGGGTCTCTTACCTGGGAATTGTTCTTCTGTGGTTTATATGGGAGGATGGTCGGGACACTGTGTGTAGTTGCGCCACACCACCACTAGGAGGTGTTCGCAAGCTTCCAATGCTCTTGTGCAAAAACTTCCCGCTGAAATCTCCTCAGTTGTAAGAAGCCGAAAACGCCGGAAAACTGAACAAAGGCAAACTGACAGAACGAGAACACAGAACAACAAGACAAAAACTCATAGACAACCTCCCTAACCTAGGGAGTGAGGGCCTAGAAAACAGAGATGAACCCTTAAAGGGAACAAACGTGAACTCACCATAAAACCCCCAGATGTGACAGGGCCCAAATTGTGCCAGACCTAGGCTCCTTCTGGGAGGGCCGACCATCCTCCCATATAAACCACAGAAGAACAATTCCCAGGTAACAAACCCAATTGTTCCTTCTATGGTTTATTGTCTGGATGGTCGGGACACTGGGAGGTTCATAGCAGTGTGAGCTAATTGAAGGCAGAGAGAAAAAATGAGGTGGAAAAAAGAGAGCCTAAGGCTGGACTGCGGAGAGACAGCCCAGAGAGGTTACGCAGAATCAGGTGGCAACACCCCTTGGAATACCCTGCGGCCAAAAGCTGCCTCTGCA
This sequence comes from Sphenodon punctatus, assembly GCA_003113815.1. Classification (NCBI taxonomy): domain Eukaryota; kingdom Metazoa; phylum Chordata; class Lepidosauria; order Sphenodontia; family Sphenodontidae; genus Sphenodon; species Sphenodon punctatus. Next base: position 38,854 of record QEPC01003729.1, read on the forward strand.
GAGTCAAAAAGGTCCAGCTTATGGTGGCGTGTGAAGGTATGGATTGACCTCCACGCTGCTGCCTTGCATATCTTCATATAGGGGGCCCTGGACCTGAAAGCCCAGGATGCCACCATCCCTCGGGTGGAGTGAGCTACTACCCCCAAGGGAGGGGGAACGTTGGAGGCCTCCTTAATGCACCCCGCCACCCAGTTAGAAATGTTGGTTTTAGATTATTTTTTCCCTTTGTATCTAGGGGAGTAGTAAACGAGGAGTGCTGAGGATTGTCTAAAGGATGCTGTGCTATGGATGTAAATCTTAAGGGCTCTACGCACGTCCAGCGTATGGCACCTCCTTTCAAGGGGGTGACTGGGCCTGGGACAAAAGGAGAGAAGCACCAGCTCTTGAGCCAGGTGAAAACGTGAACTGACTTTGGGGATGAAGGAAGGGTCAAGCCAGAGAGAAACTGACTCCCGCCTAAAGCTACAGAGGGCGGGATCCATAGAAAGCACCCCAAGTTCAGAAACTCGCCTTGCTGACGTAATGGCAATGAGAAAAGTAGCTTTCAAAGACAGAAAATAGAGACCTCAGAAAGAGGCTCAAACAGAGGCTGAGTAAGTGTGTTGAGGACTAAATTCAGACTCCAGGTTGGGAATCTATGGACCACTGGTGGTGCTAGCTGACAAGCCCCCCTCAGAAATCTCCGAATATGAGGATGAGACGAGAGCCTCTCTTTTCCTAGGGAAGATAAGGTAGAATCAATGGCTGCGAGTTGTTGAGTTAGGGTAGAGGGCTTGAGCCCAATATCTAAAACCCTTCTGAAGGAATTGCAAGACTTATAATGTAGTGGGAGATTGAGGGGAACAACCTTGTTCCCTACACCATTTGACAAGTTCCATGAAGATTGATAAATTCTCTTGGTCGAGTCTCTCTTGTCTGCTGTGAGTGTGAGAATAACTGAATCTGGATAGCCTAGAGTTCTTAAGGCCCCAGATTCAAGGGCCAAGCGGTCAGTTTGAGAAAGGATGGGTTGTTGGGGATCAAGGGTCCCTGCCTGAGCAGGTCTGGAATCTGCGGGAGCCTCCAGAAGCGACCGCCTGACATCTCCAAGAGATCCGCAAACCAAGGCCTGCGAGGCCAGAACGGGGCTATCAGAATTAGACTGATTGCCCCGCCTGCATTTCACAAGAGTTCGCCCCAGGAGCCGGGGGAAGGTATAAAGGAGGCCTACGGGCCACTCGTGCAAAAGAGTGTCCGCCCCCAGTGCTGCCCTGCAGAAGTGTCTGGACAGGAAAAGAGGGAGCTTGGTGTTCACCTGTGAAGCAAAGAGATCCAGGTGAGTTTTGCCGAATCCCTGGACCACTCGCTCGAAGATTGTCTGGTTGAGGCTCCACTCTCCCGGGTCCGCCGCCTCACGACTCAATCAGTCTGCCGTCTCGTTGTCTTTCCCCTTGATATGGCGGGCTACCGGGGATGCCGATGGATTTCTGCCCATTGAAAGAGAAGAGCGGCCTCTAGATGGAGGGCTGGAGATCTGGAACCTCCCTGATTGTTGATATACGCCACTGTCGTCGAGTTGTCTGAGAATACGAAGAGGTGCTGATGTCTGAGTGCTCTGGGAGAGCGCTGGAGAGCGAGCCAGACTGTCTTCAGTTCGAGCCAGTTGATGCTGTGACGAAGGTCTTTCTGCCTCCAGCGACCCTGAACTGCCCATCCATTGGCATGGGCTCCCCAGCCTGTGAGGCTGGCGTCTGTTGTCAGGGTTTGCCTGGGCGGGTCCTGCAAAGGACTTCCCTCTGAAAACCGCTCTGGATCCTCCCACCAGCGTAGGGATTCTGCTGTAAGCTTGTCCAGGCTTAGATGCTTTGCTGCCTTGATCATGATGAGGTGAAGCCAGGGGAGCAGAAATCCCTACAATGGTCTTGCGTGGAATCTCGCCCATTGCAGATGTGGGAAGCAGGAAGCCATCAGACCCAGGAGCGAGGCTAGGAGTGTCAGAGGAACCGACCGCGACCGTCTGGTCTTCCGGCAGTATCAGCAGATCTTGTATTGCCTGTCCTCTGGTATAAACGCTCTGTGCCTCACTGTGTCTATGATTATCCACAGATGGAGAATGCGCTGAGTGGGAGACAGCTGGCTTTTCTCCCTGCTGATCATGAAGTCGTGACACTGAAGGTATGAAAGAGTGGTTTGCACGTGTGATGTGGCCTCCTCCTTCGAGTTGGCTCGTATCAGCAGATCGTCCAGATATGGGAAAACTGCGATCTTTTGGAGTATCAGGTTGGCCACTAGGGGAATCAACACCTTGGTGAAGGTACGGGGAGAGGAGGACAGGCCGAATGGAATAACACGGTATTGCCAATGACATTCATGGAAAAAGAAACGAAGCCACCTCCTGTGGGCCGGAAGGATGGGCACATGCAAGTATGCGTCCTTTCTGTATGCGGCGCAGACAGTGAGAAAGAAGCAGTTTAATGAGAAGCCCTGACGTAAAATAAATGACCTCTATCAGGTAACCTAACCCGTTGACAGATGTCAAGGTCAGGGATTACTCTGACACGGGGAGAACTGAAATGGTCTCTTACCTGATAGGGGTTATAACTAGTGCCATTAAATAATATGGTGATATTTTATTTTGTTTTTAGAATTATGGAAATGTGAGTTGTATATATAATATTGGTATAGAGACAAGGCATGTATATGCTACTATTAGTATTATATTTTGTTTGTATTTTGGCTGAGGCCGTAAATAAAAAATCAATCAATCAAGTATGCGTGCTTTAGGTTCAGGGAAGCTAGACCCTGGTTGGGACATATGGCCATGCAAATGGAGGCCACTGTCTCCATCTTGAACTGCTGATACTTCAGAGACTTGTTCAGCCTCTTCAGGTCCAGAATTTCCCTGTGACCACCTGTCTTCTTTTGAACCAAGATGACCAATTAATATTTATTTTATTTATTTTTAAGCATTTTTTAGCCGCCCCCTCATGCCTACGGCATCTCGGGGCAGCTTACAACAATACAATCATAATAAAATTCATAAAAACAATATTTAAAACCATCATCAAATAAATTAAAACAATCCCATCCAGCGCCCCCCCCTCCCCCATATCCCCAACTACCCAACCCTCCCCTCCGAAGGCCTGGGTGAACAGCCAGGTCTTGCAGACGCGACAAAACGCCAGCAGACCTGGGGCCAGGCGGGCTTCCTCCGGGAGGGAGTTCCAAAGTTGCGGCCTAGCCACTGAGAACACCCTCTCCATTGTAGCCCCGTCTCACCCGGGGAACCTCCAAGAAGGCGCCCCCAGTGCGCCAAAGGGATCACTCTGAGGCACGGAGGGCGAGGTGGTCCCTGAGGTATGAGGGGCCCAGACCATGCGGGGTTTTATAGATCAATATAGTCCTGTAAATCTTTCTGATGGTGGAACAGGCTCAATGCTCGTAGATCCAAAAGCCTCTGAATCTCCACTAGCATCGCTGAATGCTTGATGGAGTTCCTGGATTTGGGAGAAGACTGGAATGACTCCCTGGGGTGATGTGTGGACTTGATGGAGTAGCCTCCGGCAACAGTGTCCTTCACCCATCTGTCGGAGGTAGATTGCTACCACCTGTCTGAAAACTGTTTCAGCCTTCCCCCCAGGGTGATAGGTTCGAGATCGAGAGATGAAAGGGCGTCAGGAATCATGTTTCTTGGCCTGGGAAGGACCCCTCCTACCGTGTGAAGGTTGTTGGTAGGGTCGGGGACAAAACTCTCTACTTCTTGACCCTCTGGCTCGCGCCGAAAAGTTCCACGGCTGGGAGGGGCCATAGTCCCTACACTGTCCAGAAAAGGACCTGTTGAAGGAACAAAAAAAGGATTTAGTAGATTGTAGCTGGCTAAGCGACGTCACGTCTTCTTCTCCTTGGCTGAGGCCTGCCTGCGTGCCCTATCAAGAGCCGAGCCGAAAAGCTTTGCTCCTTTGAACTGACTGTTCACCAAGAGACTCCTGGCATGTGCATCCGCTCTCCAAGAACGGAGCCAAAGGTGCCTTCTGGCCCCCACATTAGCCGCCATGGCCCTGACCGCCCACAGAACAGAGTCGAGGGATGAGTCCACTAAAAAGGAATGAGCCATGGATATATTTTCCGTTCGCTTATCTGCTTCCATATCAGTCACTTCCATTTCAGGATAGCACGCGAAGCGTATGAGGCTGTAATTGACATTTGCAGAAGATTGGAAACACACTCGAAAGTTTCTTCGAAGGCCAGTCTCCACCCCTTTGTCTGTAGGATCCCTAGGCAATACATCACCTTCGGAGAGAAATACAGATTGCCTTGCCAGATACGCAGCTGCAGCATCAATCTTAGACATCCCAAAGATAGTAGAGCAGGAACTAGAACTCATATAGCTATGCCTGAGCCCTGGATAGCTTGACGGCCTGGTAGGCTGCCTCCATTGCTCCTTTATGAGCCTCTCAAATTTATAATCGAGGCTGGAAACTCTGGACCCTGAGCTCAGTCTGGGTAGGTAGTCCCTGTTAAGAGTCAGACGACTCAGAAGAAGAGTCTGACTCCCTCTTTGTGCGCTATTTCTGCTTAATGCAGAGTACTCGCTCAGCTCTGCTCAGCATCTTGTGGGCTTGAGGAAGCGGGAGCTCCCTATTGAGATCCTTAGAGGAGTGGGGCAGGGTCTCCTCAGCTGGGACTGGTTCCCTGTCCTTGCCCAAGCCTAGTGTCTCCAGCTCCACGTCTGAGTCTGAGGGCCTAGGCCCCGCCCTTTGGGAGTGGACTTTCTGTCGCTTGCATTTGGCTGGGCGTGGGGAGGATGAAGAAGAGTTCAGGGTCTCTGCCCCTGAGGACTGAGCCTGTCGACCCCCTTCGTCCTTCTCCGAGGAGGAGGATCCCAACAGGGCATGAATCGAGGGAGGGGAGATGTGGGTCCAGGAACTCTTGTGCTTGCCCTTGCCAGCCTGCTTGGACCGCCCCTTGAATGAGAGTCGAGGGGGGCTGCCATAAGAGGAGTAGGCTCCACTCCTCCTTTTCCCTTTAGACCTGGCTGCTTGGGACTGCAGCACTGTGAGGGTCCGCAGTATTTGCTGCATAGTCTCTAGCTGCCGCTGCTGTACATCTGCAGCGTACGGGGGCCCTCCCGCCTGTACTTCATCAGTCTGGGAAACCGCTCCAGAAGAGTGTGCATCGTCCTGTCGGGTTGCCGCTGCTTCAGGCTCCCGCTGCTGAGGCGGTGCGGGCTGGGCATGGGATGAACCCCTCCGTGTCTTTGCAGTCTCCGCCACCGCTGAGGGCCCGCTCCATAAGCTGCTCAGGTCCGTTCTTAGTCGGCCCGGCAAAAGGGAGACCAGGCTGTGCCCAGAGAAGCCACGCAAGCCGTGGCCGGCAGCGAAGCCTGAAGCCTCAGGCTCCCTGTGCATTCTTCTTTACTTTTGTTGTCTTTCTTTCCTCTCCCCCCCCCCCCCGGAGTGAAAAGAAAAAGCCTTCTGCTGCGTGTGAGACAGAAGAAAAACTGAGATTTCGGCGGGAAGTTCTTGCGCAAGAGCATTGGAAGCTTGCGAATGCCTCCTAGTGGTGGTGTGGCGGAACTACACCCAGTGTCCCGACCATCCAGACTATAAACCATAGAAAAAAAATCTTTGTAGTAGGGCTCGGTTCTATCACAAAGGATATGGAGAGATTGGAGTTGGTCCCCCCACCCCAAAGAATAGCAGAAGTTTACAGCTACCATGCACTCTCCACCACCAGGCACAGCTGTACCTGATCACGACAAAGATCCATATTGGGGCGATAAGTCCGCGTCTCCAGGCGGGTGTGAGCCAGTTTCAGATCCCACATCTTCTTCCTGAGATCATCTTCAAGGCGCCGGATGTCCTCTTCCATTTCAGCAATCTCCTCCAAGGTCTGGGGAGCCACGGCACATGGGACAAAGGTTAGTCTCTGCCAAGCTCCAACAGCACTTGGGTTTGGTAAAGACACACTGGCTTCGGGTTAGCTGGGAATCATCTCTGCTCCTTAAAGACCTCATCCATGCCTGCAAGGAATGGCTTTAAAACATAGGTTTAGCAATTTATGCCCAAATGAATTAAGCCTAGTCCCTTGTGTGGAAAGGAAGGATGATGCGCATGGGTGTAATTGTTGTGGAGATTATGGGGGACACAATCCCCACGAAGCTAAGGCTGTGGGGTCAGCAATAGTTCTGCTCCCCATTAACTCTGCAAGTGGGAAGGAAGGGGTGGGGCTTCACTCTCCTGCGCAGCAGAGCATGGGTGTGGGAATGCCGCCTCACAGCCTCACTTTCCAGGCCTCAGCTGCCACACCCCGCTGGGGAAAACAGCCTTTGCTGATGCCCCCACTGCTGGAGAGCCTTGAGACGCCCCCACCCTTCTCCTCCAGGAATAAGCAAGTGGACTTGTCCTCATCCCACCATGACTCCCTCAGCACCCTCCTTGGTTGTTTCCCACTGCCCCCCATGCACAATGGGGGACATTATGCCACTGATGCAGTGATTATGGTACTAGCCAGGGAGGGCCCAGTCTCTATTAATTGCTCTACCACAGAATCCCTGTGCTACCTCGGACAAATCACTTAATCCTTTTTTGTTCTTCCACTCCCCCCCACACCCTGCAATGAACACCTCTGATATGGAGTTGGAAACCTGACTAGATGGACCCTTGACAACAGTAAAACAAGCCAGAGATTTACGTTCTTCTCCTGCCACTTCAGCTCATTGTACGCCTGTTGGAACTCATGGATCCTCTTCCGAAAAGCAAACTCTGTAGCCACGCGCTGGGCTTCCAGCTCATTGTTGGTCTAGAGGGAAGCAGGTTGGAATGATACACAAGCCTCTTTTAAAACCTCATCTACCCCAATAACGCTCTCACAGCCCTTAGTTAAACTTAGCTTCACCCACATTCCCACTAGCACCTTATTCTGAAGTGTCACCCAAAAACCTCTCACTCCTGGCACAGCCAGAGGTGTCCATTTCCCCCCGGCAAACCAACTTGCCGACCGTTATGCACAATCTGTTTTGTGCTAGGGCTTCACTGCAAGCCCCTTAGGGAAAAGAACATGCCTTGACCATGGGCTGTTTTCAGACGGGACACGCCGTCTCAGGTCCGCCCATCCCCCACGGACCTGGGTACCTGTCTGAAGGCGGCGTGGGTGGAGGCGCGCTCCCGTGACCCACGCACTGCCCACCTATGCCCCTACGTGGAGCAACCCGGGCTTTCCCCATGGCTCCATGCGGGGGCATGAATGGGCAGTGAGTGGGTAAGAGCGTGTACTGACCCCACACACACGCACGCACGCTGCAGAGGCGCACACAGACCTGCTCCCCGGGCGGGTCCCTCTAAAAACAGCTTAAGTTTATAAAGAGCCATGACTTCAGTGGGTTCCATAAGGGGCAGGATCACACCTGGCTGGCTTCAACCCACCCTGGCCGTAACCCAAACGAGTAGAGCTGAAATGAATTGGAAAAATATTATCCATGTTAATAGTTAGTATTCCAGATAGCTTGGCAGCTATCCGTTAGCAAACTGGTAACCACACAGGTTAACCACCAAACTAGAATACCAGATATCTACCACCTTATCAGACCAGAGGGAGAAGTAATAATTTTTTTTTTTTTTAAAAAGTCAAACTGTAATTAAGTGGAAATCCAGCTAACCAGAAGCAGTTACTTGTTTCAGCTCCTCAAATAAATTGAGTGACCGTTAACGCCACACGTCAACCTGCACCCAGCACCCACAGCCAAGTCCCATTACGTTTGGGCAAGGCGGCAGACATCTAGGAGAAAGGAAGCTGCTGGTTGCCCATGATTGGTTTAGCTGTTCCAGTGCTGTCCAATAAAATGATGGACGACCTGTTTACCTGGGCAATGGTGAGTGCTATGGCTTCCCGCAGCTCCGTAGAAGCTTTCATCTCTGCCTCAGCTCTGTCCTTGTTGTACTGGCTGTACTGGTCCCACTGCTCTGGCATGGTTGATCTGCAATGCCAAGGAGACTCACCTGTCAAGACTCATGCTTGGGGGATAATCGGAGCTATTACAAGAGAGCTTGGAAGTGGGACAAGTCGCTTCTTATCCCAATTTCATGGGGATGGGAGGAACTGAATATGCTTACCTTTAAGTAATAAAAAAGAGAAAAACATATTCCTCCAAATCTTTGCGCTTTTCTCAAAAGTAAACTTGTTCCCCTCCACCCCAGTAATGAGCTACCAAGATTTTTCAGTTACCCCAGACCCCGCACCAAAATCCATATTATTGTCTTTTGGGTTTCCGCCAACTGAAAAGCAAAATCTAAAGGAAAGGGAAAAAAAAATCCAACTATATTTTTTTCACCAAAATAATATCAATATAGTTTGCTGAAACTAATGTTTTTACAACAAAATCTTTCACATGTAAAAATATGGCTAGGAAGGGATTTCTTCTCCAGTAGAAGAAAGCTGGCCACAGCCAAGAGTTTCATCCTCACAAACAACAGCTCAGGGGCAACTTGCCCACTTTTCTTGTTACGTAAGGAAGACAGAGGTGCGGATCTGTTGCTACTTGACCAAGAATTCCTGGGGACAACCCCTGATGAGATGCTAAAGCCAGAAGAGATGATCCGATTATGACCATATAGTAGCATAGCTGGTGCTTCCACGTAACAGGCTATCAGTCCCACCCAATCATTCCTGCATCAAACCACACAACTTGTGGTTGAACCAGAGTGTACAGAGGAGCCCAACCCAGCAGCCTGGAAGCCAAATTGAGGTGACAAGCGTTGTGGTTCTCAGTGCAAAGGATAAGGCGGCCTAGGTGAGGCCATAGAGGAGCGAAAATGCTCACTTACCCGACTGGGACGCGGGTGGGGTTGACTTTGAATGATATGTTTGGGGAGTTGACATTGAGGGAGACGCAGACCCTGTCAATTTCCAGAGCTTCCATTTTCCCCCGGTGATCAAAATTCAGCTGCTGGCGGGCCTCTTGCAGAAGGCTGGGAAATGAAAAGGGACAAAGGGTCAGCTGCACACTCACCGGGCTGGGAGAGCCACCCAGGAGGAATAGGTGCTGGTGACACGGCAGGAAAAAATATATAAGCTAGGCCAGAGGGTCTCAATTTTTTTAATTTTTTTTTAACTGTGCCCCTGTGGTAGTTGAGACCACCCTCCTCTCACCACCCCACCCCACACACCCCTTGCTCTCCCTCTCCCCTTCCTCTTGCTTCCCCTCTCCCCCCCCCCACTACTTGTTCTCTGAATCTCTCCTCCTTGTGATCCCATTGTTTTGGAAAATCTTTCTAGCTCAGAGTGGGACTAAGTTGTCAGCTTTGTTCCTTCTTGCACCCCATCCTCCTCCAGAATACTTTCTCAATTAGACGGTTATACTTAGAAATAGATTCCCAGTGAGGATTCATTTGTATGTCCCAATCGCTAGCTACAGAATAACCTCCCATATCCAAACCAGCCACGCACTGATCCACCTTGATTCTGGACATGCTTTAGGCTACTTTAACAGAGGACAAAACATGAGCCCTCTCATATCCAGATACCTCTCCAAAATGTTCAAAAAACATGTCCTGGGGTGTGCAGATTTGAGAAATTATACTGTGCTTAAAGCTGTAATGGAGAGCTAATCTGCTACCCTGGGTAATACTCCAAAGTCTTGGTACTCAATTACAGTCGGGCAGCTGATTACCCAAAATGCATATTCTCATTACCGATTTTCCATTTTACCAACTCATTCCAACTAACCATTTCACTGTCTTTCATGTGTTTATGAATGTTCCAGACCATTTTCTTGTTTCGATGCATGGTGGAAACAGAAAATCAGTAATAGAAAACCAAAAATTTGGTAACAGAAATGGTATTTCAGTAAATCAGGCAGCCTGTCAGGCACTAATTGAGTACTGATTAATACCCGATGTTACTAAGTAAGTAGAGTCAGGTACCACAAATTTGCAGGTACTCGTTTCAGCTCTAATCGTGCTTAATGTCTTGACCAATGTTATGAGAAGACATTGGTCCTTAATTGTCCTTATTCCTTGACCAATGTCCTAAGACGACATTGGTCCCAAACTGGGAAGTACATCTCAGTTCTGGTGTCACAATTAGGGAGTGGTGGTGGAGGAACACTGCTGCTTATGTTTTTCAAAGGAAGAATCAAGCTCCAGAAGTGTAGAACCACCCACGGGCATATTAAATATCCATGGAGATGGAGTATTTACCTCAAAAGAGCTCAGCGTGGCTCAGAGCTGCAGACTTTTTTTACTGCTACACAATCTTACCATAAACAGAGTTGTTGTGATCATGGGAGGAACTTATTTGTGGGTGGAGCTTGGAACAGTACTGTTCTATTTCCCCCCCCCCAACCCCCACACATACACTTGCAATTTGGCCCCTGCTGGTGAAATGAACCCCAAGGCAAATCCTGCCCCTTGACTCTCACCATAGCTCCTCAAAAGCCTCGCTCACTTTCTGCTGCAGGTCTTTCTTGGCTCCATCAATCACCTCCACCTCCTTATGTAGCTCATTTTCCACAGGGTCCTTGACCACATCGATGGCCCGGCGGCTCTCCCGCAGAGTCAGGCATTCGATTGACACATCCAAAGGCAAGTTTTTAGCCTGCAGGGCACGCTCTGCTGCCTCTTTCATCTGGAGAGGTAAAACCCAGATGGGATTAAATATTATTATACAGCACCAGCAACGTGCCTGGCACTGAACAGTCATGATTAGAGACAGATCCCTGCTCTAAGGGGCTTACAACCCTGGATAGATAAGAGTTGAGACAGGGAGAAGGGGAACATAGGGAAATAGAGGAATACATCCAGTAAGTTGAGAAGCTGCAGGAGTATGGACTTTGTTACTACAGGGGGAGAGTGACAGTATAAGAAGAAGCATCCGCGAGCAATCCATGGAGGCGAGGAGCAAGGGAAAGTCTAAGGGAAGGGATAGGTTTTTAAGAGAGACTTGAAGTTGGAAAAGAACATATCTCCCAACACTCCTTATTTAGGAGGGACAGTCCCTCTTTGGGTGCTGAATTCCACTGTCCCTCTTTCAGGAAATGGCAACAAAAAGACCATTATAGCCTCTTTCCTGGTTGCCTCCCAGAAGAAGCACTTAAGAGGACAATGGCGAGATGATGGAATGACAAGAAACAAAGTGGAATGAGAAGCAGGAGAGCGTCTTATGTACTTGGAATATTGGGAGATGTGTGCATACGTGTGTGAGAGTCAAAGGGGCAGGGCGTGTCCCTCTTCGACCACCCACAATACTGGGAGGCATGAAGGAAGGAAGAAGAGCATGTGGGAGGGAGTTCCAGACATTGGGTGGGGTGGGAGAGCGGCATGGGAGAAGGGCCAATGACGGTTCAGAGCAGGGGTGGCTGGTGGATTTTGATGTTGGAG